>ML977313.1:1200000-1677958 GCA_010015825.1 Lophiotrema nucula | reverse complement strand
TTAGGCTATTTTTAAATAGATTAAGCCTTAATCTATTTAGTTATTATAGGTAGGTAGCTATAGTAATTTTCCTGTAGATTTTCTAAGCCTTTTTTTTATTTTCTTTATACTTAATTCTTTAGCTAGAACTAGTAGCTATAAAAATCTAGTTTTAATTATTCTATTACTACTATCTACTTTCTAACTACCTAAGAATTTAGTATTTCTAATAATAGCTAGTTAGTAGGTAGTTATAGTAATTTTCTTATAGATTTTCTAAAAATCCTATAGATTTTCTAGCCCTTTTTTTTATTAATTAATATTTTTATAAGTACTAACCCTAAAAAGGTAATTATTAAAAGATAACTACAGAATTTATAGCTAGTATTTTCCTAGTTTTTTAGATTTTCCTTAAAAAACTATTTTTAAAAAAATCCCGTAGATATCTAAAACCCGTAGATATTTTTTTGGTATAGTAGTTAGACGTTAGTACTATAATAAGAAATTCTATCTTTTGTTTTAGTCTTCTATATTAGTTATAGAGTATAAGATCAAGCGATACGGTACGTAGAGATTTCTATTGTTAACGATAATAAGGGAAGTATTGAAGTTATAAATAGATTAAGGACTAGTTGACTTCATCTCCCAATTGTGGCTATAGCTTATAATATCGAATGTGAGAACATCACACATGATTGACCTCAGTTTTGATCATTTCACTGTAGCTACATGATGTCCCTTGTGACGCCTTACTAGAGCGCTCCATTCATACGTGCTCATTACTGTCCTCTCATATGAAACTCCCCATCAAGTCCGATTAACAGTACAGGAACGTCCAAAGACGATCCATGCGATTGTTCTCTAGCAGATCTTGTCCTTGTATGCCGCATTGCAGCCATTCAAGACATAGTTGACGGTGAGCTCGCCGTTGTTGACGTTATTGTCAGGGACGTTGTCTTCTGTTGGGATGCTACCGCAGGTATAGCAGTTGTGAGCAATAAGGGCGCCCAGTTTGTCCTTGATGAGCTTGCCTGTTCATTGATTAGCGCCCGCCTTGGACCAAAGATTCCGATGCATCAGCTCGCTCTTACCAGAGATCTTCCTGTCGCCAATGTTCTGTGGGAAGATGCACAGTGCGAAAGTACTCTGCCACCAGAAACAACCCGAACAGGCGATCTGCTGATTGTTGCCATATTGTGCGTCATCTGCGATATGGTAGACGAGCGACGCAATGCGCCCGATGTTGCTGCAATCGCCGCATTGGATACTGCCGCGACAGTTGATGCCGAGGGCCTGGATGTTCGTGTCTCGTGGGAAGATGGAACGGGAAGGATTGAGTGAAACTCCGGTCTCGACTTCAACCAGTACGTTAGCTGTGAAAGTCGCTGTTTATTTTGTGAAGTCTCACCTAGCGGAAGGGCGGACGCCGAGATCTAAGCGACGATCAGGGAAAGGACGGCAAACAAGACCGTGAGTAGCTTCATTGTGGTTGGGATAGATGTTCTCGATAGAGGCAGGTCGGTGATGAATATCGGAATTGGAAGTGATGAGAGAGGTTGCAGGTGAAGAAGTGGGTTCGTGTGTGGAGAAGAGAGTGGGCCGGTGTCTTATATAGTGGGCTTTGTGGTCAGTTCAGCAGGTGCCTCTGGGCGCATGGACCACCTGCTTAGGTTGCGGACCTATTACGTTGCTGTTCGGGCCTCATCGTGCACACCGACAGTATACTAGTGTGACGCACGAGTGTGAAAGCTATAGTGTGGTGAAGGCGGGGTGTAATTCGCACCTGCTAGCAGCCCCAACGCTCCTTCCAATTCTTACTTCGATCTCCGATCGCGTTGACGAGATGTAAATCATTTCATTTTAGAGAAACTCTCCCTGCCTACTTCCCGTAGACTTTCTTCGGACTTCCAGGTACGTTCTCGCCGCCGCCAGACGTGCGGATTCGTTGGCCGTTACACGCCTTCCAATTTATCTAGCCTCTTCTTCCCCAGCCCGCATGCGACACAAGCCCACGAGAACGCGAAGTCTGCGCAGTATGAAGCTTCTTACTCTCCTCGTTGCCGCTGCGGCGCTCGCCTGTGCCGTCGCCCTCCCTGCAGGTACGTTTACCGTTCAGTCGACTCGTGAGATCGGATCTGGCTAACCTTGACTCAGACTCCAGTGACCTCACGGAGCCCTACGACCCTAGCAGCACCTTCGACGCTGAATACGCTATCGATACATCGACCTCGGAACCCACCTTCTTCGCGGCGGCCGACGGCGGACATGAGGGCATCAACTGCAAGGGGTCCAGTTTGTGCAAGCGCATCAAAACGGATATCCACGCCGTGCAGCAGATCATTGACTGGAATGTCAAAGACGATGATGAGTTTCAGGCCGGCAAGTCAATTGCATGCAAGGAGGGCGTTATAGATCTGAGCAAGCACGGGCATGGGTGAGTCAAGTTCCTCGCGTTCCAGGGCTCGACTAGGAGCTCGACGCAAGGTCAATACTCGCGCGATCATAGCTGCTGCTAACATGCGGGCGTGAAACACAGTCTCTGCGTCATCATCGCCAACCTCAACGGCCGCGCCGGCGTCATGGGCAAGGTGGTCAAGCAGCGCATTCGAGACATCATCAACAACAAGTGCGACAAGTGCGGAAGCGCCCCCATCTACGAGGGACGGAATACGGACATCGGCGAGGTGAAGGTTGATTATGTCTCCAAGATTTGTAGTGATGGCATGTGCAAGTAGGGCTGACGGGCCCTTCGAAGTCTCTCGCGATGAGATTTGAACTTTGACCAGTGGGGGCGCAGGCTTAATGAAGCTCGGTGTAGAATACTGTGGACGGAAACGGTGGATGTCTCGAGAGAATCTGCTATCAAGATCTTCCTATCTGTCCCATCCAGTCGTCGCGTTCGTTCTGATTCTCATAAGATTCTCAGTATCCTTGGTGTTTCTTTCCTGTCTCAATTCCACCCAGAGAGATATGCATTACAGAGTGATGCTGCAGGTTGTTCCTCGTCAGGCCAGTCTCACCTTCTGACACCCGTCGTTAGCACCCGGCAGGAGAAGATCGGTTGAGGCTGAAGGATTGAGGCTGCTTTTCTCCACCTCACTTGAAATCATTTCGCGGCTGGGATCAACTGATAGTCTATACTCGAGGAGTTCACCGAAGCTTATCAAAAGAAAGCTCACAAGCGACCAACCCCGGATGTAGACTTTTGCAAGGAATCCAATTCATTTATTGCCTTTCGCATGACAAAGCATTGCATCCCAATCCCAATCGCCGGGCGAAAGCAGTGGCCACGGCTCCTCCTTATGGTGAAAGTTGGCATCCATTGAGGTTCGATTGGGACGAGGAAGACGGGCATTCATCGTATTTGACGAATGCTGGGCATGAACAGACGTTGCGATGGCAACGCCAATATCAACAATGGCCTTCATTACTTCTTCCGGATATATATCACTCAACACTTCTGACGCCATTTAAGCAGTATGGGGGCCTTAAAGGGAAGATTGCAATTTTTCTGGGACTTTTAGCCCTGTCTACATCGAAAGACTGGTTGCCAAGCGCTCTCCCGAAATGTATGGCCAGCGGGAGGTGGGTTCCGCATAATTACGGTTTACCTCGTAAGTTCCACTATACGATGAGTATCTCATAGAGCTGACATCATGCAGGCACTCATCAGCGAGGTGTCGTAGTCTCCGTATACTCAAATGACAGAGACTATATGAGGGATCTGGAGGATGGCAGATATGGCAAGTACTTCGACTAGATCCGCAACAGTGTCCAATCTGAGTCGTCGCTCGGTCAGTGCTACAAAGATTACAGGTTTGTGTTCGACTGCAAGTGTTTCAACGATAGCAGCCCCGTGTAAGTCAACATCGTCTTCGTATGCTTCTCGCATGGTGATCCCGAGTCGAAACTCTTCAATTCAGGATGTACCATCTATACATCTATTGCACTTGATTATCTTATGTTGATTGGGATACTCATCTCGAAAGGGACATCACGCGGTGCGCGACCGATCTGAACTCACTATAGGTACACTTGCATGACTATGAGTAGAGCAAAAGGATTGATTAGTCTGTGCTACAATCCCAAGTAGAGTGTCTTGGCAGGAGTTTACTCCCCAGTCGTAGTTACAATTGCTCGATTGTGACAGAAATTCGCTTAATGGTGGAGCTGGGTCCAGAGTGCGTTTGCTAAGTTTAATGAGCTCAATACGGATTGAGGACATGCGATGACCAACAGACGCGGGGACCAAGCAATTGCTTTAAGCATGCCTTCGCATTATTCCGCCGTTCCCAGCGTGTCCCCATGTTTAGCTCGGAACGCGCAATCACCAACTCTCGCTCGGCACGCCATATTTTTTCCCCACAATCCAGGCCTTGCGACTTGAAATCAGCTAATCGCTCACCGCCTCAATGAACATAGCTCTTGAAATGCGTGTCTTGGACACATTGTTGTACTTCATGCTCAAGCACGATTACTCACAATGGCAACACCCTCTGCGAAGAAACTCGATGATCTTGCAGGAGATGTTCTCTGCATAGTCTTTGAGTTAGTATGTTATCTCACGCCCAAACTGGTGTCTGCCACTGACGAAGTCTACTGCCCGCAGCTCCGCGATCCGCAAGACCTGAAAAGCCTTTGCGAGGTGTCGCACCACCTTCGCAAGATTGTGGCACCGGTTCTTTATCGCTCAATCGTTCTCCGCTCTGTGGCGGAAAGCCAGCTAGGAAATGTTGGTGCTCGGTCGCTTCTGCTAACTGCCGGAACGATGCGCAACCTCTAGCGACACACGAGAAACTTCACGGTCGAAGCATCCTTCCATACGATACTGGCACTCAGATGCCTTCACAACTACGAGGCACGCATTGAAGATAGTCATATTGCTATTGAGGATGAAGCGACTGCTTCTGAAGTATTGACGGATCCCAAACTCAAGCAACTTCATAGCGAATTCACCTCCGTGCTTGACAATATACCAGAGGGAAATGTACAAGAATTCAAGTACGTTGCAACTGATTTTACACCTTATTTTGGAGTCCCGCTAACGCAAACTGCAGCTGGAACCTGGGTTCATGCGTGCCTGGCTCGATTCTCTGACCCGACAGCGTCCTCGCGAAGAAGCATCCGAACCTAGAAACCCTTGCCCTGATCACTGATGGCTTCTGTGCTGCCTCGTCTCTGACACCTGACATAGCCAAAATTACTCTTTCATCCTTCTTGAAGATGAAACACTTTTCCTGAATCGGCCCGCGCACTCTGGACGAGTTTAATGCCATCTCCTGCTTCCTCAGATTAAATGCGAAACGCCTCTTGGAATTACATCTAGATATGATATCTTGGGACAAAGCTATCAGCGGCCTTGGAAATGATAGCGACAAGAAAAATTTGACGAGGACGTTGTTCAGACTAGAAAACGGGTCACGCGAAATGGTTTTCTCAGCTCTTCAATGTCTCTCACTCACGGAGATGTCGCTCAAGAATGCTGCTACATGTGAGGTGCGACCCTAACACCCTCGGCTTGCCGCATCACTGACAAGTGCCTAGCTGGCGCACGCTTTGAATATCAGCACGCTGCGGACCCTGAAGCTCAGATCGTGCCCTGGGTGGCAGGAATTCTGGTGCACATCCACTTTATGGGAACACCAGTCCTCAAAACTCTAGAAGTGCAGGCAGCGTATGATCTTGTGGCTTCTATTCTAGCTCGCGAAAATGATCATGACCTATCTGTTAAGTCGTATGATTCAGAGGCAGTTCCGTGCGTAGCGCAGTTTCTGAGGTGTTTTCACGGCCTCGAACGGCTAGCCTTAATGACGCGTAGGGTTGATAACCCGTGCGTGATTTTCGATGGACTTCTTAGTCACAAGGATACCCTAGAAGCATTCGTATTTCACACGAGGCGATTTGACACAGAGCCCGACTCGCCTGGCCTTTTCACGACCGTTGATGATTCAGACTTTTCGCTTGGCCGTCGATTCGACTTATTGGCTAGGTGTGCGTCTAATCGCTCGCTGCATCCTCTATGCACGCTTGGGAGGCTCGATTTCCTGGGCGTATGCTGCTATGTAATACTTCTGGTAAGCTTTGAAGCGTTTCTGTTGGAACTTTGGATATCAGAGCAGGTGCTGACCGCTGGCGCAGAGGTTCTTCCTCGAACCCATCAGGACCACGACGAACATGCGCATCTTACACATTCGCCGTTCCGGGAGCGACAGGACGTACGAGGGAAGTATAGGCAATCAACCTCCCGCTGTCCATTATCATGCGGCCAGCGAGCACGAAAGCGATGAAGCAAGTGAATCAGAGGAAGACGAAGACGTCATATACTGGACGCTTGAGCGCGACGTGAATGAATTCGTGGAATGGGCTTTTGGACCAGAGGGAATCCCCTCGCTTCGCATCATTGCGTGTGGGGACTTTTCGTATGATGGGAGGTATGAGGACTCGCGGATACTTCTCTGCAGGAGCGAGACCCAGGGAGAAGATGGAATGTGCTATCGCCATGTGCAGGACGAAGATCATGCGTTGAATGATCTTGTTGAGAGGTACTCGGATATGTTGGAGGCTTGTCCTACTGAGAGAAGGTTCCATGATTGATGGCAAGAGTCCGTCACTGGGATCATGGCGGGACTCAATGGTGGCGCTTACACATCAATCTATCCTGCAACTGCGTACTAGGTGCTTGCCCAAGCCCTTTTGCCTTACTATCTGTGTACAGTGTCGCGAAAGCCTTACGACTCCTCCTACACGTTCAATACTCTACTGCTTACACATCAAGTACCGGTTCGAACGCCGTTTGCCTGTCTGTGTTGGACATTATCTGTGATGAAAGTGCACCAGCAGGAAACATGCATTAAGGACGCATCTCAGCCACTCAGTCTGCACATGCTGCATCCCCGCATACCTTCCGACTTCTACCATTCGTTACTTTTACCTCGGATACACTCCACTTCCAGTAAAAGGATCATTTCATGGGCACGACAGGCATCCTTGACGTCAATCGCAATATGCGCACAACCATGGTTCAACTTCGCGCTTGTCTGTTCTGGTTCGCGAAACCTTCCTAGGAGCTGATAGGAGTAATCCAGGATACTGGTTTGGCGCGCTAAGCTCTCGATCGTCAGGGACGGTCCGGATGGATTCTAGCGTACCAATACCTTTGATACCGAGGCATGCACCCGAAGATGGCAGCTCTTCGGATGTCACACTACCTCCCTCCCTTATCCTTGTTTTTCGTAAGATCACTTTCGAAAAACTGCCCTCTTAGACCATCTTGTCAATGCCGGAGCAGTTGCTAGCGATTAGGCAACATGGTACTTCCTGAGTGCGCTCGGTTCAAATCGTCGCTAAATGTCGTCATAGTCGTCGCTACCAGCACTTCATTCATCTACTTAACTTTTCAGTCACCAGATCGTATCGGTGCTCTCTCCGAAGATGCAATAGCCCCATCTCTCTTTCCGGACGGTTTCGTGTTCGGAGCATTTCGACTTCCCCGCGACCACCGCGCTTGTCTCTCTCCAGCTCGACATCAAAGTTCGTACCATGGAACCATCGGTCGGGAATCGGAAATCCGCATCGCTAATCAGATAGTCTGCGGAGATGGCAATTTGCAATGTCGATGTTGTCGCCGATCTGTATTCACTACGGTCGATGGTGACATAAGGGGGCTTCCAAAGGAAATGGTGATGAAAATGGCAACAGTGCGATTCACTCCTGATCTGTCCGAAGTTGCTAGGTAACATCCAAGCTAACCTTGAGTCAGACAACGGCAACAACAACGAAGCCGAGAACAACAATGGCAACGACAATTCCGCGGGCGAGAACACTCTGCCGGGAACGACGATAGCGTGAATCTCGGCGGGCTCGGGGACATTCTCAAGCGAGGCAAGACTTCAGACACCATCGGCAACGTTGGCGAGACAGTAAACGACCTCCCGAGCAACGCCGCGATCCCTCTCAGCGATATGAAGATGCGAGACATCCTCGGCACGGTAGGCGAGACCGTGAATGGCTTGACCGGCAACGTCCTTGATTGCTGATTACCCTCGCCTGGGAACGGGAATACGTTTGAAGGCAATGGGGACAACAACGGAAACGGTGTGTGCCCAACTCTTCTTTTCCATCGCGGAATGCCATCGCTGACACATATGCTAGGGAATAGCAATGGCAACTCAGCCGGCAACAATAATGGAAATCGCAACTCAGCTGAGAACAACAACAGTGCTGGAAATGGCAACGAGGTTAATGTAGGTCTCCCCGATCTTACTGGGGATCCGACGATTAAGTGAGGACTTCACCTCTGAGTGGTTATGGGATATTTGCTAACTGTGTGGTAGCTTAAGAAGTGAGATGGGAATTTGAAAGGCAGTCGAGTGGAGTCGAGAAGTGGAGTCGAGAATGCGAAGGCGTAAAGAGCAGATCACTGAATTAGGAAAGTAGTCAGTTGTGAAAGTTTGGATGTGGATTTCATTTCTTATGTATATATTTCATCGGGCATCATATAACGTAATAGAAGCTCAGATGCGACTGCTTCGACTTCAAACCCAGTTTCTGTCATCGTGTCGGGGCCATTAAAGAGCATTACAGCGACAAAAACAGCTTCAACATCTTCGGGAAATTCGGCGTCCCCAACCCAGTCACTGGATCCCATCCCGTCGTCGCCGCGAACCCGTCCGTCGCACACCCCGGATTGTTGCCCTCTGTAATATCGTTGAAGACTTGAGGATGAGCATACGCAACGGGGTTGATGAAACCAATCGAACTCTTCCCAGAATTGAGTCTCGCCTCGTTGATCAGAGTCAAGATCGAGCCGAGCGTAGGTGAGGATGCAGAGGTTCCGTAGACCAGACCCCACTGTCCATCGATGGCGATGACGTAGTTTGCGCCGTTCGCAGAGATATCTGGGAATCCACGCGTTGTCTGCGAGTTGTTGAACTGCGCAGCCGTGTAGGGCGGTGGATGAGCCTTGAACCATCCCTTGACGGCGCTGGCTTGGTAAGAGGGAAGCGGGAAGACGTTGGAGAAGCCGCCGCCGCTGTAAATGACAGTCTCGCAGGCCATCTCAGGCTGAGTAGTCGTCAAGACATTGGCGCCTGGCTTGACCTGCGTGGCTCCAACACTGGTGACATACGGGCAGCCGCCGGGGAAGGAAGGATTGAAGCGTCCGCCGAGGGTTCCATCCTGATATGGAGCATCCGGCCCGGTTCCGTTGATGCACGTGTTGCCGTTACCAGCAACGCCGTAGTCACCGGAGGAGTAGAGCACTGAGACGCCCAGCATGCCGAGCTTCATGTACTCGTTGCACTGGCGCTGTTCATATGCAGGTGTCAAGTCGTGTTCGTTGTAGCCGTAGGATGTGCTGATGACCTTGGTTGGGGCGTACTTTCCGCAATCTTTCGGGCCTTGGTAGCCTCCGTAGGGATCGGGATAAGTTGCATCTTGTACCGGGTCGTCTCCGCCCTCGTAGGTGCAGTACGAGGCATCAATGCCGTCCAGGAAGTCGTTGAAGGATGCTCCCTCGACCTCGTCGCCGACCTGGTAGAGCGTGACTTTCTGTGGGTAGACCAATGTCATTGCGTATTCAAGATCCAAGTCGGACTCGCCGTTGAAGTTGAAGGACATGTTAGTTTGCTGAACGACACCGCCGTCGATTGAGTCCAAGATTGGGCGATCTCCAACTTGCTTCATGCTGAAGTTCTTGAAGAACAAGTCGAGATCGGATGGGACGTAAGCTTGAGGAGTGTACTCGACGATACCGTAGCTGTTCTTGGGGTTCGAAGTGAATCCAGGTGGGAACTTGTAAAGAACGCGTAGACACCATGGCGTGATCTGCTTGTCACAGTCTTTGAGTTGCTTGATGATATTGGCGTAGGGAATCCAGTTCTTCAACTTGGGTCCTCCGTGACCTGGACCTCCTCTCGTTTTGTCGTGACCTGGTTTCTTTTCGCGTGCTTCAAGACTGTTCTCATCTCGAGCCCGGAGTTTGGCGTCGAAATGCACTGTGGGAGTGACGAAGTCGATCTTCTCCTTCAACGAGGCTGGAACGCTGTACTCCTCACAGGCGGCATGCTGCTGGCCTGTCTCGCTGTGCTCGTAAATGTGGTACTTTGCTTTGAAGAGCTCTTCTGCCTCTTCTACGGTGGCTTTGAACTTGAGCCATCCCCGGCTGTCGCTTTGTTCCACGCGGTGTGACGCCACACCGGCTGACACCAGCCAGGCCTTGACTGCAGCGACGGTGTCATCACTGTGATATTGGTCAGGCCCGATGTCAGGAAGGCATGTGAGACCACAAACCTGGGAGCGAAGGCGGACGCGATGTCGCTTGCATTCCAATGTTGACCGTATTTGCTGGATGTGGGATGCGATACTTCCATCAGCCATTCGTAGCCCTTATCGAGGTTCTCTTGTGCAAGGGCAATGGAGATTGGCAGCACTGCCCTGCTTTCCAATGGCTCCCTCTTGATCCATCCTATCGGGGCAGATGACCTCTTCTCGTGTACAACATGAGGGTTCGTGACTGGCGATGCTCCCGTTAGCACCGCGAACGCAGCGACAGAGAAGAGAGTCTTGACGAACATTGTGAGTGCTGGACGGGTGCTGGAATGGAGGGCCCATGACTAGCTTTAAAGGCAGGAACGCTGCGGCGTTGTTCTCACTTCCAAGGTTCTGACGATCAACATGTCCGCACGCTGACCTGGAGATACACCTGGGCTCCTTCCAGAGTGGGCAATGAACTAGGCAGCTTTCCGGCCCCCAGTCTATCGATAACCTGGGGTCTGGGTTCCGACATACAGGAACATCGTCATGCGCTCATGCGCGATAACATTGGAGGCGTCTTTGGACCTGCATACCGTCGATAAGAGTTCCATTTTTGAAGTGAACGGCTGCGCCCGAGTCGTGGTCAAGGAAGCTAGGTAGTTGGAGGGATGGAGGCGTGCCGGTACCTTCCTCTTCGGGCTTGGCCCCCTCCACTCGCGCGAGCCTTCCGCGGTGGCCCTGCAGATCTATTCCCCTTGTGTCTCAGGCCGGCTGTGGATTTAGCTCGCATCCGTGGCTTCGTGATCAAGCTTCCTGACTCTCCCTTGGCGGGCTCTTAACTAGACGGGAGGCATAATGCAGTATCACACGACCAATCCGGCAGTGACCTTCTCCAAGACCTTGGAAGCTTGCTTGGGATCACAGACCTTAAAATAAGGATCAGCTTGATCCTGCTGAAGCTTGTAACATGTGTCGTTGTGTCTTATCGAACAACGACAACGAGGGGCAAAGATGAAAACGCGAGAGAAGACGCCGAGGCCGAGATAGCTTTGCTGGATATGCAGACAAGGAGAAGACTAAAAGTAGAAGGTCTTAGATTACCCAAAAAAGAAAACGTATTCCCGAGACATAGACGAAGTGTTGTGAGTTGAGGGCGCGTCACTTTTACGACAACAATATTGAGCCACTATTGCTATCCTCGGGTCGGATATGATCGGCGTAGTAAGCCAAGACCACTTGTGTAGATGCGCGTCCGCAACGACAGATTTACTTCATTATCGCACTCACAGTTCTGAGAAGGTGTTGCTTATATGTCAACCTTATCACCACCATTGCTAGTGGCTGTTTATAGGATACCCTTCCACTCGTGGAACTTCGACCTGATCATCCCGACCCGCGTTGTTTTTGGTCGACCCCTTGGCGTGCTTCGTGGCTGCGTACTTTGAGTTACGGGCACCCAGCATTTCAAAGTCCCTTGAAGGTGTTGAGGTACAGATTGTCCCATCTGATGTGCTTGGTCGCTCGGCACGATGAACCAGGCTTACGTGAAAGCCTTTGAGGAGAAGCTCTACGACGAATGAGGTCCCAAATTCTATGTTTACTTTTGTGATTCAGGCGTAGAAGTAACTGGCCGTGGGTTTTCGGCCAAGATTCTTATCCGTTCCAGACATCATCCCAAGAAAAATTCTTCTGGGAGTTGGGGCCTTCTGAGGATGTTGGGTTAAGACTAGATTGTTCAAGGGTGTTCTCTTCGAACCCAAGTGGTACGATTCTTCGGCGCCCCGGCGAGACGATTGATCTCCCTCCGTTCAAGTACTTGGCGTTATTTACCAATGATCTAAATATGTTGAGAACCTCGGTGCTAGCATTATCTTCAGGGTTCTGATCATCTTTATAGACTTCAAAGAGATCAGCGCTCCCAGTGCCTCGAGTGGAGTCATTCTTCTTGAAGCGCCGTAGCAGAGGGAAACTGGCAATCCAGGTTCGTGAATCAAATTGCTGTACGCGGCCAGGCAAGCATCGAAGAAGTTCTCCAGCTCTTCTTCATTAACGGCTCCGATCTTGGCGCCGCGTAAGTCTAAGTCATTCGATTGGGCGAGATTACGCAGCTCGAGGCTCAACTTATAAAGCGCACCCAAACTTGAGGTTACAATGTCGCTCGACAGCGTGAGAGTCTCGGAGCCTTGTTCGAGAAATTGAATGAGGATGGCCGTGCGTGACTGCACGACGCTTAGTCTGTCTTTCAAGAAGTCGGCCTTCCAGTTAGACGTAGCCGGCTGGGATAGAATGGTGTGATCGGTATGAATGTTAACGTACTCCTAGGCATACCTAAACGTATATTGTCTAGCTATGTGATCGAATGTGGCCTTGTCCTGGATATAAGTCCCTGCAATATCCGGCACTAATGGATCGTCCATGCCAGGTTGATCCAGGAGGGCACTTGTGGATATCAAGATGCTCTCCAAATGCATCAATTCCATCCTCCAATTGGCAGTATGCAAACATTCCAAACACATCTTTCCAGTGGCATCAATATTTGGGTGATATACTTTCGTGAGGAATCGACAGGCAGGCGGTGCAATAGGAAAGTCTTCTGGTATCGGTATCTGAACATGAAAGATCCCTGCTTCATAGGGTGTGACGGGTGGTCCCTGTATGCGACCCAGTAGCTGCAACAGGTTCGTACCGATGGGTGCTAAGCTTACCAATTCTGTAGGTCGAGAGTTCAGAAGGTCCTGCAGAATCATTATTATACGCCGATGCTCAGCCGATGCAGTTGAATCGTGCAACTGGAGAACGGTCTTGGTATGTTGTCTATCTTGTTCCCTCAGGTGACTGAACCGCTGACGTATAGAGCTTGGGTCATCTCGTGACAGGTGACCGGGTGGTGAATGCGACATTCGGCCAATCAAAGGACCTTGTAATTCCTTCCTACGTTCTTTTTGCGGGATACCCTTGTTTGATGCTACGGTCTAATGAAGTTCGCGTGCTATCCTTCGGTTCTGTGCAATCGGGTCTTTGGAGGCGGTCGTCGGCTCTGACTGAACTGCGACTCTGCTTTCGGTCAGAGAGGGCTACCACTCAGTCGGTGCAGTGTGAAAGGACGCAGATTTTGTTGACGCAGTCACTCCTACCTCGGTACTTCTGAGTGATACCGTTACTGGAAAATGAGACGTCTCTCTAAGCAAATTGAGCTTTCTCGACGCCGTATCTGAAAGTCGCTCATTGTCCTCGAGTACTCTTCGAGAAGCTTGAGACTACATGGCCTCGTCTCGGAACTTCTCAATTACGTCTGGCCCTGCCGCTTCTCAGACTTTTCACATCTTCTTTACGCTGCGGCTGTGTCCATTACCGTGGTTTTTACAGCCTGCCTCCGTTATGCGACCTATGAAGTCGGGATTCACCAGTTCAAAGCGTTTCTCTCCCAGAGTAGCGTACAAGTATCGCCCGCTAACCGACGAACAAGAGATTCGACTTCTCAACAGTTCACGCTAGAAGGAGTTCGCACGAAATACGCTGCTCCTTGACGCATTGCCTTCTTTCAGACAAGCCAGTGTACGAAGCGCTATCGTATGCCTGGCGAGACGTTACGAAACCACCGAAAAGTCGTTTGCGATGGTTCGTACGGTACATACGCGTAACGAAGAGCCTTTACACCGCGCTCCTTCACCTTCCCGATCCGGAGAAAGACAGGTGCATTTGGGCTGACGCGATCTGCATCGACCAAGAAGCTGATCGGGAGAAAAACCATCAACTTGCTTTAATGACGAAGATATACTCCTGCGCTGCGCAGGCAATCATATGGATTGGCGAAAACGAAGGTGCACAAGCAGTAGAAGCTTTTGAGAGTGTCCGATACCTCCATGAGATGGGTGTCGGTGATCGGACTAAATTTATTTCAGAAGAGGCCATGCAAGAATTGGAGATGTCTATGAGATAAAAGATGGTCGCACTACGCCCAATATTGGAGAAATCTTGGTTTACGCGGCTGTGGATTATCCAAGAATTCGTGCACGCCAAAACAGCTACATTTGCATTCGGTAACAGCTGCGTGTCTATGGCAACATTTGTTGACGTCATTATCAGATCGACGACGTATTCTTTGGACAGCCAAGAAAGGGTCACCACCACATACTAGGCATCGGTTTGATCAGAAGCGGTCCGCGCGGTATACTGACCGTATTCAACGAAACGTGTAATTCTCTCTGAAAAGATCCACGGGACCGGATCTTTGCGCTCCTCGGTTTGGCAGAAACTCCCGGTTTTGCTGCAGACTATACCATCGATGTGGAAACGACGTATTATTGATTCGCTAGGTGTGCGCTGGAAAACCTTTCACATTCCGAGGTCTTTTCTTATGGTCGAGGCGTATCTGGACCTGCGAACCTTCATACTCCGGCATGGGCACCGTGTCCGGGTATGGCCTTTCTACCCTTGGGTCTTGTAAACGATGGAAATAACTATCATGCTGGCGAAATGGTATCGGTATCAGGAGAAAGTGATCACCAAGATCTATACTCCATCACGAATGGGATTGAGTTAGCGTTGTCGCTATTTCTAATTGATAAAGTGGAAGCAAAGCCCGATACCAACTTCGAGGCATACCATCGTAGCGTCATCAGTAAAGCATTTGTGGAATGTGCGCAACTTGCTGGTTGTGACTCTGAAAGTATCCAGCATATTGGAAACGAGGCCTGGGAAACCTTTATCCATGCTGTTTTCCTTGGACGGGAACTAAGTCAGGACAAACTCCAAATGTATCATGGATCCTCCTGGTGGTGTTTCAGCAGAACATCTCAGCAACAGCCGCGGACAGTCATACAGAGGATAACCGGAGTGCAGCCAATTTACAGAGGTCGAAGCTGTCGAGCTCTTTAGATGCTTGTCGAAAGAAATGAGACGACGCAATACCAAGCAACGAAGCCACCAGTGTTCATTGAATTTTATTTTAGACGATTCTGTCGGACACAAAAGGGACGTTTTGCATGGATTCCAGATACTGCCCAGCCGGGAGACGAGATCGCGATCATTTGCGGCGCTCGCGTACCTTTCGTACTTCGACGACGCCTCGATGGAAGGTATATCGGCTTGTAGGTGAATGCTGGCTACAAGGCATGATGCACGGCGAAGTTATTTCTTTGGAGGATTTTAAATGGAGTCAAGCTATTCTCGTATGAGGCATCGGCGCAATAGACGACGTTTCACACGTGGAATGCATGCAGGCTGTTTTCGCAAAGCTCAGAACGACTTTTTATTACAATTTAAAGCTGCCACCTCTACCAGCTCCACCTGAGAACTTCTTCGCACCTTCAACGGTCTCCTTCGCTAGTACCTCGTGCGCGTTGTCGAACTCGAACTTCAATGCTTCCTCAAAGGACTTCGCGTTATACACAGCATTGTAGCAGCTATCGCGATCAGCTCTGACACACAACTGCGGAAACTTGACCAAATCTTCTGCGATCTTCAACGCCTCTTCAAGCCCTTTCCCTTTCGGCACGACGCGATTCGCAAGACCCATCTGCAGCGCCTCTGGCGCGCCCACAGGACGTCCCGTGAGAATCATATCCATAGCTCTCCCCAAGCCCACAATCGCTGGAAGTCTCACAGTCCCACCATCAATCAACGGAATCCCCCAACGACGACAAAAAACACCAAACACAGCATCTTCTTCGACTACACGCATATCGCCCAAAAGACTCAACTCCAGACCCCCGGCGACAGCATACCCCGACACTGCGCAAATAACAGGTTTCTTGATTTGTAGGCGCGAAGGGCCCATAGGACCAATGTTTCTCCCAC
The DNA here is from genome assembly GCA_010015825.1 of Lophiotrema nucula. Lineage (NCBI taxonomy): Eukaryota > Fungi > Ascomycota > Dothideomycetes > Pleosporales > Lophiotremataceae > Lophiotrema > Lophiotrema nucula. The sequence goes on along the minus strand of ML977313.1, from coordinate 1,661,926 downwards.
CAACATCAACAGAACCGAAATGCGCCGAAGAAGCGTCAGAGAGCGAAGACTGCGCAGCGGTATGTAGATCGTAGCCCGCGCAGAAAATGCCGTTGTTGCCGTGGAAGACGCATACTTTCTGTGTGTCGTCGGCTTCGTAGGCTAGGAATGCGTTATAGAGTTTCTGCGCTGTGCTTGGGTCGACTGCGTTGCGGCGGGCTGCGCGGTTAAGGGTGATGGTTGTGATGCCTGATGGAAGGGTTTTGTGTAGGACGGCGTCGGGCTCGGGATCTGAGCTGGTGGATGACATTCTTACATTGTTGTAGCTGGAGAGTTGTGGTCGTGGGTGATGGCGTGGAGGTATGAGTGGAGAGGTCGGAGTCAGACGTGGTGCGGGGCGAGAGGCCTGGTTAGGCAAGCCGAGGTAACGAGCAACACCTGGCGAAGAACACGGGCCTCGCCGTGGATGGTTTGAGCTGAGTGAACGAGTGGCTTTCAAAATGAACTTCATGATCTATCTAGGGTCCTATGCAGATATGAAGTGTGGAAACAGTGGCGGAATGGTCAAAGCGACAGGACCGCGGGCATATGTAAGCCCTCTGACTGTTAGGCGTTCATCAGCGTCCTTCCCCCGGGCTTTCCCCACATCACCCCCACAACCTATTGGTGTACGACATCAAGATGCTGTAAGCTACCATTCCCAGATTGAGACTTTCTGTTCTCGGCAGATCGACCCCTGCGCACGTTCAGGAAATGACATCTTGCGCGTGCATTCACAAAGGCCCAACTCGAGATCTATATGATCGAGCAACCAAGGCAACGATTGCATTGGCTCTCAATAAATCACTTTTTCGATATGTACTAGTACTTTGATTGCCCGAAGCGTACGGATCGCCGCTTTGGACGCTAGGCTCCTCGGGGGTCTCCTACCACACCTGCGCGGCACCGCAACATTGTATTTTAGCATTAAGTTGACTAGAAGTAGTCATAGAATACCTATGCTTTGATTAACGAACAGCAGTGCTGAGGCGCCGGGAGGCTGACACCGCAGGGTTGATGATTGGTCACGCTCGGTCCATGCTGTGATCTAACACTCAATGATAAGTCACACTGGAAGAGAGAGCGTGTGTACGCAGGCTATGTAGCATACCGACTATGCGGGCTTCATATCTTCATATCAGCCAGACATGACAATATTGCGATGTCAGTCTATATATTGAGTATACAGCTACAGGACCCGCCAGGAGACAAGGTGGAAGAATCCGTGAAGTAGGAAACACCCTACTACTTGGCGCTGTCGGCCCCTTTTTATCTCCTATTTATGGATGAGCAACTTGTAGCCGACTCATATAACCTTTTACTCAGACTCAATTGACTCCACAAGTGGTCATACTACCAATATAAAATCTCGACTACCCCGTTTTCTTTTGCACTTATAGAACACTTCCATTTAGACATATTATCCAGACATATTCTATTTTCGAGCAAAAGAAAAATATACATCGAGTGTTCCAAGTGTTCGAGAAGTTACAACCAAAAGTCCCAATGTCTTGTAAGATGACATTAGCAACGGCACGAAGAATTTTACTGATTATATTGGAACAGCGTCATCAGAAAACAAGGGTTCAAAATGGCCCATTGGGGAATTCTATGATGAAGCAGCATTTACCAGATATATGCTTGACCTTTACATGTGTGAGGATGACAATGAACTCGTTGTGGCAGCAAAGCAGGCAGCGCGCGATCCTAAACTACAGCTACATCAAAGGGCCAAAATCCGCATCGAACAGTGGTATACGAAACAGAAGACGGAGACAGAAAAGGCAAAGAAGAAGGCGGATGAGGAGAAAAAGAAAGCATCTGACAAGAAGGTTGCTACCGCTAGCTCATCAAAGACGGATGGTGATGATGAGAAGGCCTTCATTTAACGGGTAAATCTTTCCTTGATTTACAGCGAAGATTCAATTGACGGTTGATCTCTCTTGGCCCGACCTGTCGGCTTTCTCGGTTCTGCCGGTTTTTAACTCATTGATTATCCTCTCTCTTGTTTGGTTGCTCACTTATCGCATGGTGACTCATTCCAATATTGATTTCCCTTCTTTAACTTTCGTTCTAGTACGATAATAAAAATAAAAATTCCATGAGCTAGTATCTCATTATATCTTTTTACATTCACCAATCTTCGAATTTTTCGCCTAGATGAATTTTAAGTGGGAGCCAGTCAGAGTGCTATGTTCTTCATATCTTCTCCTTTTAATGTAGAGGTAATCCGGTAGAGGCCTGATGAAGAACGCGGTCTTAGGGATGATGCATAAGCTTACTTCTTCCTCTATACCTCGTGGTCTTCGAGCTTAATTTCAGCGACACGGAGATGTCTCTATATCGTAATAGGTGTTGCTTGACTCATTCGTTCCTTGACCTGGATAACACTGAACTTGAGATGGTGTAAGGAACCGCCTTCTGTATGCTTAGTTATATGGCTTCTGTAAATTTGCAACATAGTCGCAGTACAATAAGACATAGGTGTACAATATTCGTAACTGTCGTCACCAATCTGGATATCCTCAGCGGGGTAAGACTTTCTGCGAGATCGACTGGTTCATGACTACTTGACATATAGACAGAGACACAACAGAGTGTCGCGATCGTGACTGTGCTTCATCACATCTCGGTCAAAGAGTCACAGGCCAGAATCAAAGCGCCGGGCTACTTGCCTTTGTGCTTTTCACCATATATCAACAGTCTTTCGTACTTGAATCCTCGCAAAGACAGACACTAGGAACTATCCCATGTTGTTTTTATGATAGCATCGATTCTCACGCATACCCCAACACAAATAATCCAGAATGTCCCTTCGAGGTACCAACAACATGTTCGCGAACAGTATTTTCGAGAATTATGAGGATTACATTGGATACCTTAGAGACGCTCTAAGCGCCCACATTAGTGTTGGAGAAGCCAAGAGCATCATAGAAGAAACGGAGGAGATGGAGAATAATGTTAGGAAACATCAGCTTGCTACTACCAGACTTTCCCAAGAGTACTTTGTAGTCCTCTACACGATCAATTCCACCGAACCCAAAGTAATCGAAGCCAAGAAGAACATCGATACCGAGAAACATCCGAGTCACAAAGAAGCTAAGAGGCGTGGCGACATAAAAATTGTACTCACGGCCCTTATGGAAAGAAATTCGAAGCTAAAGACACACGAACCTCAAAAGTCGAAAGCTGGAGCCTGGGCCGCTGTTGCCTCAAGTACTACCGCGGACGGCTCAACTAATCATGGTCCTTCCAGTACCAGAACCAGTGACATCTCGGAGGACCTTCTTGACAGTTCGGAAAGAGTATAGTCACTAATTGGCGGACGGAGTCGAGATAATGGACACCCAGTCGTCAATTGATTGTTCTCTAAAGTTTCCTTTATATCTTGAATGTATGTAAATAGAACTATTTCCTTGATATGTGTGATCGATAACCGCAGGTAACTCTATGTCGTGCAATGTCGGCGTCATAAAAGAACTTTCAAACGATCGTCAGTGTCTTATCAACCGGTTCCTGCTTTGCGTAGCGACGAATTTCGTGACTCAGTCCATCCCAGTGACAGAGTCCAATACGCTTGTATCTTGCCTTGACATCTTTGTCATCTACCGGGACGAGGCATAGTAGCACCAACACTTTTGCCACTGGATCTTCTGCCATGACCAGGCATCTGACCACCTGTGGTAGCTCCATCTTCTCATCCAATAACCAGACTCCCGCATTGATGCCTGTCTTGGCCTGGTTCCAGCGCTTCTGGATAGATTTCTTCATGTCATCCTTCCTGAGATTGTAGTCGAAGCAAGGCCCTTTGATTGTGAGAAGGCCTGTGATCTCCCCGGCTGAGTTGTCATTGGAATGTACGTCGATGACCACGCACTGGGGGTGTAGCTCACTGAAGTCTCGTGATGTTGCATTATCCTGGGACCTGGTCAGGCCACTGTAGGTAGCGTTGTGATAGCGTATTGGCCCTTTAGAGTTCAGCCAAGACCAAGTCGGAGCAATGAACGATGGGATTCTAGATGGGCGCTCGATCGGGGTCGGAGTTTCTGTCCACCATATCAGTTGGCGCCAGATATCCTTGCGCCACATCCCCGCCACAGGTGCATCGTCGAATATGGTTGCTAGTGAGCTCAGTATTCCGTTGATGGCAATCAGCTTATCGGCAGCCTTCGTTAGCTGACGAGCTGAGTAGTTTGCAGTGATAAACCTCCAGGCGTCTTGAAGACGCGTAAGATGAGATGTACTGGTATCGCCGCTAGCGATCGCTCTTCGGATAGTTTTGAGCGCCCATGTCTCCTGAGAGTTCGAATCCGCAAGTAGCGATGCTGCCACTGGCCATGACTCTGATGCAGACATGGTGATACAGTCCCAAAAGAGCTCTCCGTCGCCGAAATAGAGTATCCTTGGTGAGAGCAGCTGCTCTTGAAGCACCCAACCTCGAGAATCCAGGGTGCTCTTGGGACGGATACCAGAAAAGACCCGCGGCGTATTTGGAAATACGTAAAGTGGACCGTCTCCATTGGGCGTTTCTCGCTTTCGATGAGGAACACCCTTATGCCTGTCGATGTAGAAAGGTCTAAAACAAGCTGCTCGACGTGGACGGAACATGCCTTCAGAATGCCCTTCTGCTTCGGCAGCCGCAATAGTTAGGCTAGCACCAGAATACACATCACTCATCTTCGATGCTTCATTGAGCCAATCGGACTCGGAGTCCTGAATAATACACAGGGCATCGACCCAAATGTATCTGAAGCCCAATTCACGAGTCACGACAACCACATCTCTCAGTATTGGGGACAGCTCAGCCACTGGTATCGATCGAAGGCGCTGTTGGAGGTTGACTCGTGTGGTTGCAGGCAGGCCTGTCATGCCCCATCGATGACTTAATGCGACGTAAGGTTCATCCAGCTCGACATGTTGCAACAACCTTGGAACCTCTGAGCCATCTGCGTGTTGGAGATCGACGACTCTCGTTGGCGAATATTGCTTGCCGTGGCTCTGGATACAGGATGCATGGCCCTTGATGCACGAGCGCAACCAATGAGCAGCCATTTTGAGTGAACAAGAGCTTCCTGTATCAGAGTCATAGTGAGAAGTCGTGTTAGTTACAGTGATATCGCATAGAACGTTATGAAGATTGTCTAAGGGAGTGGTCAGAACGTGCTTGTCAATCTTGGAAGGGACTAACCAGGTACGGTGTATATAGAATGATGGAAGTCGGACTTCACTGACGGCACCCCAGCTCTATCTTCGATGCGTAGAGTTAGGCTTTCGATCCGGGTGTCTTGATCCCGTAAGAAACACCAATCAAAATAGACGGAGTTCTGTGACGCCGAATCATCAATTGCTAGGTTGGCTACTAGATCTGTCATAACTTTGGGCTCTACTGGTTCTGGGGAACCCTGAGCCTTCTCCAGACTGACTGCGGCATCATGCAACAGTTGGCAGCCCTTACAATACGAGTTGACTTCGTAAAAGCTCAAGATGCGCTCCCAGCTCGAATATTGCTTTGAGCCGTGCAGTTCGAGTTCGCAATTCGGACATAACGTGAGATGGGGACCTTCGAGGCGTTGCCCTACTGATGTTGCGGTTTGGCGGACCAAGACAGTATCAGCTAGTTTGAAGACGCTCCGGAGCTTCTGTATCTTGGCCTTCTGCTCCTGGATTTCGGAGCTATCGTAGGTACCATTCAAATCGAACGTAATTAGAATTCGCTCTGCCAACTCGTGGTCGCCCCACGCAATTGCCTGTTCAAGAAGATGCGTCGTTGAAAATGGACTGAACATGAGACCTTGAGCCGCGAATCTGATGCACGTATCTGTGTGTCTATGCTTTAGGGCAATATCAAGAGGAAGTGCGCCTTTCGCATCTCTTGTCGAGCCATTTGCACCAAACTTGAGCAAAAGTGTCACGATTTTCGAGTAGCCTCGATATGCCGCGATATGCACCGCACTCCAGTTGAGATCAGCAAAGGTGGCCAATATGCCAGCGCGGCGTCTGATCGTATCTAATGCCGCCACTTCAAGCCGGGATGGAGTGGAATGATTGGTATTTGCGGTCAGATGCACGTCCGCTCCGTTCTCCAGTAAAAATTGAGTCGCTGTCTCATGGCCATAGAATGTCGCATAGTGCAGTGGGGCCAGACCCAGCTCGTCGAGATAATTGACGTCAGCGCCACCCTCTATGAAGTACTTGCACATCCGCTCGTCGACATTCCCAGTTGCAATATGCAGGGCTGTGCAGCCTCCGAAGTCCGTAGAGTTAACACTGACGTTCATGGAGCTTTGCGCCTGGTGCGACTCCGAATCTTCTGCGTGAACGAACTGATGTATCTCGTAACCCGGAAACAATAAGGCCAGCGACAATTTTGGTAGCTCCTGGACTAAATGAGTGAGACCGTGCGGTACAACCTCGACCGAGTTGAAGGTAGGTGAAGTGGATCTCATCAGATTAGCATCGTAATGTAAGAGTATGTTGGCCTTCTCGAACCATCCCTTGCGCAGGACCACGACCAGAGCCTGACACTTCCAATCTTCAGTGCAGTCATCCAGGTCATCATCATCAAACACACCAAGTATCAAATGGAGAGTACCGAGGTAGTTTCGAAAAATTGGAATCATGAGCGGGTTCAGTACCGTATCGCGCTGTTCACTTGGTACGGACATGGGCGCAAGCCTGAACCGAGCTCCAAACTCGATTAGTAGATTGATAGCCTTGTTGTCGTATGAGAGTGAGGCTAGATACAGTGGTGATACTAGCAAATGTGGCCATGAGCTCGGTGGGTGGGGATAGTAGGCCTCCAATAGAACGGGATCTTGAGCTCGGGGCTGTAGCGCGTTGGGATCAACACCAGATTCGAGCAAGTGACGAATCTCATTGTAATCGCGCTCAGTTTTATCCGTATAATGTATTTCCAGCAGGTTGAACAACCGTGTCACGTCTCCGGCGTTAGCCATGGTAGATAGACCAGTCCCAAACGTGTGGATGCGGTGGTGGAATTGTTATGCTTTGACCGGAAAGTCTACCAACCGATAAGGTGGGGAGCGCAGATAGACTGAGGAATGAGGACTGTGATAGTCCGATAGAATACGTCTAGGTGTGGATACTTAGACGCGTTCATGTTGCCAAGTCAGTGTAGGCACCAGGCTGTGAAACGAGAGATCTGATTACCTGCAATGTTAGCCTTATCGATGCCCTTCCATATGGGCTAATTATACAGACTGATCGACATTGCGCAGTTACAGGAGCGATGGACCGCGGGAAACACTATCACCTCCTCGGGGCTCTATAAGAGGAAACGGCATAGCTACGGGAAGAGCGGAGTGAAAGGAAAACGAGCAACATCCAACCCCACCAATTTCCCGAAGCGAGCTGAGGGGCCCGTGTTCACCCGCCCCTTGCATGAGCCAATTAGAGGGTTTTTTCCGGCACTACCAAGCTTATGCCAAGCTTGACAAGGGTTGGCGAAGCCTTGATAGCGTATCCAAATAAGTAAACAAAGCTTAGCGAGTTAATATAAGTTACTTAAAAGCTCTTATTATAATCTATTACTATATAGTACTACTTTATATAACTATTACTTTATCTTTTATATAAATATAATAAACTATTAGTAAATAGCTTAACTTAACTATTATATATAACTAAATTTATTAAAAAAAACTTATTATAACTTTTAACTCTAATAGTATCTAGTATTAAAAAAAGTTAATAAATTTTTTTAATAATAGTATTATAGTATTTATAAGTATACTAAATTATATTAAGGGTCTATAGTACTTAGTATAATAGTTAATTTACTAGTTTAAAATTAATATAAACTAATAGTTATAACTCTTTAAGTATTATTATAAATTATTATTATATTATTATAATAGAATTAGTCTTATAAGATTAACTAGAGATATAATCTAGATATAGGCCTTATCTTTATAAATTATAATTTTACTTAGTAAATTAGATGTTACTAAAATTAGTATATTAGATAAGCCTTTATATTCTACTATTCTACTATTCTTCTTTATTAAAATACTATCCTTATAAGTATCGATAGCTATCTATCTAAATCTTTATTAAAGTCCTTATTAAAATATTATCTAATAACCTATTTCTTTTTTTTTTTATAATTTTTTCTAAGACTAAAAAGATAGGTATTACTAAATTATATTAACTAAAATAAGTAGCCTCTACTACTACGTAGATAAAAAGGCGTTTAATTATTAATAAATTCTAATATATATATAACTATATAATTAAGAGCTTACTAAGCGAGCTTAAGTAAAAACCTATTTCTTATTAAACAATAATCTTAACTTATATTTTTATTATTATAATATTTAATTTATTTAATAATATATTAATACTAAGCCTAGTATTAGAAAGTACCCTTACTTTTAAGTTTAATATAAATATACTTTATATAATAGTTATACTAGTATATATAAGTTACTATAATTAGACTTATATTAGAATTAGTAGAGCTTATAGGCTATACTTTAAGAGAGAAGATATCTATAACGTATAAATAATATATATATAATATAACTATATTAATACTTATATATATTATTACTATTAATTTATAAATTATATATTAATACTTTATAAAAATATTTAAAAATTAAAGTTTCTTTATTTAAAAGAAAAAGTATTTTATAAAACTATTAAAAAAAGTTTTATAATAGCTAAATTTTTTAGCTAAGTTTAAAAAAAGTATAATTTATTAAGTACTTATAAGATTTTTAGTTTTAAAATAGCTTTATTTTATTTTTTTAATAGTAGTATACGCTAAAAGTAAAAGAGTATATTAATTAATTTTATATATATATTTTTATATTATTATAAAGTAGGCGTTATAAAATTATTATTAAGGTATTATAAGTAGTAATAGCTTTACTTAGTAAAGGTAGTATTATATTATACGCGTTAAGGTACGTTAGTAGCGCAATACTTAATTAGTAATCTATTAAATTCTATTAAAATCCATTATGCCGTAAAAACGGGCTTGATAGCGTATCGAAAATGGAGTTCAGGTAAATGAAGTAATTGAGGCAGGTAACGTCTTCGAATGAATAAACGCGTGAAGAACGTTCCCGTCCGAAGGCCTATAAACACGTTCTGGCGCAGGCTGCACACCTGTTACGATTGAACGACATTCCCCAGAAGACAGATTAGAACTACCTCGATTGCACAGAAGTGCATTACGTTTATACCAGGTCGTTGTCAGTGCAGCGAGAGTGTTGCATTATACCAGGATTCATCTCTCGTGAACCATTCATTACTTGGCGTTTCTGGCTTACTATCTGAAAATATATAACCTATGCTCCAACCTGCGTTGTCTTCGTTTTCTTAGTTCACCTCATTGATCTAGTTTCGATATGTAATATCTCGCTGTCCATTCCGTAGGCACTTCAATGGCGTATCCTGTGAGCAGGTTGCAATTGGCTGCAGAAACTGGATTCAGTACCAGATATGGCGGATTTCAAATCGTATGAGTGTCGGGTACAGTTCAGACCGTTGAAACGTGACATGTAGTCTTAACAAGGTGGGTGAGGCTGACCCTACGATGTGATAAAGCTGGGAGAGCAGTACTTTCGTAAATCGGAGACCTCGGCACAAGTTGATCACTCATCAACCTATTCGCTTGTCCAATTTCAATCGTTGGTGTGTTGAGAAAGAATACAACGATGCAGCTTGATAGTCGGGATAACAATTCACCGCCGTGCATTTGCTTACTCCGACACGGACAATGATTAGATCAATGTAGCCGATTAGGTACCCCCCAGAGACTGTTCAGCCTCTTCTTGTCCTGCGTAGTCGATTAGATTACTGATTTGACTCTTGCGCGTAAGTAGATACCTATATATAAAGAAGGGAGTGATTCGCGACGGTTCAGAGGCAGGTCGGCCATCACTTGTTTAGCCCCATCAGCGCATCTTCTTTCGAGCGTCCTCAGTTGTCAGTCATGGAAAATACCCAACTCAAGTCTGTTCTTCTCATCGGCATCCTAGGAGAGTACAGCTTTGGTCACTTCGTCATTCGAGAGTTGATCAAGCAAAGATCTTCTTTCAGACGGATCGGAGTCTATCACGACACTAGCCGCGGAACTGATGAAAGAAAGAAAGCCCTGCTCGAACAATATCGCGAAGCCGGCATCGAGATAATTGCTGGAGAAGGCTTTGCATCGCCCACCCCATACATCGGATTCGACTGTGTCATGGTCTTTCTCGGAAACTACGGACTGCACTTGCAACCTGTGCTGATCGACGCGGCGATCGAAGCAGGCGTGCGACACATCTACCCCAGCGAGTACGGTGCGGATCTCGATATCGGGCAGAATCAGACACAGCGGTACTATATCCACAAAATTATGACTAGAGAGCATCTCAAGAAGAGGGGTCAAGAGATTCCGGAACTTGGCTGGACGTACTTCCTGCTCGGCCGACTCACCGAGTGGGCAGTCACACCTCATTTCGGCTTCAACAATCGCGACGCTACTGCGAAAATATATGGAACCGCCGAAGGAAGGCAGAATTTGATTAATGCAACTGACTCGGCAACTTACATTGTCGAAACTTTGAAGGAGCCGATATCGGCCACCGCGGAAGGGCACCGGAGGACCTACCGCATTTCGGAGAGCTCACCCACCTACGCCGAGATCTTCGACATTCTACAGCGTGTCACTGGTCGCCGATATAGTGTGGAGTACCTTGACGTAGAGTCAGCTCAGGAGGAGGAGAGGGCTGCAAATGCAAGCGGAGATACTGAGGCTGAACTAGCTGCAAGCCATAAGCTCATTCAAGGAAGAGAGGGGACTTTGTTGCCTGTTCCGTGGAACAACGAACGATTTCCGGGAGTGAAGCCGGCGGGATTGGAAGATAGCCTTCGGGCTGCATTTGCACACCCCAAGCTTCGCAAGGCATATGGCTTAGATTAGCTTTTCACATGCTTTCCACTGGCATTTTGCTTTGACGTATTCGATATCTGCTTGATCTCTAACCTCTAAGCTCGTTCACATTAATCAACTCATTCACTCGTTGATCAATTGAAACAAGTATCGTTCTATCGAAACCATGCTTGCCTATATCTCGGACTGCTGTAATATCGATTCCGGAGTTTCGACACGAAAATAGAAGCACTGATTAGGAGTGCCGTCACATAACAATCGCTTCTCTAGTCAGCCTTTGAAACCCTGCATTGCTTGACTTAGAAGAATTTTCAATAAGCAAAGCGCACAGAGAACATCCTCCAGGGCGCATATATTAGGTTAGCACATACTCTTGGAAGCTTGCATTTAGTGTCCACTTTCCTAACAGTGGCTCTCCTAACGTGCATAATCTTCGGTGATGAGAGCAAGTAGATAATTGGACATTAGATGACAAGATAGTTGAACCTATGAATGTAACGAATGTTGGTGTTGTAGTCCAATGAATGGATCCAACAAGACTTGACCCATACAATTTAATATCCATGATAATGGATGGGACTTTGTCTTTGCCCGAGAAATGCAGGCAGCATCTTCATCTCCTCCAACTTGGTGATGGCCTCGAAGATTGCGTCGTAACTATCGACGTATCCATGCCAGCCGAGCTTCCGATTCTTTCCCATGCTGCCATGTCGTTAGATCCCCACCATGCATGTAACGTTGGCATGAGACTTACCTTATACTTCTGCCCCACGGACCAAGGACATCGATATCGACGATACCAAGATAATCTTTGGCATTTTCTAAGGGATCGCGCTCCCCAATCAAGCCGTATTGATCTTTCAATTTCTTCCAGGCTTCCTTGACTTCTGGCTTGGCTGCCCAACCTTCAAATGACCACGAAGCTTTGATCGAACCTGGTCCACCGAAGCCACGAGGAGGTGGGCTTCGAGGCATAGTCACGGTCTGGAAGTCGGCAGCTTCTAGTTTCGGCGTCTTGTATGCGAGATCATACCAGCCTGCAAGAACAGGCCAGAACTTGCCATACGTGAACATGCTGTCATCCGAGATGTTGAGCGCTTGATTCTCAGCACCTTCTGTTAGCACGGCCCATTCTGCATGATAGCCGATAAGAGATGCCGAGCTCAAATGCTTCTCGGCTTCCCATGCAGCAATATCTCCAGGGAACTCAAGCTTCCTGCCCAACTCCTTCTGTATGGACGCATAGATTGCCAAGCCGTGGACAATGTTCATGGCTGCATCTCTCACAGCCCCAACGATGAAGCCAGGCCTTGTAACATTCCATCCGATGTTGTGCTTCTTGCACCAGTCCCAAAGGATGTCTTCCTGGGGAAAGTAGAAGTTTCGTTCCCGAAGGTATCGCGGGTCCGACTCTTCCATGGGTGTCAGAGTTGGCCCAATATGCACCCCATAGTGCTTAGCCCCAGTTTGGAGAAGGAATCGCCTGGGCAGGCTCTGGGATACCTCAAGAGCACTTAAGAAGTTTTTTAGAAGAAGTACTATAGGACATATGAGTGACTGCGTTGATAAGCCCCGGCTTCGTTGCGTACCATTGACCCGTTCTGTTTCTTCTGCATCGGACCAAAGTCCTTCATTCTGCTTAGGGGGAGGTTGGATGTAGGCAGCGAAGAAGACGTAGTCGCTGTTGCTTCGGTGTTAGTTTCGATTCACCGTTAGGGTTTGGAGCACTTGCGCTTTAACGCCTCTCTCGAGGAGTTGACTCCCAATGTCCTGCGGATCATCAAGTAGATCGATCGAGATGTGTTCGACATTGCCTAGAAGCGCCGATTGAGGTGGTCGCCGGCTCAACGCATAGATCTTCTTCCATCGGGAAGGTGACTCGGCCAGCGTCTGGACGATATAGGCTCCAGTTATCCCGCTCGCACCCGCCACGATTGCAGTATAGCCCTTGCCATCATGCTCTAGAAATGCGGGAAGGCCATAGAAGTTGCCTTTCGAGAAGATTGTTTGTGGAGACATCGTGAAGAAGTAGATTGAAGAGACACTGCTGAAGTCGGCATTCATCACAATATAAGAGTCACTAGGAAGGCAACGTTTGTCATGACCAGTTTTCCTCAAATCAAGTGGGATGATTAATTGCGAAGAAACGTTGTCAGCTGAGTCGCTATCCTATGTCGCAGACATTTCCAATCATCGCGAAGAATGAATCCAGGATAGTGGGTATGTACCTACTCTGCGGTGGAGCACACCACCGATCGCTAACCGTATTGCGAAGTGCGCTGTCTTGAAAGCCGCGGTATTGTGTCAGACTTAGGTGATACTACCCTAACTCAAGTCGATTATGTCGATTCAAGAATAATGCCATCGCTGCGCGAGCTAGCTCCGTGATTTGCGGCAATCTCGTTCAGGATCTTGATCCAAACTAACAGCTTTCTTGGATCATTGTCTTTCTAAGCACGAACCTCGGAATGACTGGGACTCCCTTGCGGCACAACTATTCACCCGACACTTTCGTGATCGGTGCAACGCACTGCCCCTTACATTTTAAGTCATCGGATTGGCTTTACAACCTTGTGGATAAGTGCATGCTTCGCCCGTAGTAATCATTAGCTATACGCAAGAGCTCACTGAGGTTTAGTCTCGAAGTGGGCGCCGATTTACCACCTGGGCATTCGCTGAACGATGGTCTTTTTCAGTCGTCTGGGTCTCAACAGAGGGGCCACCATGGAATCCCTCAATGAGTAAGCGGACCCTGGTGGCTAACTAGTGCGACATATTGCACATCCGTATGATCATAATGATTGGCCCACGCCTTCCGCGGATGCGCGAACCATCCATCTGGGTTGCCCTAAGCCGCTTTAGGAAGTGTTCAGTAATCCAATCCCCATATGCGTCAGACAACATAATCAGTAATATCATGTCTACTTCGTCAGGAAGTTCAATCGCACCGTAATGTGTAGATTTACAGACTAAGTCCAATCGCATGTCAGAGAGCATACCTAGATTAGGACCTGAGTAGACTAATGCATCGGCCGCTGCTTTCTGAAGTTTCTTGGTCCGTTCTCCCGGAACCTTTGCATCCAGTCCAGATATCGAGACGCAAGAAGCTATATCGGACGCTCGGGATCAATTGACAAGCAAACTCACGAGGAATGCGATCAGTCACTCGTCGCACAGTAACCAAGCCCTCGCATTTGTCATCTTCATTGAAATACTTTGCTCTAAACCCAAAATCGGAGACTAGCCACCCGAGCGAGCTCACTCCCCAGCTTTAAAAGAAGGATTGAAGACAGATCGGTGAGCACAATTCATGGCGACCATCTCGTTACTGTTGGTCGGCGCTACTGGCGTCCTCGGGAAACCCATTCTCGACGAACTCGTGCGCCAGAAAACTTCATTCGCACGCATAGCTATCCTGACAACGCCCGAAAGAGCACACAAATTTGAGCATGAAACGGCCGAGGTGGTCGTGGGTTCGTTATACGATCCACTATCTTATAACGGTACATATCTCACCATAGTTCGTGAAGGGCTGCACCCAGCAACAGCGCTGACTCAAGCACAGGCTTTACTCATGTTATATCCGCTGTAGGAAATGACTCGATGATCCTACAGCCAGTTATGGTTGAAGCTGCCGTAGCTGGGGGAGTGCGCCATTACTACGCATCGGAGTGGAATAGCGACATTGCACAGCGGGAGATCCACAATATGCGATACTTCCGCGACAAACAAGCAGTTCGCGCTTACCTACGAGGCAAGGCATCAAGAACGCCTGGATTTCAGTTTACTCTGATGGTAACTGGCATCTTCTCTGAATGGGCAGTCGACGGCTTCTACGGATTCGACCATGACCAGAACACGGCACGATTATACGGCTCTCCGGACAAGCGTGTTGGCATTACCAGTATTCCCGATATCGCTCGCTACACCGTCGATTCGCTTCATATCCCATTTCAAGGCTCGGGGCGCACTATTCGGGTTCAGGGATGGACTGGTACAGTGAAGGAGCTGATTGCTATATTGGAACTGGCGAGGGGTAAACCATATCGGGTTACGTATTTGGATAATGAGGAAGCCGTAGCACAGCAGGAAGATGCTCGAATGGCTGGAAATGATTTGCAAGAGATGATGGCCAGCATTCGAGGCCTACTGGCAAGCGGTTACGGTGTCGCTGATGGTATTGGTCCTACTGATAACCACCTCTTCGATGCTTCGCCCGAGCAGCCGCTTCAGACTTTCCAAAGAGTATTCTCAGCTTAGTTCAGTTGAACAGAGATAGTCCGTATCAGGTATATTGCTTCGCGCCCTATGCGCTGTGAGTCCAGTCTAGAATACGTTAGTCACACGAACGTTGCGCGGCAGGTGGGTAATCCTGCTCCATATATGATGCAGCGGTATTGTTATACCATTTCTACATGCTTTTGCATCACGATCTTAACATTCACTAAGGGGTCTGAAATTGCGCAAATTATGCCACGATTCAGGACATTCGACTCGCTACAGGAAGTAAGTACGCGACAAAAACAAAAAGATCACACTGTCTACCCCTCACTATGAAACCTTCTAGAATTATGCCATCACTATTAGAGTTAAGGATCTATTGAGCCCACCATCTTGCGTCCTTTGGGGGAGCAATACTCGCTCCCTGTACTCTCCGTACTCTCTTCCTCTACTGAAGCTATAGATTCACCTTCACACTGCTCCTGCTGATCTTCCTTTAGAACCTCAAAGAGGTCCTCCAAAAAGTGTTTCTTCGTATTGAGTGCTTCTTTGACCGCTTCCAAAACGTCTGTGAGAGGACCAGTGATGCTCTCCAACCCATGAAACCTGACTTTTAATGCTTCAATCTCCTCATCACCACTATCTTGATTCAATATGGAAATAGATCGCTCTTCCTCTGGCACGGTCTGGTCGGAGATGCCTTGGATTGTAAGCCAATGCATGATGACAGCATCCAAGTCACAATAAGGAAGAGCTTTTTTGAGTGCACCCTCTCCTTTTTCCACAAATTCTTCCAATTCTTCTTTTGTTCGTAGTGGAGTGGCGTCAGCTGACGCTGTGTGATTTGACATGTTGAGAGAACGACGCTCAGGGGCGGCTGTTTGATCGCTTCGGGGAAATTAATCAATCATGTCCTGGAATGCAGGCTTAGTATGTGATTCTTTCAGCAGACGGTATCTTTGAACTGTGAGTGTTGAATTGCAATGAGTCCCTTTACATTGTCCACGCTTGCGAAGGCTGCCTACCTCCTGAGCCAGCATGAACATCGCCAGTGAAAGTAACTTGAAATGAGTGCCTCTACATTGCGTTCGCTTGTGGAGGCTGCCCGCTTAATTTCTGCGAGTAATGAAATATCCCTTCTCTGCCTGGTTCGAGTCGGGTTCCGTGACCTGAACCTTGTCCTCCTCCTCCTCCTCCTCATCTCCAGTATCAGGGTATTGATCTATCCAATCGCCGGTCTCACCCCTCACTAAGCGCTCCATGTTGACTCCCACACTCCACCGAATGATCTCACTTCCTGCCACGTCCTTCCACTCGTCTCTCAAATTGGCGATATCACTTGCACTGTTCACCCATCCTCTGGGTTTCCAATGCTTGAAGAGCGCTGGTTGTGTCGTGATACACGTCAATTTCCTCTCCGGGCCTCTTTGGCCTTCGCAAAGCTGCGCGAGCGAGACATCGAAAGGATCTGTGTATCTCTCGATGCTCAACTCGAAGAGAATAACGCGAGCTGCGCGTTGTGTGATGGCGTATGCGTGAGAGCAGAGAGGCAGCTTTGCATGATGGGTCACCCGCGTGTGATCTGGGTAGTCGTCGGTAAATTTGGCAGACTCCCACTCCCCGTGCATGTAGTTACGGCTCGGGACAGTCGGATCGTTGGACTGAACGACGCGACCGAGAGAATAGGCTTCGTCAAAGACAGAAGGATATTCCATTCGACAGTGGCCGAGCCAGAGCACGTCCCAATGGTCTCCATATAATGATGTTCGTGGTCGCGCGGTCTCTGGGAGATCCGAAAATGAAATATTCACAATCTCCCGGGTATCGTCATGCTGGGGAAATGTGGGATCCGCGCGATCCGCCAAGAGAATCGAGAGAGGTTGAAGTAACGCGCGAGTCGACAGCGCAAAAGTCCTCAGTTGATCGCGAAGCCGGATGTCCCAGTCCAAATCATCCTCCATTATCAACGCAGTCGTCAAACGTTGCTCAACTACCGCATGTATAGCGTGCAGATGCGAGCGCCATCCTCCCTTGTCCCCAGATCTAGGAGGGTTCGCTGGCTCTTTGTCAAGTGGGATGGTTAAGTCGAGCACTTGGTCACCGCTTACTGCGCTGATCCAGCTGAGGTTCAGGTCTGTGAACGCGGCGGCAAGGGTCATGGCATCGCGACGGTCAGTTCTTGCAGGTCGGTTGACTACAAAGATTTTCTCGAACTGTGTTGCTTAGCCAGTAATATCTCAGCTCCGAATGGAACGCCATACCCCAAGCGTACGATTATGGATGTCCTTCAAGTCATCCTCCACCGGTACCGGCGCCAAGGGTTCAGCAATCGGCTGATCAAAAGCTCTGCGCAGAAGCCATAGTGTAACCAGAAAGATTACACAGAACGCCACAATTCGGAGTATATGAGGTCTGATGCGACGAGATGCTTGCGTTAGCATAACGAAGGGAAATAGAAGCGGTTGGTGCCCGAGGCGCGCATACACAGCTTCGCGAATGGCAAGCGCTTGGACTCAGCGTCTGAGGCAAGATTCTAAAGAGAACCAGGCGAGTGGGAGTGCGGGGTTCAGTGTGCAGAGAACCCGAGGCATAGTGTAGTAGTGGGCAATATGCGCCCTGAACCTCGCCAAGCCGAGCACCAGGACTCAAGCGTGGTGCACACACCTTCACCTACTGCGCCGTGAAACACCCGCAAGACTGTAAGGTGAGTCTTCCCATTGCTTGAGGAGCTGCCATCACATTTGTGCAACTTCGCTAACAAGCCCCGCACCCAGCATTTGAAAACGCCCGCATAAACCTCTTTATCGAGGATATTCGATGACGAGAACTTCAATTTGGCCGCATCCAGGTCTTAGATTCTGGTCCCGCTATGCCAATAATCTGATCCAATGAGAAATCGAGCGGCGAGGTTCGCATCGGTATCCAATGCGCGCCAGAACCTCGAGAGTTGACATCCATCTCGAGTTCCGCATTCTTGGCGCAGAGCTTCTTGCAGCAGTATTTGACATTATTGATTTCCTGTACATATAACAGGTGTCAGACTTCGAATGTTAGCGATCCTTTCCGCATGACTAGGTACCGATTTCTGCTCTGTCATTGACTACGGCTAGCGGAAAGTGACTACTAACAGATTTGTCTTCGCGAGTTTGTATCTCTAGTTGCAAAGTTTCACCCAGGAACCCAAGATAACTGCTGTCAGAGTCTTGCAATGACCGTTCCTCTCGACGCGACGAATCGTGATCCAGCTGTTCTTCCCGCTGTTTTACGGTTTGCGAGCTACTCCTGCGGTATATATTTTGTTATATTGAAACCCTGTCATCACATTATGGTTTAATTATGAGGCATAATGGCGGAGGGAGATTGCTCACGCAGTCGCATCGGCGTCACGTGACCTTACGTATATAGAGGTGACGGCGATCATTGTTCATCATTCACCGCATTTATCTACATCTTGCGCCAGTAACTTTCTATTTTGATTTCATATGAGTTTGTATTTCAATTGAGAGTTCTCTATCTCATAGTCCCTCGCTTTGTTTGAACTACCTAGATCGGTAGATATCATACAACGCAAGGCTCTCGACTCTGGGATCTACACATTGTAGATCCCGCCTTCCATCCACTTCTTCACATGTACCCACCAAATTTGAACTTCAGGCTCTGTAAGGCGGTCGTACGGACTTTCCCGATCGTCTGCCACGAAGGTATCCTGTGAGATTGAATATTCTGAGAGGAAATGCAAGTTGCCTGATCGGAGGCTGCCCACGGATATGTTACCGCGCCACTCGTCCGCATGATGGCGGTAACAATACATAAACTTCAAGGTTGATTCCAAAGTTGGGTGTTGTTTGATATCGTTTCCCGTCAGGGACCGATGACAAAAGTTCAACGTATAGATCGTTGCGAGTCTCCAGTAACCGGTGTGGCTAAGTGGAAGAACATAACTCACTAACACGCGGTTGCTGTTTACAAAGTACAGCGAGCTCCGCAACAACGGCGGCTGGTGGTAATGAGTCTTTGACAAAAATCAACCGTTGCTCATGTTTAGTTAAAGGTGTTATGACAATAGTCCTCAACCACAAATTACGGGTAGGCGAAAGGGTCTTCCAAAATGCGACGAGCCTTTCCGCGGGATCCATGTCGACGTCATGGAACAGAGAGAAGCTGACAGTGTTGAACCGGAGCTCTAGCCCTGCGGTTTCCTTGTATAACTGGCGACAGGTATATTTGAGTTGGTTGAGCTCGTTGACAGGCATGGGTGAAGATTCCGGTCGGGAGGTCCTCGCGTCATCGGGTCGTGAGCGAAAGATCATCTCGGCATCAGGCTCCCGAATGAGGAGAGTTGGCTTCCAGAATTTTTCGATTCGTTGTTGGCGGAAGATTAGGGGGCTAGTGTGAGTGAGGGCTAATCGATAGATCTCATTTCGAATCTCGGACGGAAGCAGGAGGAAGGCACACTCCGCGTTGAGATCCATGATGATGAGGAGTTGTAAGATGGGAACGTAGAGTAGCTAGGTAGGAGAAGACCTATTACATAGGTATGAGACCGGAAACAGAGAGAATATAAGAAGGTGTTCTTTATGCACTGGAAAGGGGCACGTTGATTGCTTCACATCATCCAGTGTAAGCTACATTCCGTATGTATAATTGTTTGAAGTTCCACGACGGGCAAGCTCCGTAGTCACCCAAGTGTCATTGTGCATGTACAGAGTCATTATTTGAGTTTGTGTTCATTATGGATGTTTGACCAGATATCGCATTGTCGTCTGTTAGACCTTACCCCACCGCCTCTGTGATGGCTCTCTACACTTCGGGCTCTCATACGAAATCGCCTAGTTTCCAAGTCAGAGCCGAAACAATGGACTCGTAGGAGCCATCTTTCGTTGCACCTACCATCCACTATGAAGGCACCTTGGCCTGACATAGATCTCAATTGGGATCCGGCGAACCCGTGCAAGCATACCACCGCAGGCGGGCATCAGTCGGATGCCCTTCAACAGGACCCACGCTCGACCAGTAAATATGATCAAGGTTGCAAGTCGGTTCGCTTTCACAGGTAGCCTCTTAGATATGACACCAGACTCATCATCTTTCTCATCACTCGTTTCCCATGCAACAAACGGAATATACTTACGCCCAAAGGAGACAGATACATGCTTTTTCCACATAGTACTTCTCGACCTGAAGCTGACCCATGTAATGGCATGCCATTTCAGGAAGGAGGAGTATCGGGATGAAGCGGCCACCGAATGGCCGAGCGTCACCGCATACCTTATCTGAGATAGTGGCATTTGCCGTGTCATCAGGTGGCGAGGTGATGGTCTCAGCGGGACGCGAGCTCGCCTCGGCGGGACATGTGTTGCTGATTGCTACCAAACCCAATAGGGCGAGGAACAGGTGGATGATGAGTTGCATTTCAGGCAGCTCGCTGTTCGCGCGATCAATGTGGCTTTTTGGGTAGTAGAAGCTTTAGTAGAGCCCCGGAGAGGGACTGGCATCTCACATAGCAAGCTAGGAGACGTTGAGTACAAGAAGGAGCGACCACAGATTGGTGAGAGTGGGGGGAAGTCTGATAATAAGAGAGAGGAGCAGGAGAGAGAAAAAACGCAATCTCTGAAAGCTTGGCTGCTCTTGACCTCAGGTGAGGCGGTCGCAAGCTTCTGTTGAAGAAACTTCTATAGATTACCCAGACTCTCAGCTATCTTTGAAGATATTTCACTTATCATAAACCCAACCAATACCATAATTCCTCCTGTTGCCAGTCACTGTCCTTTTCACAAGAGGATGCCGTACCCACGTATTCAAACCGAGGTTTGGTTGAAGCACCACCAAGACCATATGTCTTTGACCGGGAAATCATACCAATCATCACGCGGGAACAATATAGACGCCGGAAAGTCAACGCCACAATCTTTCCCAGATCTTCGGCGTAATTTCAGCATGAGGTCTGATAGAAAGTGAAGGAGAGGGCTTAGATACTTACTCATAGAAGAAGCAGTAACATCCAGCGTTGAGAGTGGCCTTCTTGATGGTGAAGCCTGGTTCGCGACAGGTTTTATCCGGGTCTTCAATTCCCTCAAGTAAGCAATTGCTGACGTACATTCTGGATTTCTGTGGATTGGGACTTACCTTCGTGTTCCTCGAAACAAAAAAGTGCCTCGACCTCACTTTCGGATTCAAGAGTATAGGACCCGCAGTTTATCGCGCTGCCGCAGCCTTCAGATAGTGGAATGTAGTCTCGTGCTGCTAGCGCTGCTCTATTGTCCTTCGTCGAGATCTGAGGGCCTGGCGCGGAGGCGACGAAGGTACTCAGACCGAGGCAAGCAATGACTTGAAGCCTGGAGAACATGATATCTTTGAAAAGCTGAGTCTAGGTGTTGGAACAAGGTGATGATAAGTAGGGTCAGAGAAGATGTTGTGTCGAAAGGACAATGGTGGGTCTTTTATAATCCAGATTTGTCTCCGGGACGGACCGTAGGTTAAGGTTGACATGGACTCCCACCAGGTTCAGCTCACTTGTTTAACCTTACAGATCATCGGACTTGATTACGCACAACACGGAGCTAGTCTTTGGTGTCCTTCTTTGGCTGAACATCATAAACCCGGCTGAAGGGTTCAACATCCTCTCATTTATTTGGGACACGCACGGTCTCAATATGGTTAGTAGAAACACAGCCCTGTGATGAGATCGCCATCCTTGCGCGAGATTCATGAATAGCAGACAAACCCCAAGCTTCGGATGTTGGTAAATCTAGTTTCTCTCGTGTGGTCCGATAGCGGTCCATGAACTGAGACATTGCTCTTGCACTTCGAATCAGAGCCGAAAATCTGGGGCTCCAGACCCTAACCGAAAGCGCCAATAGTAGGTTACATCAAGCGTGGAAGCAGTGTTTCTATTGGAGGCTTGGTGTCAATAACTGTTGTCTTCCTACGCATAGCAAAATTGCTGTCACCACTGTATGATTTCAAGCATAATTCCAGCTGTTCAGTGCTTCCTCCAGCAAGATATTGCTTGTTCATGCTGCCGCACCCCGCAAAAGCCCAAGACCCCTTCCACATCCTTCAGCGGTCATCTACGAGTGTGGCTGACATTTGTAGTAGTACACACCACCACCATCAATCTCGTATTTCACCGCATTTCCCACCCCAGTGGAAACGTGGAGTCCGACAGCATGTCGACAGTTCAGGTCGCTGCGACGACTGCTTAGCACTTGCACGTTCACCAAGAAGAGCATTTGGGAAACTTAAGTGTAGAACCAGCACATGCAGCCAGGAGCGACAGAGCCGCCGTGGATACCGATAGCGGCATTCAGAGGGGGCACGACACCGCGGCAATCAACCGGTTTGTAGAGCTCGACCCACGGTGGGCCACTGCTGTGAAGCTCGGATGCCCAGCCGCAACGATTGTCGGGTTTGAAGTCTGTGCTGGCGGTGGCGATGGAGGGGCCGGTGACATTGAGTGACTCGACGAAGGTACCATCCGTCGGCAGTGCGGTGGTCAAAGCGATGAGGATGACGCAGAAGCTGAAGAACCGCGAGAGGATCTTCATCTTGGTGACGCGACGGTTTCTTCTAGGTAATGTCTCGCGATTACGAGTAGAAGAATATTGAAGTCAGCTCAACTAGTTGAACTGTAGTCTCTCCATCGAACTGAATCGAAAAGGCGTAACTGTAGTCTCTCTTCGCGATTACGAGTGGTGGGTGTGAAAGGCCGAACAGCGCGCTTGCTGGATATACTTCGTTTTGTACTGTGGCTACTTAGTCAGGTAAGCGTTTACATGGGTGGCAATTGCTCGGCACAAACTGAAAACGCGCCTTCCAGCGTTGCGAAGCAAGCACGTGCTCTAGAGTATTGTTGGGCACTCACCTGCATTATGTTCGTCGCACCAAGAGAATTGGTGACAAAAACCTTTCTTGTTTAGACATCGAATAGCTGCGCATAACGCACCCTACTTGCAGCAGGGAGATTACCGCAAAATACAAATCTTGTATTTTACATTTTCGTGGAACCCACCGTTCACGTGACTCGTTGCTCGGAGGAGCCGGGTTGCCTCGGCCACTAAGTTTTGGAAACGTCGCCAAAGGTAGATTTACGACTGTTGGAATAATATCTGTCTTATATACGCAAGTACAGGTTCGATTAGGAAAGGTTGGATTTAATCGGGGAAAGCTCTATCTTGCGACATCGTAGGTCTGCGAAGCACACTGGTGTTGAGGGTGGGCTGAGGAGTTCCAGATTTTCATCCTTTGCTGATCAACACTGCAATTGGACTCAGCTCCCAGCCACGTTATCAACAATACCGTTCGCAAACAAGACTTAGCTAGATGCGGACCTCATTCAGTCTTACCAAGTATTGTGGCTCGAGCTTGACTGAATTTCCATCCAATCGCGCTCACAGGAAATACGAGTTTCGCTTAGGCTAGTATTCAGCTCGGATCCCTTTGCAGTGCCACGCCTGGTACATCGAGAGAAGTTGATTAAATATGACGATGCCCCTTACAATGCCCAAAGGCTCTCATTCCCATTTCAAAGTCAAGGAACCATCAACGAACATCCGCAGCCATGCACCATGAGATGAGGGACGCTGTCGCTCGATTCATGACACTACCTCGGCCAATACAAAATCGGAACGTGACTGTTTCTAAGCGTCAAAGTTGTATCGGTAACGGGTATTTACCGTGCATCGACAACCTCGGAGCTACCTGCTGTTACTTCGATCAGGCATGTTGTGGTACCGGTTGCTGTAATTCAGGCTACTACTGTGTTGATGGATCGGACGGTCCGACCTGCTGTCCTCTCAGCTCAGACCCTTCTGAATGCGGCGGACAGACGCCCTCAAATGTATGCTAGATGCGGAGTAATCGACGATGATTTCGCTTACCATTTTGTAGACCTGCCCGACGGGTTACAGTCAATGCACGACCATAACGGGTTGTTGCCCTACAGGAGAGGACTGCTATTACGACTCGACATATGGCGCCTATTGCGGATCCAGCGAGGGGGGGTCCTCAAGCTACCCAACATCTGTACCTACAGCAACGTCATCCAATTCGGTCTACACTCCAAGTGAGACAAGCAGTACTACGTCCTACTGGTATTACACATCCACTACGCACACAACGAGCTCGACAAGGACGTCACATTCGGTAGTGCCATCTAGTGGCATCATCTCTACTAATGAGCAAAATCGACAACAAACTTCCGGACTCTCAAAGGCAGCGATAGGTGGAATTGCTGCTGGTACCGTCGTCACCCTACTGATCATTATAGTGCTTGCTATACTCTGCATCAGAAAGAGGTACAGAAATCCTCCGCCTCCACCACCACCTCCACCTCCGTATCAGCCGATTGAATTTTACCACCGATGGCATTGTCCAGTTCTCGAAGAAGGCTACACTCGTGTACTGCATCTTTACGGCATACCGGAGGGCAGAGACTCCACTGCGCCACTTCATGGTCAATTGGAAGTAATCAAAATTGGGGACTCCGCGACCAAACCGTACATCGCGATATCATACAGCTGGACACGCGACAGCACTGTGGCCATGGACACCCACGACCGAGATCTCTTTCTCAACATTGGGAAGGAGCTCAGCGACCTTGCGGTGTTCAAGCTCTCGGAATCTTCAGCGGAGTTGCTACGTAGCTTACGTTCGTCGACGGGGATGACTGTATGGGTAGACCAGATTTGTATCGAACAGCGGGAGCCCAATCAGTTCCACGAGCCACCTTTTGAAAATCTCGAACAAAAATGGCAGATGGAACGTATGGGGGATATCTACCGAAGTGCTGAATCCACCATCGTATGGCTTGGTATCGAAGATCCACCAGGTCGTTCAATGCTGCCTGCACTCACCACTGCTATGAGCCTGATGCCATCCATCGCCGCAGCTTACCAGTCTGGTAGTATACCTTTTGGATTCGACCAGGAGAAACACAATTGTCTCCTAGAGTTCTTTTCGCGAAAATGGTTCAAACGTGTGTGGACTTTCCAAGAGGCCATTAGGTCGAGAAATCTGACTGTGGTCCTGAGAACCAGTATATCTAAGGGACTTCTGAGCTGTACGTGGGAGTCACTAGGTGAAACAACATTGTTCTTGGAGAGCTTGAGCCCGTATCCAAAACCCATACGGTATACCAATGCTCTAGAAGCCGCTTCTATGAAGTACCTATGTTGGAGGATTGGTATCGATCGCTGGCCATTGCTGGATATACTAACGTTGTTCCGAGCCTTCGATGTCACGTTTGCTTGCGACAAGCTCTACGGGATTCAAAGCATCATCCAAGAATCACAGGGTCACAACAGGCTAGCTGTCTTCTCCCAACCAATTCCCCAACGTCAGCATGGGTGGCACATATACCGGGATCTAGCTATCTCACTCATCGAGCAATCGGGGTCTCTGCAAATTCTTTGTGCTGTAAATCGTATTGATGAGCGGACAATTGAAGGAGCCCGGGGTGAGAAGCTTGACCTCCAGATTTCTAGACCAAGTCCACCGCTTCCTAGTTGGGTTCCGAACTGGTACGAGAAGAATACCTGCGTTCCTTTGACAACATCAAGCTCAGCTGTACCTGGAGCCGCTCCTACACACAACCCGTACAATGCCTGTAGGCATCTGCATCTAGGGTCCTCAGTTCTCGGACAAACCAGTGTCGACATCCTGAGAGTCAAAGGCAAAGTCGTAAGCAAGATCCTGAGATCTTCAACTGTTAGCGGTGGGCGCACCTTCGACGCAGCTTGCACTGGCGACTTCGACGCTATAAGTCCTACCTTGTGGGACTGTATACCGCTCTTCCTGAACATTCCCGAAGAAGCACTCGATATGAGCATAGAGATCTCACATGATAATGAGGTGTACCCGGATCAGAGACTTCTAAATGCGGTTCGACAGGTTGCAGTGTTCTTCACGGCTGAGCGCGCAGACGATCGAAGCCGATTGATCGACAATCCCAAGGACACCGACGGCACCGCGTACGGACCGGAGCTTGCAAAGTACTATGGACGTACTCATCGTCCGACACCACTTGAACGTATTCAAAATCATTACCTTGACTTCATGGCTTTCCGCTCACTCTGGAGCTCAGAGCGTAAGCCCACACCAAGGCCGCACCCTCACCAGGAACGGATCACGCGATATGCTACCGCTGCTGCTGCTGCCCAGCAGCATCGCAAGATGTTTCAAACAGAGGATTGGAAGGTTGGTCATGGCCCAGCAACATTAGACCCTGGTCAAGAGGACGTAGTATGTATACTTCAAGGTGCGGAAGTACCTTTTGTTCTGAGACCGAGGGGGATATCGCGTTACAAGAATCAGTCGTATGAAGTGGTTGGAGAGTGCTACGTCCACGGCATCATGGACGGGGAAGCCGTCGAGGGACTGGAGCAGATAGATACCAGATGGAGCACTTTTGATCTTGTCTAGTTCATCGTCAATTCTACGTCGCGCATCATCACCTCATCGGGTACTTACTCTAATCTTGTTGAAACGCGAGAAACCCGAATGACATCATGGCGACAACATGTATCGCTACTCTTGCGCGTAAAAGATGACTGGCAATCCTGGAGAAGTCCCGCGCGCATAATTTCATTGTTAGATGCTTTCAAATTACGTTGCGAAATCGAGGCAAGCGCCCACCCACTTTCTAAAGCGGCACCTCAGTGTTACCGAGATGGGCAGCCAGTAGGCCCAAGCTTCTGTAGATGCTTCGTATGACTCGAAGCTCTGAGTCACTATTGGAGTCATGAGTGTTGGTCATGGCTTCTGGCGGGGTTGCGCTCATTGCAACAGTCATCGAGAGAATCGCAACGGAGAAGTACAAAGATCATTTTTGTATGGTCACGAACCCAACGTATGTGTTGGTCTTCTGGTCATGTAGAGCTTGGTGAACATAAGCTTGGTGGATGAGTTTTGCTACGGTCACTGCTTGATACGTAATCGGGGAATAGTAGCACAGACACCCTACGTCTCTCTCAAGATCGTAATTTTAACCCACCAATTCGACCATTCATTCCTATGTGAAGCATTGGTAACTGACGCATAAGATCTGAGATAGAGCATTCGCATCTACGGACAGCTTATTTCACCGGCAGGGAATGAGTACCTCAAATTGGGCCCTCCCTCACGAACTCGTTGCTTTCTCTTGCGTGCATTGATACCACCACTCGTTGCTCCCTTTCGAAAGGCGTACGGCCTTCCACGAGCCCGCTTGCTTACTTTCAATCTCCCAAGCGTTCGTCAAAGACCAAAGACAGCCCTGATCGTTGTAGAAATTACAGGTATGCGGATCTTGAAAAAGAATGAACTCCAGGTTCGTGGTCGTATTATCGTTGTGACAGACGTTGTCGAAGTACATCGGGAAAGTTTTGCGATTGGTGTCGAAGAATAGGCCGTAGGTTGGCAGGTTCCTGTTTGCTTGTATCGTGACAGCTTTTGGGTAATCAAAGCCATCGGCGAAAGAGCGCGGTTGCGGTGCTAAGTGTGGCCACGCCGGTGCCATGCAACTTGCGAAAATTGCGACCAGACGAGCTAGCATTGTTTCGAGTATCAGTAAGGTCTTTGATAATACTAACCTTAGAATTAATCAGGATTAGATATTACTGAAGAGAAGCGCGTTGGTGAATAGAGGAATGTTGGAGCGCATGCGAAATCTGCTTCAAGGGCGTCATACATTGCAACACCACTAGCTCACGATTCAGAGTCATAGCTTCGCTCTCCGTATTTTGACAACGAAAATTAGAACCGGCCATCGGCAGTAATCAGATATAAAATTTACATTTCTCACTAGTAAAGATAATTACAGCCAACATTATTGAACATCCGATGCCATTCTTCAAGCCTCACCACCAAGCCTCATATCAACTCTTCTTACATGTATAGACACACGGGTAAAGATCTGGTGTAAACAAGTACTCTTTACCATCATCTCGGTCCTGAACCCCAAGCTGATTAGTTTTTAAGCGATTTCCACAATGCTGATCGTCCCTATCCCAAGTTCAGCTTACTGTGACTCATTTATTTCCTCGTGATAACTTACCTGAAGAACTCACACTTGTAGCCTTTCGCAACCCACGCATGTCGGATTTCGAAGTCGGTGGAAAAGGAAATGACGCAGGCATCGATGCCTAAGGACCTGTTCTCTGTGGGTTCTAAGCCCGGATTTGACAGTATGTACCAACCCGCATGCTCGCCTGAATCTACATCTCGAAGCTGAGATTTGTTGTTGGAGCTATGGGCGTATACGTTGGTAACGAGCGCAGGTGCGAGAACCAGCAAGGACCAAGGAGGCATGGCAATTGCTATCTTTTGGAATTCAAACTGAGAGCAAGTGTTGTATATTAGTTGTGCTGTAAGCTTTAAAAAGAGGCAATGTAGCAGGTTCAACATGGTTATAGGTTTGTAGGTTTAGATGCCGAACCAGGTAACACTTGATCTCGAAAGCCAATTATAATGTGAGTTATAGTATAAGACTCATTGAGATGGGAGTAAATGGTACTCCCTTCTCCTGAGTAATTGACAATCGTTTACCGAACAGTATGTCATCACAACGCCTGTCCAGATCGCAATGCATGCAAGGAAGGATACAAACGATTAGAACAACGTTCGAGCGGATGAACCCCACCATTTCATTTGCAAGGCTTCAGACTAATCGACAAATAAACATATTACCCCCCTAAACATCTAGGTATGAGTAGGCGGAGCAGATAAAGTGGAAGACATCTCAGCAGTCATCTCAGTCCATCTTTGCTCCTCATATTGACACTGGTACCCCTTGGCCGCAATACCTGCTTTAAAACCCACGTCTACAGATAGCTTGCCAGTGCGTCGAGCCTCTGGTCTACTGATCTCGATCGCATTATGCTCCGACAACGCGGTCAAGCAGGTTTCTTCCCTACTCGCACGTCAGCTCATTCACTATCTCATGAGCTACGTGTGGAGTGAAACAACATCATACATACTTGTAGAAGACACAGTAGTCGGGTTGAAACACTGTTGCGCGACGGATGCTTTCTCCGGGATGATCCTGGATAAGGTTATTGCAGTTGCTCGAACTGGAGAGCATACCGAATTTCTGAGCCGAGTGAGAAGAGTCACTTAATGGCCATTTGTTGAGGGACCTGCTTTGAAAATGCAACAGGCGTATATCCGAAGATTGTCGCAGCTGATAAAAGCTCGAGGTAATACATTAGCAGCTTGCTTACATGCACAGTTTCTGATAACAAGAAAGAATTGAATACAGTTTGTTGCAAATCTTATGTGAAGATAGGCACTGGAAGCTTGGGTGTCTTCTCGACGGGGGTTCTTACTAGTTTGTCTTTACACTTATAAGTAGTCGCGTCCCTTTGACTCTTGCACTCTACGTGACTAGTACGAGTTGATTGGTTTTATTATATAGATTTGCGGCGCTGGTGCTTTGTGTTACAGCTCGTGTGATACCTTCGTCGCACATGGCGGGGATCGCAAGACTCAGAACGCTGATTGTGGTGCAAGTGAATTACTACCTGGGGTTATTTTTACGAATGCCCACGTGCACAATCGAAGACCCCTTACAAGTAGCAAGACATTTATTTACAATATGAGCTACTACACTACATACTACGGAGCTACAGCCTACTACTGACACCCTGTATCTATCTAGGGTGTATTGGATACTAGAGAAGAATAAATCAACGGATCTGAAGTCGCTCCCAAGCCCCCTAGCTTGTCCAACTGCAGTTTCGGGTCAGTATTAGGAGCAGTCATACAGCTGGACTTTCTCCGATGCCTTGAAGTTCCATTCGATATAACCTCCTTTTTTGACCTTCTTATCGGATAGCACAGTCACTTCCGTATTGTCGGTCACAGATAATTTGAGTGGAACAAAGTCAGTTGGTAGAGATTTTGAAGCGCTGCACGACTCACGAGTCTTTGAATCTGTACAATTGACAGGTTTGTTCTGTTCTCACACTGACAGAGTTGATTTTATGTTCGAAATCTTGGATATAGGCACAGCCTGGGTGAGAAAGACAATGTGTGCCTGAATCTTGGACGTTTTGTGAAGCGGGACCGAAGTAGTAGCTTCTAGCAGTCTAATCTGGACATAACGTTTCCATGTCGCGCCTCGAATCTCCTCTAGATAAACTAGGCATAAAGTCGCGAGCACGAACGTGGGCTGCGATGGCGATTGTAAAGAGAATTTGCGCACGCATGGTGGCCTTTTAGTAACACTAAACATGAGTAGTGATATGAATTATCGTTAAATGAAGCCAATAGTTAAGGAAATTGATGAAGTAGGTATAACGGATCAAAATCTCGAAGATGAAGCTCGAGATCCGAGTCATGTAATGTTCAGTCATTGCAGCGATGTGAGTCAGGGTAATGGATGTTGTCAGTGCTTGTGATCACCTATCCATCATGCAAGTCACCGCGAATAGGCGTCCATTGCTCACTCGAAACCAAGGAGTAGATTCGGCTTATAAGCTCGTGTGAGAGAAGTACCGCGCAGGTACGTGGGTAACTCGTATAGTCATCGAGATGCGCGAGTAAGGAGCTAGAGGCTTAGACAAATACAAAATGTTATGCATAAGATAGACAAACTCTCAACAACAAAAAACGTGTGTCCCTAAACTCCTCACAATAGCTAAGAGGGCCTCTGCACCGTACAAAGATATGTGATGTTCTTCTCTTCCTTCAGGCCAATTTCAACTACTGATTCCGGATTTGTTTTATTTGAGGTGCCTTCCGGAACGGGGATCGCATCGCCAGGACCCCACGACCCCGATCGTTCGTACTCGTATCCGCAATTCTCAACCCTAGCAACAGGTTGTCAAAACGCTTGAGAATCATGATTTGTGGTACGGGTTCCTTACCAATGGAGTTGACATTGACAGTTTGCTATGACAGTGTCACTTGCCCCAGTGGCACTTGTAATACGGGACAATCTCCGTCCACTTGTGATTAACGTTGATCCTCTCATCCGCATTCTTCGCCCAGACCGAGTCGATATATCCTCTATCGCTGCATGCATCGCTGGCGCAAGTCAGAACTCGCGAGAAAAAAGCGTAACACGAGCGAGTAATCGCGGCGGCAGTCGAAAACTTACGAGTAGAATGCGCAATTCCAGCCCTATCGATGAGTCAGTCAAGTGCGCACGAGTCATCTCACGGCAGCTCACCTTGTACACAAACGCGTAAAGAATGTCCAGACCAGTCGCGCGACAGACGTCGTCGCCAACCATTTCTTCCGAGATTAGGTTGCTGGTGTTGGGCTCGATGTGGTACACGAGACCAGAATTGAGGATGCCGTGTGGGGATGCTGGGGCCACTGCAAGGACGTTGGCGAACACGAGGTAGGCCGTGAGGATGATGGAGAGGGGATGCATCGTAAGTGTTTCCGTTGATGCGGGGAAGTGTTTTCAAGAGGATGAAGGAATAATGGAACTGTTCCGGCAACAACAAAGAGCTGGAGGATAGTATTTGACGGCATGACACAACGAGGAGCGACATGGCCAGAAACTCAAGGAAATTACGCTCGCGAACCCGGTGGCAAGTTGAGAATGTTGACCAATACCAGGATACTGTACGAACGAAAGAATGTTCGCCGGTCAAAGTAACGTACGTAAACGTGGAGACAAACAGATTCAACAGAGCGAGATAGGCTAGAAATATAACAGATCCATTTCATTCAACCAACGCACCCCGATCATCACAGTTTCCGACATTTGAAAGACTGCGCTCCAGCCTGGAACTCTAATGTGTTGTACGGAGTCGAATTCCGCATCTCCTGATTCTCGAGCATCCCCACATGATTCTTACATTCTCCATCGCTAGTATGGTTTCAGCAAACAGAGACAAGAATGTGAGAAGAATGCTCCTGGGTGTTTGCATACCTAAAGAATTCGCAAGAGCACTTGCCCCAAAGGATCGCGCAATTGATCGTGATAGTTACAGGAACGCAGCCATTGTCTGCCTTGGGATAGAGTCCTGGATATATTGAAACCGAAGGTGTTGGTTTGCCGTCGACTATGATTGTTGTTGGAGCAGGAACGGGGTTGACACATGCGAAGGGTTTGCTACCGCCGCAGTCCCATTCGTGGATACCTAGGTTGTCTGCAACTACAAGGTTGATGCAAAGCGACGCAACAAGAATGTTAAGAGATATCATGGTGAGCTTACGTGTCTAGTACCAGGAAGAGAAGAGAGTTTATATTCATGCAAGCTAGGGGTGTTGTGGAGTTCAATTCAAAAAGCGGAGAGTGTTGTTGTAGCGTCACTCGCTGCCAGCTCGAGCCACTCATCGCGACTCATGGCGCGAGTTTTCAAACAAATGTTTGCATGACGAAGTCGTATCGTGACCCATTATTAATGTGGACCTTTTAGTCTCTGGTAATGCGTCATGCCTATGAGTTCTAACCTAATCCCTGCTTAGCCGGGGGGCATTTACAGAGAGGAGATGCATCATCCTCTAGAACACTCATATGGGAAGGCACAACTACGATATGATGTAGCCTGAGGGATGGCTACAACTCGTAGGATGAGAGATACTAGAGTTAAAGATTAGGACGCTTTTATGATACTAATAAAGGGAGAACGATAAAAGGCAGCCCCAAGAAGACGATTACGTGATGTGAAGTACAGTCATTACCGCCTTTTCTACCCACAACTTAAACATCTCAGAGAATACCAACGCCAAGTATAATAGCCGTGCAGAAATCCGGTAATACAAAAACACTACGAACGCGTGGAGTCTGTTATGTTCTTACACGCATAATACGCAATACCAGACTTATTGAACTGAGGAGGATCCGCCGGTGGAATCCAATCATAACAGCTCCGCTCATCCTTCCCGCTCCACACTTGAGTGTGACATCCCACGTCGGTATACAATTTACATTCGCATTGCCAATACACGACTCTATCACCCATGTCATTTTCTGTCTGAAGACAGTAGCCATCGCTGTAGAGGATCATAGGCGGTGTTTTTTCAATGATAGACCTCCTGGATACGAGGCCAAGGTATGGGTAGGAGTCCCCACACTGGGGCCTCAAGGTACTAATGGCCGATGGAGAATGAATGGAGGTTGGAGTGTCTGTTCTATCCGGTAAGGGTGATGTAGGGGAGATGAATGCGAGGAGGAGTATATTGAAGAGGGGATGAAGCGGCAACTCGAAATATCTAGAAGGTGCCTGTCGTGGTTGCAAATATGATGCGGGAATCGAAGCTGTGAGATAAGCGAAACCTGATTTAGACTTTAAATATGGAATGGAAATGGAAGGAAGAATCTCTTACATCGTTACTGAGTATCTTGTTACCTAGGTGACTACGATGACCAAATCAATTCAACTACCTACACTCACTATTCGACTCGGCCACTCGACTCACTACCTACAACACATCTCACAGACGACAAATGTACCGCGTTACGCCCGCAGTCTCAATCAATAATCCGTATCAACCCTATCAGGCCCGATGTCTTTAGCCAACTCCTTACACTCCTTATCACTGTCCTCATCATTAGCAAAACGCTCCTAACGCCATTCCCGAATGGCATGAATCACAACCTTTCCTTTCAAAAATAACACGATCTTAGAGAGGGTAGATGGGAGATTTACCTATAAAAAGCACAAGACGTGCAACCATATTCTCGCGACCACATCCAGCCACCAACCACAGGATATTTCGTAGGGTTACAAGTACTATTCGGAAAGAGCGGGGTGAACGGATTAGGCGAGTTTGGGCCTGCGTTTGTGTTGATGAACTCTGAGGCAGGGCTTGCTTCGCCACATATTGGTTCTGGTGGTGGTTTGACCGCGGAGTGGTTTAGTGGATGTGAGTGCGATGATTGTTATTGACGCGAAGAGACGCATTATATAGCGAGTTGTGTAGAGAAGATCTTTAGACTAGTGTAATATTTGAAAGTGCAGTTGGACGCTAGAACTAGAGTTGATCGAGGTATAGCTAGAGGTAGTGAGGTTGGCCTCCGCGATCTGACTCAGAGTCGAGTCATCGCACGGCTCTTATAACGTCACGGCTGCCTACGCTCTATCAAGGCCTTAGTTTTGTGTGCTAGGTTGACTACCTAGTCTGGACGCTTCACCTCGATAGCGACGCTACCTCCCAGTGTGTTGTCTATTGGTTTCTGCATAGTGACGTTTACGGGAAAAGACAGAAGGGCCACACACGACACGAAATTTGAATCGAAAACAAGGGCAGAGTCTCTATATGCGTTGAGATGCAAGGTGACGTTTTAGACGCTGTAGTCAGATAATCAAAGGTAAGCATACAGATGTAATACCGCATCAAAAGGTATCAACAGAGCTTTATTTGACACACGCAACTTCTCCCCCCACTTCCCACACCAAACACACAAACATCTACAAACCCACTACTCAGAACCCGCCTCTGGGCCTGTACAAGTATACCACCTCAACCCCTTCATCTCAAACACACGAAACGTCCCCGGTGTACTGGTCCCCCAATTCCTCCACGCCTCCGTCTTACACTCCGCGTCGGCATAGACTTTGCACTCGCAGTACACGACGTTGATATCTTGCATGGAGTATTCTGTTTGTAGGCAGGAAGCGTGAGCGTCGCTATAGAGATACATGGGCCGGTCTTTCTAGTCGGAGGGGTTGGTCAGGGAGGAGGAGTCGATGTCGGGGGTGGAGGTGGCGCAGAGGGGTTTGGTGGTGTCTTTTGGGGATGGTGGAGGAAGGGAGATCGGTGTGGTTGTGGTGCTGGGTGTTGGGGTTCGGTCGGATGCGAGGGAGAGGGGTCGGAGGAGGGATAGGGTGATCAGCGTAGAGACGAGCATGCGCATCGGGAAGGCTACAGTGAGCCTCGATAGTATTAAAAACGTAGTAAATCCGTAATTTGAGCTCTTGAGAAGGTACAATTGAAGTTCTGTGGAGGAAATTAGTAGGGGGAGCTCTGGCTGTAACATGATCATATTGCATGTCATCGACGCCGATGACTACGATACCCAATCCACTCACCTATCTATAACTACCGCCGCCCAACAAAGCTCACCATCCCTAAATAGTCAAGAAAAGCTTCAAGAATGACACTTATACCACCGCACGCCCTCCTCCTTAGGCTCAAATTAATCATCCATATCCTTCTTAGGTCGAAGTTCGACCACTTCCTCACACGACTCATCCCTAGAAAATCATTAGCCAGAGTTCTGTCCATACCTTCCCTGTGTATCGACACATACTTATAAAACTCACACGTAATACCATCACAGCCAGGCAACCAAACATCCACAACAGGGTACTGGATTGGATTGCATGTGTTACTCGGATGGAAGTCGGTGAATGGCGCATCGTGGGGGTTTGCTTCCTGCTTCTAACGGTCGATGATGTCGGAGGGTGGGGTTGTGCTTCCGCACATGCGTTCTGTGCGTGGATCGTTGGGGTTGGGTGTCGTTGCTGTGGTTTGGGCCTGTTGTGGTCCTGCGAGTATGAGGGCGAGCGCGATGGTGGGAACGATGACATGCATGATCGTTGGTGTGGCCGGGTACGAAAAAGAGGTTTGGAAATACCAATTGGTACGTTGCTTATCGAAGTTGTTGTTTTCGTGGTAGGCATTGCTTGATGTTGGATCAAGAAAGCATTGGTGGTCTGCGCCGTCAGACTCCCAAAAGAGTCATCGCTCTCCAGTCAGAGCTTGCCACGAGCAAGCTCACCGCCCCCTGACGTCTTGCTACATAGGCTGAGGTGCAAGGCAGTGCGCTGGATTTCGAACGCCCAAGAGGTGCTGCGAAACAGACATGGTGGGAAAACAGTTGGCCTGCAATATGCAGAGTCGGCATCTTCTTCGCACTTCATGCCATTCGACAAAGGCCCCTTAGAGAGTCGATCTTGAATGGCGAGTAAGAGGTATTGTCCTGCTGCTGGGGCGGTGCGATCGCGGTGTACATTCATAGCCTGCTGTTCCGATTCCTCAGCTCGAGTCACAGCGACACCTGGAATCTAGCAAAACGCAATCGCGGCATCTTGAATAATATCAAAAATAAACATGGGTCATTATATCGTCATAAAGGTAAATTCATTTAGAACATCCAAGTCATAGAGCAATGGGAGCCAGAGCCGAGGCTGAATGCAGCTTAGGCGCACGTGCTTTCGCGAACTCAAGGAAGCCCTGACGCGTCTGAACTCTAATCAAACCACCAGTCAGAGTTAAATACCACAACGCCCAACAAACTCTCACAATGAGCCGCGCAACCGTCGAGCAAGCTTTGACAGGCCTCATCCCAACGCTCAATGGTCCCTTACCGCCCGAACTCGTCGAACTCGCCGTGTCGCTCCTTGCCCGCTCCCGCAGCGTCGCCCACAGCCTTAAGCCCGACGAGGAGATCGCGCGACCGTATGCCTGCGCCCAATTAGCATGCGAGAGGTACTTGTCTCCTCAAATAGCACTCACAAGCTGTTTCTAATGACGCCGCAGGCTGAAGAAGCGCCTAAACCTCCCCGCGATAGCCTCCCGTCCTCCCTGTCCGCCGAAGATCTACAAGAAGCTATACAAGTACCTCGAGAGCGCACTTCCTTCCACACAAACATCCTCGGCCCCCCAGACGCCGCGTAAGAATCGGTCAGAGCCGTCAACGAGTGCGAGGACGACGCCGAAGACACCGCTTTCCGGGCGCAAGACCCCGCGAAGCGTCGCAAAGGACAATGGCAGTGCGAATGAAGTGCAAGACTGGGTCATGCCTACGATAAGAGCGCTAGCAAAAGCCTTCGATACACCATCTGCGGCGCCACATGTATACACGGGCGTGGAGTCGATACTGCCACTGCTGGCAAGGATGACGGCTGCGGCACAGGAAACGCCCAGCAAGCGACCGCGGCGCGCAGCTGCCGTGCAGGCGAACATCTCGGATGTCTCGGAGTCGAAAATACTGGCTTTGGTTGCCGTGATATTCTTCTATGTGCTGAGCAGGATGGCGGATCAAGATATTACGCCAGAGCAGTTTGAGGAGTGGAGGAACAAGGCTGTTGCGACGCTGTTGAGGTCAAGAACGGTTGTTGATGAGGAAGACATACTCGCTGAGGTTGAAAGCCTTATGCCGACTGCTCAAGAGGAAGGGTGGCTGCAGATGGAGTGGTTCTTGAACGTTTATCCCGTTGATGACGGCGAAGAGATGGAGGGTGTAGAAATGAGCGGTGGGTCGATTGCCCAAGGGAAGACTAAGGGCTTACGAGACCTGGGAAGCGAGTACATTGGCCTTGGGACAATGATGCAGGATGCTACTGATTACTTGAGCGAAAGACATCGTGCTGAGTATAAGCGATGGGAAGCGCAGATTATGAGTAGGATCGAGGCTATTGAGACAGGCTGAATACCACCAAATTGCCTGGAGGTTTCGAAATCAACAGGCACTTTTAAATGCAATACCCTTGTGAAGCAATGAATTAGTTTTCTCGCTTAGGCAATACCTCCCCTTAGTCACCAACTACCAACTATGTATGAAAGATGGAGGGGTCGGAAATTTCACTGCGATGCTGTTCATGTGAGTTCGTTTTTAAAGCATTGAGATCAATCTGTGATATAGAGAACGTCGAGGGCGCATGAGAGCTTATTGCACTTGATGAACATGTCCGGAAGCAAGATTCTGTTGGTGGCAGATTGGTATAGTTCGAATCAGCTTATCATTTCTGGGTGCTGTACTTCAAAGCAAGCTTTATGTGCTTTCTGGAAGATGGTGCACATGTTGCGAACTATATCGACTAGTACTAGCCCTCTTTTCAATCGACTGATGATCCACATTAGTACTTCGTCGAGAACTATACGCTTCTACAAAAGGATCCAAATTGCACCTACATGACGGCTGAGGCTGACACACAGGGCATTACAGCAAAGACCGAGAGATCTTACTTCCCTCATAATGATTACAGAGAAGAGATTGGGTCGGCATCTATCGTCTTAGGAAGCTTTGCTCTCTAATTTGGGTTATACTGAAGGGGAACTCGGCATCATCACGCTGGTGTAAGCTGACCTAGATAATACAAGCCTCGTTATGATCACTTCGCATATGTGAGAATGCATCACTTTTCTATGTATCATACCCAGCAACATTTCGTCGACCCTTCCAAAGCTTATGCCACCACACCTGTCAAATGTCTGACTTCGTAACGTGGAAGCTCTCATTTTGCATCATTCTTCAAGTTTTGAACCGCAGTCTCAATATGCGCATCGAGGTTAAATCCATGAATGAATGTCCAGCGATTCTTCAACGCCTCGTGCATTATGGTGGGATCAAGACCTACTGTTTCATCAATTCCACTAAGGATGCGGCCCGTAAGGCGACTCGACTCGGCAATCCGCTGAGTACGTGGTCGGCGCACGGCGTCGTACACATTTAGGACTCGCTCAACGTCATCTGGCGAGTTGATATGCGCAAATAAGGCTCCGAGGACGACGGCGTCCTCAAGTGCAGCTGCGGCTCCGCTCCCTTGCCAAGGGGTCATCGCGTGCGCTGCATCACCTATGATACACACCTGCCCGTTGACGTAGGTGGGAGCATTTTGGTGCTCCCATTGCTCATATACAGCTGGGTGCTCTTGATCTATGAGGAGCTGGAAGGTTCCCGTTAGTGCCATCGCGCAGTAAAGTAGAGTGGGCCAATTAACCTACATCGATCATGCCTTTCGCGACTGGACCATCCAGCCACTTAGCGAACACCGTCTCCAAATATTCGCGATTGATTGATTTCCGTCTATCATCGGATGGATTACGGTCGACGGAAGTACCGATACACTGAACCATCTCACCATTGTTGATCAAGTCATGTATCATCAACCCGTTTTCGCCGACCCAGCCATATTGTCGATTGATCTTGAACGACTCGGGTCCGAGTGTGTCGCGTGCTTTGGCAAAGGGAACCATGTTCATTGCACCAGCCCAGCCCGCAGCAACCGGTTTGAGTGCCGGATGGTTGTCTCCTAGGACATAGGAGCGTACGAAGCCGAAGATACCATCGGCGCCGATGAGAGCGTCTGCGGACTCTGATGTGCCGTCCTCGAATTTGAGCGTGAGGCCGTGTGGCTGCTGTTCGATGGCAACGAGTTTCTTGTTTGCATGCATGTTCTCACGCGGTATCGGTTCTAATAACTCGTGTAGCAGTGCCGCTCGGTGCATCATATAGCCTGGGTTCTCCTCGGCTAGGTCGATGACTTTGGTGCCAGCATGTGGACCAGATCCCTGATCTGATGATTAGTTTGTGGTCGATCACAGACTAGTCAGGCGGCGGATGGGGCGAGCAAGATCCGGGATTCTTACAATCATGATACGCGTTGAGTTCATGGGAACCGCACCCGCGCGAGACAAAAGATTGCCAGAGTCCGGTACAAGACTTTTCAGTGCCCGTTGAGCGTTGATAGCCAGGCCAATTGATTGACCACGCTCAGAGAACTCAGGCGCAGACTCGTAGATATGGACCTCAAGGTGGGGCTGGCGTAACAATGCCCTCGCGGCAGCGGCTCCCGCTAAGCCGCCACCCGAGATAGCGATTATGATTTTGCGCGTGCTCTCCATTTAAGAAAAATTGGATTTTTAGAAACGAGTAGGATGGAGAGCAATGGATCCAGAAGGCTGCCTTATATGCGTGGCGTACGCCAGGATCTACCTTTGCCTTAGCATTTCTTTAGTGCTGACTCAACCGTCCCGAAGCCTGTGCCGCATGCAGGTCCGGGGTATAGTGTACCCCGTCAAGCCGCATGTGGTACACCGTGCGCTTTCGGTGCGTGATCAAGGTTTGCTCAACGGTAAGAATCCCTACCGCTCAGAATGTCATGTTCGTCAATTGCTACTATTAATACGAACTTGTCGTCGAAGCCCATCCACAATATTAGGATGAGTTCACGCACAACAGATCTCCAGACCTCCAGACCTGCAGGCCAGGGCTTTACCACTTCTCAGGGGTCAGCCTGTATCGAGATTAATGGAAAACTGGAACATTGATCGATCTATGTTCTACTAGGGTTAGGCTCAACTGCTCTGCTTAGATACATACAAGCTGCAACGAAAGTATTGAGAAAATCGGATCAATAAAGAAACATGGTTATTCCCGTGCAATTTTCAGAATGACATACGTCTCATGATACCCGTTCCAATTCCTCCAGCTCTATCCATGCAGGACACATAGACTTTGGGTTGCCAAGGATAGACTAGGGCATGTCCTGGAGCTTATGCGTGGTGTAAGTCTCAGCTCCGTTGTCCTCACTCTTCTTCACGGAAACCGATAAGTGACTCATATTCAATCCAGGAGGCACTGAAGTGTATTCTTCGGGTACCGAAGGATCGCATGCTTGGTCATGGGAGCGAGTGTGCCTTGACCGGAGTGAATGGAGCGATATCACGCTACGAACACTGCGAATGATCGATGACGCGTCCATCTTCCGTAGGTGTGCGTTCAACGTCGGTAGACACACCGCAATGATAGCAAGGCCGACCTCAAAAATGCTCCAGAAGAGAAATTTCGTTACAAGAACTAGGAGCTCTAGTCAGCTCGTCTC
This sequence comes from Lophiotrema nucula, assembly GCA_010015825.1. Taxonomy (NCBI): domain Eukaryota; kingdom Fungi; phylum Ascomycota; class Dothideomycetes; order Pleosporales; family Lophiotremataceae; genus Lophiotrema; species Lophiotrema nucula. Next base: position 1,621,291 of record ML977313.1, on the reverse strand, counting down.
AGATAGCTTGTATTCACACTTACTTAGACCGTCCACTGAGACATTCCCACCTATTGAAAAGTTAGAGGAGGGTAAGTCCATTGACGGTAGTGTGAACCACTCACTTTCTATGGCAATCTGGATTTGAATGAAGCCAACCATACGCAGGATTGAGCCAACAACAGCCCTAACGGCATTCAGATCAGAAATTGAAGAACTTCAAACATGTGAACTGGTAAACTTACAAAGCCCCTATCAGAAAGACGAGTGAAACTAGCAGGCGGCGCTTCAGGCTCAATCTCAATGACCAAACCTAAGCCCATTAAGCAGGTTGCAGTGGTACTAACACTGTTAAACATACCCTAGGTAGTGGTAGGACAAGCAACAAAACGTCGAAGCAGAAGTCTGATATTGCGAAAGCTTCGTCAATGTGCAGAGCATGGCCGTTTGCACAACCAGCTAAATCATTGTATACGCCCCAGAGTCGGGAAAAGGACGTCTTGCACTTGAACAGATGCGCAAAGAAGAACGCAACCATCCAAACCACGGTCAAACCGTTCAAAATGATGATCAAATGGTACAATATGCCGCTTTTATGAACAGTAAAAATTCGGGTGTAGAAGGCCAACACGCTGAGTTTTATACATCCAAGGGCAAGAGGTTGCAGCCAAAGGTTGATCCAGTCGACCTGTTATGAACTTAATATCGTATCAGCGGCTCAACAAAGGCTATGACCTCACCTTTGCTGAGATCGTAAGCTCTGGTGCTCTGCTCGTACGTAGTCCTCCCGCAACCAAAAGAGGCGGGCTTGCGTATCCGACGCCATGGCCATGTACACCTTTTCCTAATTAGTCTCACCCCAAACCCAGACCTTGTTAGGTGTAGAACGTACCGATGATAGTAACCACGCCCATTGCAATCGTGAAGATCTGTATAGCATGAGCTTGCGCATTTTACGAGACGAATTTCAGTGGCGGACCAGTGCTGGAATGAGGATCCTACAAAAGTGAGTGACTAGGAAAATACTGGGAAAATGAAAGCAACTGACCAGTCATCCAACATCAGTGGGTGCTTCTGGTGTTTTCGCGTATAGAATCGCAGGCTCACAGCTACGACTGCCAGTGCTGGCAGGAGTACGCTAACAGCGATCATCGATTCTGGACTGGTATATCCCGTAGACATGGCGACTTCCGGCTCGAACACTCTACGCAGAAAGGCGTGGACGTGAGTATGATAGACTCTTGTGGTAATTTAAAAGGGATTTAAGAGCTGAACGAATGCGATACCTTTGAACTTGGAATCTCCGAGAGCAGCTGAACCGCGAGCGCTCTAGGAGGGTTGCGGGGAGATTAGTGCGGCGTAGCCAAACCTCGGGGTGAGGCGACTTCAGAGATTATGCATGTAGACCCCTACATCCACGGACTTTTGCAGATTATATTAACTAAATTCACGCCACATGCAAATGGGGTGGTACTGCGATAGCGCATTTACCCGGAGTGAAACATCCCGGCCTGTGCCTACGATTGGAACAAAAGAAATACCATCAACGTGGCTCGCATTACGATAGTATCCCATCCGTAGCACGTAAACGCAGGACCATTGCATTCCACCACGGTAAATCTCTCGAGAAACTCAGGGCAAAGCAACATGGCCTGGAAAGAGGCATTGTTTGAGATCGAGCCGAGTCGCATGAGTCGTTGGTGTTCGGCGACCAAAATGTTTTGGAGAGAGGTTAGTATATGCTTCTTGATACTTCTGACCCTATTTTCGTGGACAAAACCATGGCAAGACGGTTTCAAAGGGGTAGAAATCAATGAATGTAAGTCCTCCGCTTCCCCAGTAAGTCTTGTCCTGCTGATTACATTTAGTTGGTATGGATGTCTCTTTCAATACGCCGTCTGAGTGGAAGAAATTCACGCCGTATCATCCCGAGAGCGAGAGAAACCGAGAAGTCGTCGATGCAGCCTGGAAAGCCATAATTCCGGACCATGGCATTGTTGCTCTTGATCGCACATGGGCGGAGGAACGCGGCCTCTTGAGGTCGATGTATCTACCAAGTAATCCGCAAAAGGTTTTATACGTTCTTGAAGCGTATCATCAACTTCATTGCGTTGTATGTATACAGTCAGCTCAGTAGTAGCATAGGTAAATTTCCGTTAACAATAGGCAGACGACAACTCGAAAAGCATTCTTCAGTCTGCTCAACGGTGAGCCATTAGAGCGAGACTTGGGCCACTACGATCACTGCTTTGATGCGATCTTGCAAACAATTACGTGCACGCCATCGACAAACTTGCTTTTCACTTTTGGTCATCGGGACATCAATCAGACACAGTTGCGGCAATGTAGGAGCTGGGGTGCGCTGCGTGACTGGGCCACAGCACACAGTGCATGTGACCCTCTGGATACGGAGGGGAGGAATGATGTTTTCCACCAAAACTTTTGCCATGGAGATACAGACGGTCTGTATTACCATTAGCGAGGTATCTTTCCTTCGAGATATTAGTAGTGCCGCCTTCAATCAGGTTGAGAAGTCAGTTTTGTTATACTTCAATATTTTGTAGGGAGGTCCTACGCTGCTCATGTCTCTGGACGTGATACGTTGCAGACTAACTTCCGCAATAGTCTCTACACATGAAAGTGACGCCGCATGCCACACTCGCGGGATGTCAAGGTATCAAGCTTAATGAAGGTCACCATTAACCCCAACGGTAACGCCAGATGCCCTGCATCCAACTGATTACGATTGCAGCCCCACCCGGAACAGCACCATACTCTATCACTATTACACGACAGCGGCATTCATAATCTTTCGGTATCCGAATGTGGCAGATGATAGATTAAGGGCACTGCATCATTCTCATCGTTATCGAGGCCCTAGGTCAATACCCTGAAGTTCACTACGGGGCTTTAGAGGCTTATGACGCACTGTAGATTGATGTTCCCACCTGGTCAGCTGTTAACCATAGCCTATAAATGCTAGATAGTTGACTGTTTTCCTCCATGACTCCTTCACCGCCAAGTCACAAAACTCAGAAAGTGTACAAGCAAAATTCAAGTCATAGCTCAAAATGCAGCTCAAACATTCTCTCATCGTTGTATTTACCCTTATTCTACACTCTAAAGCAATTCCAGTACTACACATCTCGGAGGATGCTTCGACAGTCACTGCTCAGCCGAGACGAGCTGTTGCTGGCCTTGGTGAGTCTAATCATTGACCTTCCCGAGGTAGGGTGGTCATGACTGACGTTCAAATTAGCGACACGCGCTTGCGATAGAATATATCGCAGGGAAGAGGAGGACTATGTGAAGATGGACTGCGCTAGGTTGACTGATGGCGGTTCTGAGGAAGAAGACACCAATATTCTTCCTCGCCATGTCATCAATTAGCGCATAACGCGAGGGCTTTTGAAATTGTTTCGCTCTTTCATTTCATGTAAGAAGTGATTGTGTGGCGAGAAGAGTTTTAGAGCAGAAGAGGCCAATGAACTTGTATTTAACTCGTCACTAGGTACTGCTGCTATCCAGCTGGAAAGCTCTGCATTGGCTTGTGCAGATCATCTCTCCACATTATAACAATGAATACCGTTACGTCTGAAATACCATCCCATAGGGTTGATTTTATCTACTCCTGGAGTGTGCAAATGTGTGTCTCCTATCCTAGGAATACTGCTACACCGCCCTAGGTTTATGAATGTTTGGACTATGATTTACGCCTGCTAGTTCCACGAACGTGACCAAATACTTAAGTTCCCACCCCTCAAACTGGAGTACCAATGAAACTGATGCAAGCAATCTGTGGGGATAGCTTGAGATACATGCTGGTTCGGTAGCCTTAGATAAGTCCTATACCGACCAAAGGAGTCTACGACGCGGAGATGCTTTTCTTCGTAATTATTGCAGTGTATTGATATCCCTAGCGCCATCCACATAGTTCCCTGCTTGGTGAGTCGGTTCCATGAATTGCCGGATTTTTTGAAAGTTGACGTCACGCTACGGCGGGTGTTCCACATCTATAAGAGCTGCCTCCGAGCACGAGCTTTAATCACCTCCAAGAATGCCGGAATGATTTGCGAAAATACTCAATAGACAACGCCCATGATTTCGGCCTCTCGATTGCCCGCAGCAGCTCTCGCAATAACATGTTTAACACACCCCTTAGCTTGGTCGCATAACAGAAATCAATGGCTAATTACGCTAATGCAGCAAATTTCAGGCGTTCTTACTCTGGGATATTGCCAATACAGTCTGCTTCCGGTTCTCAGACAGGGACGTTTTGACATGGAATAGAACTGCATGATATCGATACTTGCCTCCGGGATTACCATATTTACTACGCATACCAGGGGTGGGTGGATTTGGGGATGATTGGCTTCCTGACCAGAATATATCATCATCCTGCCTGGTCGTGTTTGATCGGCCATCGGTATTTACTCGAATGGGATGGAGTCAATAAAACTTTCATGTGCGGTCTGTGCCACAGTCTGTGCGTAAGCTTCAACGTATACCAGCATCTTAAGATCATGGTGCGAAGGTCCGTACCGCAATCGACGCTAGATGACACCTCTGGCCTTTGCCCAAACACCATGTGAAAGACTACTGGTTCCCAATTAAGGGGTCCAGCTTATGTCCATTACGCTCTACGCGCTGGTGCATCCTCGGCGGGGAAGCACTTTAGCCGGACTCTCGGAATAGGAACGCTTATTGAGGTGCGGCACAGCGTTGTTGACGTTTGCCTTTCGGGGTTCGAAGTTGATATTCGCCAGCATTGTCGCATTCATCCATCGGGCTTTATCCATGTTTGCGTCTACAGTACGACCTGTCGGCCTTCAGGTCCCCTTCATCTAGTCAGTCGGGACCGAAAACCTTCTCATCTGCGAGGTAATTTTGATCTGGCAAGTAGTATGTCTGCCTGTCCAATTTACCCGGCAATGGCCGGTTCCCTCGTTGCCACCCATACCTCACAGGCGTGAATCACTGGCAACTACCAGGTCTTCTACTTACGGATCGTGTGGGTGAAACAAAGATTTTCCGCAGTAAGCCCTGTGCTCTCTATATGTTGTGTGTCAGTGGCACGAATCTAGTCAAAACTTTGGTCAGCTTCGGCATGTTTTCAGCATACAAGGCCCTTCCGTACGATGAACTTCCTGAAAGCGCCAAAACGAGCTCTAGAGCTGCGAAAATACTGTCCCGCATCTATCACTACACGATAGGAGCATATTTGGTCGTCACGTCTTTGGCTCTTCTCTTCATTGTCCTCCACTCTCTCTTCATCGTCTCTTTACCAAGCGAGAAATGTCAGCGACCAATGTTTCGGCGAGAGTGGAGGACCTTCGACGATCAGGAAAAGAAAAACTACATTGAAGCTGTGCAGTGTCTCAAAGATATCCCTTCAAAAATAGGAACGAATTACTCGATATTTGAAGATTTTCCCTACGCACATGCGATAGGTGACGGAATAAGTACGTTAATCAATAGGACTGTTGGTCGTACGTGTTGAGGATGCTAATGCTATTCCGACCTCAGAAACTCACGGTACCGCTCGATTCCTACCCTGGCATCGATACTTTCTCCACATCTACGAACAAGTGCTTCAAGATCAGTGCGGTTATAGAGGCGGACTGCCATACTGGGACTGGACTCTAGACTGGCAACACATATTGAAAGCTCCTGTGTGGGGTGCAGGCAGTCTCGCCTTTGGCACGAACGGCACCGGTGATACGTTCATCGATGCAGGGGTTCTACAAAGGAATTGCGTTGTGGACGGAGCGTTCGCCAATACTACATTGCACTATCTCGACAATAAGCAACTACAGCATTGTCTATCCCGCGGCTTCAATACTGGGAGTCTACTACACAACTTGACAATGTGGTTGCGGCCGAAAAATATCGAGACTTTGCTCCTAACGCCAAGGTATGAGCAATTCAACGAACACATGGAGCGTTATATACATCTCGCTATTCCCGCGATCGTTCAAGGTGACTTTGTTACACGCACTTCACCCAATGGTATGTTGATCGAAGAAAAGAAGCGTCCAATAGTCGTCTGATACTAGTGATGTAGATCCACTTACTTTCTTGCACCACGCCCAGCTCGATCGGCTGTGGTGGTTGTGGCAACACCTCCATCCTCACGGCATGTCCGACTACGGAGGAGCTGCGTATCGCGATGCTGCCCCGTCAGCTAGCAGAGATAATTTACAAAGCATCATACGCATGAGCGGGCTTGCTCCTGACATTCGGGTTGCTGAGGTGATGAACACACGTACAAGTGTTCTATGCTATTCCTACAATTGAATTATCATCAAGCCCGGACTACATATAAGTTCTAGCATGAACCTTTTGTTGTCGCCGCAACCATTTGTATCTCACGCGTGGTTTCATCAATCGGCTACATAGCCTCCCCGAAACTTATAAGGAAAAGATGTCGAGAGAGCACGCATTGTGAAACACAAGTCATTTGCAGTGACCCAGTATGATGTCAGAGAGGAGGGAGACCAGATGGCACCGAATGCGGAGGCTTAAACGATTCGAGGAAGTCGCGTCCTACGAGCACTAGACTCAATCAAGCATGCTCATATCCCTACCGACATCACTTCTTGGAACGAATGTCCCAAAGACTGGACCGCAGCGTGCATTTTGATGGGCAAGCTTTATCTCATTCGAGAAGCGCCCGCCACGCATCCCTGCGTGGCAGCCACGACCCCGTTATCACATTCCACCTTTGACTTCCCTGCTTGTGCCCTTTGAACCACGTGCATTTAGATCCTCAACAACGTTCTTCACAATACAAAGTGTCTATATCTCCTTCAGGAGCCTGCACATACTGCTGACAATACAAAATGTGGGTCCTCAACTTCGCTTTCAATCAGCTGCTAGCTACCTTGGTTACTTCAGTGATGGCTGCTCCACTCGAGACTACCTCCGCGGTAAGGATCTCACATTCCATCATCGATCAAGCCATTTCACTGACCAACATCTTCCAGACCAAAATTACAGCCTCAAGCTCAATTGCTACCTACATTCCCGTTCCTCCAAACTCCTCCCTGCTCTCGGCATACCCAGCAAGCCCGAGAAGATTCTTCGCGTCTGCAACACCTTCGGGCAGCTGCCAAGCCTGGGGCTACGGGACGAAGGAAGAGTATCCTGGAGGTCGAATGATCTGTCAATACCTGGTGAACCAGAATCCGAGCCGGAACACGCGGATTGAAAATTTGCTGTTCAGTGAGGGGATGGAGTGTGAGGTGCATCCGAGATCGGCGAGTTGTCAGAGCGTGTCGGTGTACGTTAAGAGTGGGGAGGTAAGGGATGGTAGGAGGAGACTGAGTGATGTGAGAAGTGTGCGGTGTGGTTGGGGAGGGAAGTTTGTAGCGGGGAGAGAGCAGAGCGCATGGTCTGCTGTGACATACCTTGTACGCTGGATATTCTAGGAAGCGAGACTGTGGTCGTAGAGTGTTGAGATTCTGGGTGGGTGGGTGGGTGTACTGTGGTAGTGGTTGGTCTAGATACTCTTATAACTTGCCGAAAGATGGAGATTGGCTTGAACGGATGAATGGATGTGTGGTACCGTCACAGTGCCACCCGCTGATAGCGCATGTGTGATCAAATTCCCGTGTACTCTTAGACGCGTCTGCCATAACGGTGGTACGGTGAGTTTGTAACTTCCTTATCTCCCTTCGTGGGACGTAGGCGACAGCCTTTTATGATGAAGCCTCCGTGTCGCACCCCTCTCTACCCTACTACATCATACTGAGTATCTGAACCGTACTCTGTAATACAATGTTTCTTTCAGATAGCTCTTCGTCTTAACTCGTCTCGGTTCCCGTCTGGTAGGTAGTCTTATCACTATGCGCCGCCGGATGAATCATGCGGACTTGTTCTTGTAGATAGTGAGTTTGATTGATTTGGATTACCCCGTGGATACAAGAAATTCTACTTGAAAACAAACTCCGTCGACGTCAACAGAGACTCAATGTCCCTTCCTCTCCAGCCGACATGTGTCGTTGTGCTGCTACCTACAAGAGCCTTTCAGCCGACACATGCAATCTGTAATCAGGCGCAATTCACACAAGGAAGACCGCTTCCCGAAGGCGATGGCGACGGTCTTTCAACCTCCAAATCCCCCGGCTCCGTCGCATTCGGACGCAAGGCCCCATCCACCGGCTCGTCATCAAGATCACACCCCGCCAAACCCCCATAACACGCATCCCGCATCTCATAGCTCTGCCACTGATCTCCATCCAGCGCCCGGAACGCATACGAGCAGCTATTATCCACATACGCGTCCACGATCTCGGTGCTCGGATCGCAGTCTTCGCTGGTGAAGAAGACGATGGTTTGGGATTGCGCTTGCATGGTGCCGTCGTAGTAGGCGGAGAGGGCGGCTTCGTCGCCGCGCTCGGGAATCGTATCGTCAGAGGAGGAGAGGGCTTCGAGTTCGAGCTGGTCGGCGACGTCGCCGCGCTTGTTGCAGCCGAGGTGCAGTTCGAGGTTGAGAGCGGGGCGGAGGGCGTTTTCGTCGCCGAGGCAGTCTTGGGTGGACCAGAGGGTTATTTGGAGGTTGCCGGCTTCGATGGCGATGGGGAGAAAGACGAGCAGGAGATGATGGGTGAGCATTTCGTGCGTGGATGGCTGGTGAGTTATCAAGGGGGGTTGAGAGGGGAATGGGGGTGTTGAGATTTACCTTAGGATATAATTTTGCAGAGCAATAACCGTTAGGTAGTCATTCAGGTCGAGAAGAGAGATATGGTACCTGGGAGACCCTCAGACGTGGAGGGGAGAGGTAGGACATCGCGCGCACTCTGTTAGCTCTCGTTAGAACAATACGTATGCTCCGATCGATCCAAAATCCAGTACTCGCAACGTATTTGCAAGTCCATCCTTTGCTACTGGTCATGAAACTAATGGTCGTGATCTTGATGTTCGTTATCAGGGCGTGCGGCGTAGCACTTGGCAAAGTCTTGAAACTCGACAGCGATACAATGGACACAGTGTGAAGCTTGGAATGTCTTGAATCCATGCTTACGCTTAAATCATAACTTTGCCTCGTGGGATGTCTTTGTGCCAGATTTGAGTCTTGACACCGGCGGGCGGCCGCACGGTAATTTGGCGGTCGGAGGATGAGGCAGGACAACGTTGAGTGATTGAAACCGGGCGTACGAGTGGCGAAGAACTCCTAGGATATAAAATCAAGAGATAACAGGTGTTATATATTATGGGGTGAGAAACCTGAAAGGATTGGGGCATTTGGATGGTCGTGTTGAGTTACGGGATCCCCGAGGGCGAACTTACTTTTATCAAACTGACGTGTCGTTCCGGAGTGCGAGTCACTACAGAGTCAGGAAGATTATGATGCTGTTTCAGTCTGAGAGGAAGATAATTTCAAATCAGGCCAGATGCAGGGCAACTCTGCAGTCCTAGGCCTACGAAAGTCCACGTTCAGTCCGCCGCAACATGATCATTGGAACAATCCTCCCTCAGGGTTGGTCTACTCCGCTCATTTCCAACCCATCATCACACTCATCGTATGTCCATGGCTCTATGGTTGTCGAAGTGATCTCTTCCTTGACTATACTCAGCGTCTTTCTACGTTGATTTGGTTGTCTCCCTACATACGGTAGTCAATTTGCGCGGCAGACTTAGCTCAATCTCCAGGTCCATTCCGTCTCGCTGCTTTGGTCTCGTAAACACTCTTATCCCCGAACACGAAAATGGAAGAACAATACCTCGACGCTCCAGGCTCCCGTCTCTTCGCTCCCAAATAGGCGTTCTAGCAGTGCAAAGAGCTTTTGCTTCGAAACCAGACCGTACTCTGGACCAAGCACCTGAAACATGGTAGTTTACTTCCAGTATGACATAGGTTGAGTAATGTGCAGTCCTCTTGTATCATAACATGAAGTTATAGTGTATCGTTTAGGCACCCGCAATAGCTTGCGTTCTGCGGCACAGTATTATCCAACCAGCGCCGTTAACGTCAGACCTCGGCTGTGCCCACCATCCAACAACAACAGCTTACTTTCTCTGGATTTTTCCTTCGTTGTGGCATCGAAATCGCGAATTTACACAGTTACGTTCAGGAATACGCATGAATGACATCTGAGTACAATTACTTATTCTTTTCGACTGGAGGTGCCGCATTGACGTAGGGTGAGTTCAGAAGTTCATATCCCGATACGCTTCCAAGGTGAGAGATTTGTTTCCGCTAGCTTGACTACTGTACACTTCACACTGCACATTATTCTTAACAATAGATCTTTACGTCGGCAAAATCCTCTTTAAACTTTTCCATCGTGAGCCGGTCGTCCTGCTTGCAAAATATGTCCCCAAGCAATTCCGCAAACTCCGGAGTAAAGTCTGGCCACCTCTTCTTGATCTGTTCGACACGCTTATCTGAGTCGTCAGGCTCCCATATCGCTCTCATCTCAGGCTTACTAATTTTAGGAACGATAACTCCTGTCGTCATATACAGAAAAACATTGGCGATTGCCCAAACATCGTTCTTCTTGAGGTCAATATTCATTTTCGGTCTCGGTTCTGGAATCTTTAGATCTACGTATCCCTCTAAGCCACTCTCAGTTTAATAATCGCAGTTTAAGTATACTTCAGATACGTACCGGGCGCTTGACGTCCCCAGTCGGCCATCGGAACCTTCTCCGCGAACTTTACACCCTTGTGCGCCCAGTCAAAATCGATAATCTTCGCCGTGTCTCCCTTGAACGCTATATTCCTCAGGAACAAATCCGAATGGGTTATGTCTTTAGAATGCATGTATGCAAGCGCATCCAATACCTGGTTAGCAAAGTCTTTCATGGCTTTTTCATTCTCTTTCCCCTTCCATTTCCCCTCTTTCACTCGCGTCGTTATATCACCGTCAAGGAGCTCCATAGCCATGGACGGCTTACCTTGAACGTTCCCAAGTGCTATTGCTGTCACGATATGCTCATTATCTTTCAATTCCTGCATAAAAGCAAATTCTTTCTCAACTGCCTCCATCTTTGCCCTTCCGTACTGCTTAACAGCAATGTCCCGACCATCTGCGAGGACACAATGCGCGACACTCCCACCATTACCGGAGCCGATGCCTGTAGCGAAACTTTGTCCAGGGGCCAGCGCGAAGTGCACGTCGTTACCTGAAGCATCTTTGAGTGTGAAACATCCCTGCTCCTCGGTCGCGTCTTTATCGGCACATTCGGGAGGGGGAATGCCGCGTTTCAAAGGATATAGACGTTCAAAAATCGATAGCGTCGAAGTTGCAATGCCTGTAGCCTTGATTGCATGCGGCGGAAATATTGGTGGAGCCGCTAAGCCGAGCGGAACGGCAATCGTTTGCTGAAAAAGCGTTGGAAGGACCAAAGTTTGCAATAGATGCATCATGAGATGGACGAACGAACTGGGGAGAACAAAGACTCGGTAAAGTGAGGACGGGACAACGAAGTAGTAGCTGTATTGAGGATTGTGAAACACAATGATTTTCCACGACTATCTCGAATCTGCCCGGGTGATCTTCATTCATATATGTTCTACTGAGCCTACATAGAACACTTTGAAATCATTATGTGTTCACTCGTTGATTATCAATTTCACAGATATACCAGAGGATTCCAGCCTCGCGGTCACATTTCTGTGCGTCGAAAGTCATCCTTTGTGCTTCCTAAAGGATGAGTCAAGATTTCACGACACAGCCTTTACGTGGCTATACATCAGCTTTCCACGCATTAATCTTCCTATATTTGGGTGGCAGTATTAAGGATGCGCAGGATTGGAGCATGCACCTTTTGTCATTTCGACCCCACACGCTACGATCCGGGCCATTCGACACTACGCCGCACAAGCCATCCACACGCCATCGGCAAGATGTTTCAGCCTCGAACATCATTGTAAATCTGTACACAAGAATTTGGTCTAGAATTACGATTAAACTAAGATAAAGCCCTAATGCTGGCCAGTCCAAAGATACACAGACATCCGGTGAGCCAAAACCCGCATTGATTCTCTTTCTCCACGTTTACGACATCTACACGTCTTCGAGAAGTTCAGTCTGGAATAATGAAACTTCTAGTCTCTTATCTTTCGTTACTCCTTTACTTTGATGGAGCTACCCTAACCGATGCTGTTACTGCTGCGTCCGGGCAAGCATCTGCGTCTCATGACACACAACTTTTTGGGCCCTCCTCTTTCATTACAAAGCTGAACCATCTCTTCGTCCGTGATGACGGTGGAGGAGCTTGCGAAGATCGATGTAAGAAACGCTGCAAGGGGCGGAGGATCAAGGACCCCAGGAACTGCCAGCGATGCATCCCATGTGTTTCCGGAACGAAACCAGACCCCTTCCATATCACATGCATCAACAATGACGAGGATGAGAATCGAAAAGGCAATTGTCCAGACGATACCGTTCTCGATCCCAAGGAGGGCCCACAGAAACCTGACGCTGATCCCAAAGACCTCAAGTGTGCCATCGACGACGAGAAAGACTGCAAGCCACCAAAGATCCCGGAGACACGTCCCAGCGGAAAGGAAAATGACGCAAGCTTCAAGCCTCAATGTTTAGATGTAGATGAGAACGACAAGACCAAGTGCGACGACAAGCAGCAGTTCATGGAGACTACTGTCGGCCCAGACGGCAAGGCGAAGAGGATATGTAAACCAACACGTCAGTATGAGAACAAGAAGAAAGGTCGATGGGAGAAGATGAAGGATAAGTTTAAGAAGAGGTGGGAAGACAAGAGGGATGAGCGAGCTAAAAAGGACGAAGAAAGGAAGACACGAAGGACCAACATTGACGAAAATAAACAGCGCAAGGAAAAGGAAGTGGAAGATAAAAAGAAAAAGAAGATCAAGTCGTACAGATGTGGGATGGCCACGGCAATGGAGGCAGGCCAAAAGATTGCAGGACTTATTCCTACTAAGCGCCTTGCGAGGAGAGACGGAGAAGGTGAGAAGATTGATAGTTATATGGACATGATCGCCTGTTACTTCGACGCAGATTTCGTCGATTCGGACGAGTTTCTGGATTACTGGCCGTCTGATATCAATGTTGATGACATTGGGATCGACGTGGTAAGTTCCACCTTTTTGGGTTTAGATAAGCTATACGATGTCAACATAGTAGCTGACTTGCAGACACTAGGACCATGAGGCATATATGGCAGCTTTTGAGGAAAGAATGGCGCACGCCGACTTAGACTTCTGGAACAGTCATGACTTTTGCAAACGCAATGGAAACGGCACACTCGAAGCTCGCTGTCCCCCGAAGAAGAGGGATGAGCTAGTGGCCAAGGAACGGGAGTATGCGGAGAAAAGCCAAATGGCTGAAAGAGCATTGAAAAGAGACCTCGTTGGGACTAGCCTACACAAGAGGGACGATGACGTTGATCCGAACGACTTTTGTGATATGAGTAATTTGGCGAAGCGAGACACTCACGAGGCAGAAGCGGTCAAGAAACGGAATCCTTTCGCAATCTTCATAGAGATTGCACTGTTTGCTGCGCGAATGGCGACATCACTTCTCTCTCGCGTCATCCCGAGACTCATATCGTTCTCACCGCGTTTGGCTAATTTATTGGAAAAGACACCCAAAAACCTGTTCAAGCTAGCACCTAAGGGTCATGTTGGGAATGCAGGCAGTCGAGAGGCAATGAAACAAGCCTTCAGGAAGCTTGCAGACCATCCAGCTTTCAAGAAGTGTATACGAGATGGAAAGCCATGAGCTTTTGTAGCTTTAGGTTGCATGTACTGTTAAGTTCCGAATGAAGTAGAAGAATGAATCGGAGTCGTTGACCATGTGCTCGGCGAATCATCAAAGGACCGTTGACCATTTATCCATGGCTTCGATATTCGTGCGCACATTGAGGATACTCTTCTAAGTTCGAAGCGCGAGACTTTCTCAGAGCTTCTTGATGTACACGTGCTAAATCGTTGTTATTATCATACCTATTCTGCAATTAACCTAGGACCAAACGTGTTGACGACCTTCTTAGCCTACAGTTCAGCCAACACTCGGAAGCCACAACAGGCTTACTTGGGATGTACCCTCTAAGCCCGCAGTATACTACTCCCCGTGAAGACCTATGTCCTAGTACCCAGTGGTCCTCGGAGTAACCATTCCAAGCTCGCTGCCTTTCTCCCTTGTGATAGACACCGCAAGTTCACAACCAAGTTTTGGATGCAGTCGAACCATAGTTGAGATGGAAGCGTGTTGTTGCTGTTACGCTCGAGAACTTTGAACGAGGAACTCTTGCCGAGTTTGAACACACACAACCAGTTTTTGGATTATCCTTGTTCGCACATTTAGCATCTACACAGCCCCTCAAGAACGCCTCTTAACGCATTAGCATGCAGCTAGCGAATCAGGTTGGAATGCGCAAGCGAGCTGGCGCTGCATCCTGCAGCTGCGCCACAATGCCTTTCTCTGACTTACAAAACAGCCTCAGCCTTTGTGCGGGAAAGAAACCCACACTGAGTTTTACTATCGACAACATCTTTCTAAGGCTGGATTGAGCTTCCTCAAACACCGAACCACATCGCTAAGTCCTCACGCGAAACACCACCACACACACACTCCTCAAACACTCGCAAGATACTCGTTGAGCATAGCTAACAGGCCTAACAACGTCGCTGCCATCACCGTTGAATTACTGGAGGCCAGCGCATCTCACCTCGCTTGAGCTGAGATGGTCCTCGACATGCTGGATAAAGGTAGCGGAAGTAGAGTAGCGGGAAAGAAAAGGAAGGCTTCAAAAAGCGCTTGGTCATCCTCTAATCATACTCCACGGGGAGAAAAGCAATCGGATATCTCGAACTCCAGTTCAGCATCAACGCTGGAGGCGAAAGCAAATCCAGGGCTACGACTCTGTCTCGAATGTACAGACGAGATAACCGATGAGATATATACCGATAACGATATAGACGAGTCCAACTGTATCTCTTGTGAACTGATCACGAATGCATTACCTGGGAACACCCTGCAAGAGATCGCAGAGTATAGAAGACCAAGACTTCGATTTCGAAATATCCGGACTAGCCTATCCACAACAACAGAAATCAGATTGAGAGACAGTAACAGATTGTTGGGCACGCTGGTATACAACAATACTTTCCACCTTTTGTTCGCGCTCAGCCTAACGAAGTGCAGCACACTGACACTCATCCCGAGACGAACCGAATTGAGATTCCCGAGGTAGTTGACTTCAAGACCGCAACAGCCTGGCTCGATAACTGTAAAAGAACACATGGGATACGTTGCGACCAACGAGAACTTTCGTTGCGACATTCAACCTCGTTAGAAGTCATCCTAGTGGATGTCAACCGAGACTGCATAGTCATAGCGACAACTGCCTCCAGGTACTTTGCATTGAGTTATGTCTGGGGACAAGCAATAACAACAACGACAACCACGCAGAACATGACGGTTCTACAGCAGCCTGGGTCATTGAGGGACGAGTTGATCCTGCCTAAAACCGTTGCTGATGCTATTTTATTAACTCGAGAGATGGGTGTTGATTACCTTTGGGTTGACAGTCTTTGCATTATACAGGACTCTCCCAAAAAACACCGTGATATTGCCAATATGGACGTTATATATTCCCAGGCTGAGCTCACAATCGTAGCTCTCGGTGGTAGAGACGCCAATTTCGGGCTTCCTGGAGTTAAACTAGGGACGCGAAATCGAAGAACAACATCGAGATGCCAAGGAAGATACGTTCTATCCCTGGAATTACCATGGGAAAAGACATCCATTACCTGGGGTACAACGTATGCCTCTCGTGGCTGGACGTTTCAAGAACTTCTCCTTTCAAAACGCGTACTTTATGTCAATGAACATCAAGTCAATTTTCAGTGTAATGCCTCAGTATGCTCAGAATCTTTTTCCAACGAGAAACGCCACCAAAACATGATTTTCGGATTTGGTAGTGTTGATCTCTGGTCGCATACGAGTCTTTCCCGAGATCTTAATCGTATACTGGACTCATATAGCGCAATGGTCCTTGGGTACACTACATGCCGACTAAGCTTCCAAACCGATATCGAGAACGCATTTGCTGGAATTAGTTCGATAGTAGAGCATTGGTGCGAGCAAAGCCCAGTCATTCACGGCATGATGTCGAGTCTCTTTGCGTATTCCATGTTCTGGTTATTTAGCCCATGGCAAGATTATTATAGTTCCTACTCTGAGTCCGAACTAGGAAGAAGAAGGACGGGATTTCCGTCATGGTCCTGGGTAGGATGGACCGCGGTCATTAAAAACGTTGCGCAACATCAAAAAGGGAGTCTGCCCTTTGAGTCCTTAATGGCCAATATTGAGATTACCAGACACGGGAACAAGACAACATCTCCACCTTTCAACGTGTCCGACAGGTCCGCCAACGAAGGTATCGCAAGACCAGTACACCAGAAGATAAAACTCGGACTGGAGCCCTTGGAAGGTTACAAGACCATTCCATCGCTTCATGTGCTTGGTTTTGAAGCTCAACGGACAGAGTGGATGAACTTCAACATAGATTCTCGCACCTCCTCTGGTCATATCATTGCCTTTAAGCTACCTGGAGCTACCTCTGCCTGTGGGATCTTATCCAACGCCCCGAACGAAGAAATCAGTATCCAAGTGATCGACCATGCCGGAGGATCAGAAGCCGAAACCGCTTTTGCCTGGAGTATCGTGCGACTGTATCGGTTAAAGTTGAGCCTTTGGGAACATCCATTTCAAGATACCCTCCAGCAAGTGCTCGATGCGATCGAAGTATCCGGAGGTGTCGACAACGGCTTTGCCGAAAATTTTCGAAAGCGTCTCCAGCGATCAAAGCTGCTCTACGTTCTCCTAATAAGACGTCAAGGCCAATATTGGGAGCGTATAGGTTCGGGTTTGATGTTCGCAAGGGATTGGCCATCTACAAGCAAGCGAGCGAAACGTCGTGCATACAAAGAGAGGATAGTCCTCATATAGTCGGCATTCGACGACATCAGACTTGCTCTGGTATCACATTTGGTACCCGGTTGGATTTCGACGCCATTTTAGGAGGACTGGCAAGCCAGTCTAAGGGAATACGAGACTGATCCTTCATGAGAGCAAACAATCAGTTAATACATCTACTGTGATGTCAGCCGAGTCGCTAAATACATTCTTTCTCGGCTCTGATTCCGTGAGATCACATAACGTCGTGATCTTCTGAAATCGAAATCGGAAGCCTCTGCAGATGCCAAAGCTGTTAACCCGTAGCTTATACGCCTGCCGCACTCAAAAACGCCGCATTTCCACCGTCTCCGGCTCATTCCTAGAATCCCTCTGCTCCCTCACAATGCATACATACTCCCCAACCGCAAATCCGACATGCACAATCCTGTTCCCAACATTAGCCACATTCCAACACTCTATAGCGTCCAAGAAAGAAGACTCACGCGATTCCAATGGAGAACCAACCAGCACGCGCAACCCACGGACCAGGATCACCTGTCGACCAATCTGCTTGGATGCGCGTAGGCGCATCCGCATCCGCAATGAATTTCATCAGATACGCCTTATCGATAGCATAACTTCCAAGTCCCGAAGCCCCAAGCCCGAGCAATGTCGCGAACGTGACAATGTCGAAAACGGCGAGAAACCCGCCGGGACCGGCGAAGCTGGTGAAGGGCTCGCGGCGGTTGATGAGGATGATGGTCGCGAGGACGGCGTAGAGGAGCGTCCATGTTGCCTGGGTGGTTGGTGTCAGTTTGGTGATTGAGGCGTAGGTGTGGCTTGAGTGTACGTGTGCTTACGGCTGCGTATGCCCAGTTGAGAGTAAATCGGGTGTGAGAGAGGCAGTCGGCAGCGATGTTACACATGATCAAGCCGCAGACAATCATAATCACGCGCATCACGAGCAGGAAGAACCTGCCCAGCTCGCAGCCGGAGCCGGACCTTGAGAACCGCATAGTTGGCAAGCAGTGTGCGGTTTGGAGTGCAGGATTTGTGGGGATTATGGAGGTGTGCGCGAAGAAAATGTTGATGCTCAATTGTGCGTTTGCTGCTCCGTCGCCTGTTTCACCAAAGTGCCCGGGTGATACCCCGGGACATTGGATCTATGACTCAGACCGTCTTCATCTCATACAGTCTGAGACTTTTTTAACCCCCAGGTCACTCTCACGAGCACCTGCTCACACCCTCGCCCCAACGCAGCTAGCTACCACCGTCACCACCATCAACCCTAACTGCACCGCCCTAGTCACAAGGTTAGCTTCACTTCACTTCGTGACACACACAACAATACTCACGCAGAAGCAGCCTGCAACCCAAAAGCAATCTTCCTCCACGGATCCCCAGCATAGTGATGCTGCGGCATCTCCATCCCTTCAGCCCCACTACTGACATCAGCCAGCAACAGGAACAAGCACGCAATGACCGCAAAGATGAAGGCGATAGTTTCGAGAACCATGATCAAGATGCCGTTACCGCTAGGAAGAATGAGGTAGGTAGGTTTTTTGAAAATGACGAGGAGGCCTAGTAGATCGAGAAGGAGGGTCCATGTTGCCTGGGCTGTTAGCGAGGAGAGGTGGTGAGGGAGAAGGTGAAGAGGAAGCTTACAGAGGCGAGTCCCACAGCGAGTAAGATGTGTTCGCGAAGAAAGCAGGCGACTAGAACGATGAGGGTTGTAGTGTTGCACAAGGCGGATGTGAATCGTAGGATTAGCGTGATCCACCGGTAGCGCCCAAGGCCCCGATAGCGGCGATCCTGTTGCGCTTCCGTGAACGAGACGTGTGCGATTACAGTCATCTGCGTTGTAATGTGATGTTTGCGGATATAGGTGTGAAGTACGGGTGAGGTGTGGGGTGCTTTTGTGCCCTCTCGAGGGTTGTTTCACGCTCCCTCGGTGGGTCGCTGGAAGTAGAAGTCGCACCACGTGCACGACAGTCCTAGCACCTGGCACGTGCCTATGCCCCTCACACATCCGATGTCTGCTGAGCTATCAAAGACGTACTTGAGCTTCAAGTGAAGCTTAGAAATTGCTTGACGATGCATTATTCAGGGTTTAGGAAAAGCTCCTTTGAATGTGAATATGTTGGATCTTCTGAATGTCCCTCATTCGCACATTCGCCACTTTTAATCCTTCTCTTACTTCTCATTGTCCAACTCATTCCTCGCCCTCTGTTTCTGCATCAAATCCGCCATACTAGTAATAAAGTTACTCGTCGTCTCATCTACTTCAATCAAGTGCCTCATCTTCAACAGTTCGTTCTTCCTCCTCGCTAGCGCCATCGCACCTGTCACGATATTCCTAATCTGCCTACCATTCGTCTTGCTACTGCACTTGGTCAATGGCGAATTCTCAAGCTCCGATTCGAGTTGACCGCGGTTCTCGATTTCGCTATCAGGAATGTATTTGAGGCGATTCTTGTAGATGGCGAGACATTGTTGGGTTGTGAGGTCGTGGTATTAGATTAGGAGATGGATGCGCGATTGCATGGCGGCGTCGAGGGAGCGGACGCGGTTTGTTGTCAGAATGATGATGCCTGTAGCATGTCAGTACTATAAATCTCTAACAGTTTTGCCTACGGCTCTCTTTTACCTTCATAGTACTCAAGGCAGCGTAACAGGACAGCAACTAGTGCATTACGTCCCAGCTCTCCCTTCTGTCTCACTTCTACGAATACGTCTGCTTCATCCATGAGCAGCACGGCCTCCCATCGTGCGGCATCCCCAAAGATATCGGTGAGTTTGCGTTCAGCTTCATGCGCCTCGACGCCTATCTCTGCTACTGAGACAGCGAGCAAAGAGCGACCAGTAGCTAGAGTAATGGTCTCAGCTGTGAGTGTTTTCCCAACGCCGGGCAGGCCATGAAGAAGTATCACAAGACCCTGACCTTTACCCTCAATGACATCGAACGCCTTTGTATCGGCCTCCTCGCCCAGTTTTCGAAAACCAGGCGTCTTGTAGTACTTGACATATGCCATCAAGAGGTCTTTTGACTCTTGCTCCAGTTGTAGTTCGTCCCAGAATGGTTCTCTCAGCTCGCGATCTTCGAAGCGAGTAAGTTTGTCAACCATGAATTGTCCCTACACTTTCTCCTTGAGAGCGAAGCCGAGAAGCCTAGGAGGTAGGAACATCAATCGCGTGTCGCCCTTGACGAAGGCCTCGCCAAGCCCAACGACCAATCGGTTTGGCTGTCCATTTAATTCCGGTCTCCACTGCTCGAGCGTTGAGGGCTTACAGACTCCACACGGGCAATGCATCTCAGGGAATGGTATCTTCTTGCTTAAGGGCGACATGTCTCCGCGCTTCATTGTGTTTCTCTCCGACTTCAGAAATGCGTAGTTGTGGATAATGATACGATTCTGCTTGCCCCTTATATCGATGGATGTGATTTCCAGTTCTTGCCCATCTGACTCTGAGTAGGCTAGGAGAGCCTCCTCAGGTCGTCCTTTCGAGGTCAACCTGTCCAGACCGCTGGGAGTGACGAGAGCTGGGCCTTGGTATTCACATTGGAAGGACGAGTCTTTGGTGCAAAGGTCACAATATCACCTACCCCGCTCCTTCAAGCGCAGTTGCAGTTGTGTGTCGTCGTAAGGTCCGTCTGCCTCGTAGTACTCGATCGGAAACACCTCGAGACTACTGATGGGTTTCTCTCCTGAAAACTCCTTGATGTGGAAGTCGTAGCTGTAGGTAGTGAACTGGGAACCGTCCCAATCGAAGGCGGACAGTATCAAGCTAAACTTTCGTTTGTGTGGCGGTTCAGGACAGCTCCTAACTTGGAACATCTGCAATTCGTTCATGTAGGAGCGTGCGTAGACCTTTGCACCGTGGCTGAACAGAGTCCACAGATATTCGAACTTGATCTTCCTGTTGCTTTTGATTAAGTCTCGAAAGATTCGAAAGTAAGATTCCAGGCGGTAAGACGTTCTGATCAATTCGAGCAGATCTATGAGTGCGTTCCGGGCTTCCTTCGTTTCAACGGTATCATTCTCTTTTGGCTCACACTCTGAAGTATATCGATCCCAGTTCCAGACAAACGAATAAAAAGGTGATTGGGCGATGATGTCCAGGCTGGTTTCGCGGACAACATCGCTGGAAGACATGTCGACATCGGCGATCAAATCTTTCAGAGCTTGCGAATGGATAACAAGCTCTTCGTACTCTACCCTCTTCTCATTGTCCGCATCCATCTGCTGGCGATACGTTGCTGCTTTAGTTGGAGTATCCGTAGGTTTTGCAAGTTCAACTTTCGTATCTTCATACTTAGATGTTCTTTCGTTCCACTATAGCAGGTTAGCACCTAGACGAGGTCACTTTTGGTAAGTCACATACTCTTGTAATAACTGTACGGATGCGACTGGATTTCTCTGGTGCTGAAATTTCACGTGGCGGTGGTGGAGGAGGGGCGACTCCCGAGTGAACCCCTGGGGGTGGAGGCGGAAGAAAAGGATTTAACACCTGAGGTTAGAATCGCAGAGTTAGTACAGTTCATGAGGGTACAAAGAGTGCGGCCTATTTCGCACAGAGATCGGTCGCGAGGGTAATGAAAGCTCTATCGCCAAGGGAACTGAGGATGAAGACCCTTTCGCGTCTTCGGATGAAGCTAGAAGAGATTCGTAAAGAATGTGAAGTCATACTAGTGGAGGAGCTTGCGGATATGAAGAAGCAGCTGCAGGAAATCCAGGGACAGCTAGGAAACATTGAATTGACCGGCAATGACACCAATATTCGCGTTCGAGAGGGTCATGCGTGGATTCTCAACTCCGACTACCGAGCGAGAGAAAGCTACCTGTCCGAGCTAAAGCAGATGCTTGGAATCCGGTCGACGATTAGTAGAGCTTCCTTAACTACAAACGAACAGTACAAGTCGTTGCTCATCGAGGAGTTTTCAGAGCATCGGAAACAGCGGAAGACTCCACGCTTGATGCCATCGTAGTTGTTACTGGATGAAAAGGTGTACCCGAATTGGCATGAAAGAGATGAATCGTCTATGTTGTTGCTCGGGGGCAGCAATTTGCTCGAGGGTTCTTCTATCGATGTCAATTGGTTGTCGTATGCGTCGATCTTAACTATAGAATCGGCGCAACCGTCGACGCTCGTTGTTTCCTTTTTCTGTCAGACTGACCGCAAGCGGTACACGTTCTCTGACATCATTCGGACTCTCGTATTTCGGCTTGCGAGAAACCATCCTGATTGCTTACGGGCGATGCGCGATGATCTGATGGACGCAATTAGATGCGCCCAACGGCGTGATGGAGACTCTGCTGTTGCTTTCGAAATCATGTCAGAGACTCTAATCAAAGCTATTTCGGAGTTCGACGACGATGCTCAAATCGCGATCATGATCGACCGGCTCGACCAGTGTCATTGGGACGATAATGACCCTCTAAGAGAAGCGGTCGAGTCCATGCTAGACGCAGTCAGACACCCGTTGCTGAAGCACCTTCGTGTCAAGATCCTGTTAGTGATGGATGAGGGTCCTGCTGCATTTGTGGCGAAGAAGTTGAAAGTTGAGAAAGGGTGTGCTATAAACTGGAAGACGGATTGAGCTCAAGAGCCAGCTGAGGAACTTCCCGACTGATGGAACGCGGAGTCAACGCCAGCGAGCGCGACGAAATGTGTCGCATCCTCGGAACTTTAAGAACGCGAAGTTAGTGATAAAACCAGAGAGACAGCGGAAGCGAGATGACAAGATGTATGTGCCATGGAGATTGCAGACGCGTTAATGGCGCGAAGATTGCAAGCACCCCGAGGCCGTCCAAACGCTCACCTAAGTAGTGCGAAGCTAGTGCGCCGTCACGTGGGATGACTGCCTAACACTTCCAAGGTTGCCATCTCGTTCTGTTTCCCAATCTTCTACAAAGATCTTCCGTATCATCTTACCAGAACCCAAACGACTCTTAACAGTCATACAGGCTTTGTTAGCGAGCCACCTATAGTTCCTTCTGCAGTAGTGGGAGGCCTTGTGAAATCAGCACAATCACGTCATCGAGTATAGATATTCGCGAAATTCCATCAAATGAGGCAGCTTCTCAAGACTCATTGCATTCTTTTCCTATCCCGTGAGCTTGGCTGAGCCCGTTAGCCTCGCGCAGATCGCTATTTGTTGCAAATAGGACCTTAGGTGATAACGTCTACCAGCCTCACATTCAGACATCAATCAATATGAAAACCCTTACAGACTCCGAGCTGACGGCCATCGCGGGCGAATACTTCGCACCGAAAGACTTGTATCAATATACCAAGTCTCTTCCCTTCCTAGGATCGTTGGAGTGCAACACCACTACCCTGATAGCAGGCCAATACACCGAGCTGATCATCACGTACACTGTTGGAGCCAGTGGTCTCGCAGATGGGGCATGGCTCAAAGGTACCTTCAAATTTTATTCCGACTGGGCGCTGTTCCAGACCTCCGATCCGAGGCAAGAGAACTACGTCTCTGCAGAGTACGTTACCGGTCCGCTAGTGGAAGGTCAGACTGCGGCGACTGTGCAGAGTCTAGCTGTGCGCTTTGATCAAAAGGGTCATGAGCGGCCGTTTCAGAAAGCTGTTATCATCGATATAGTGGATGGGTACTTGAACCCTGGAGATAAGATTATTGTGCGACTGGGAGATAGGCGATGGGGCGCAAAAGGCACCAGGGTGCAGACGTTCGTGGAGGATACTTGGAAGATGAGGTGGTACATTGATCCTGTCGGAACAAGTCGATTCGCGCCTATCAAGCCCGATATTGAGATCCCAATTCTTGCTGGTGTCGCGAAAAGTGTAAAGGTGCTGAGTCCGAGGGTTGTTCGTCCAGATGTTGAGTTTGCTGTTAATGCGCACACTAAAGATGGGTGGGGAAACGCTACGACACATCTGAAGGGTTATGAAGCGCGGCTGTGCATCGCCAAAGAGGGAACTTCTGAGTCGCTGTGGAATAAGAGGATCTCCTTGCCTAGTGAGGGCTGGACGACTGCCAAAGCGACGACCTCTCTACCGGAGCCAGGCGACTACGTTCTCTCAGTCTCGATACTCGACCAATCCGGCAACACTGTCATCAAAGAGACCGATTATATCACAGCTGAACCTTCTTTCCCTGTTCCACGACCGCTTTTCGCAGACCTCCATGTGCACTCAGATGACACAGTAGGCACAAACTCAACAACCTACAACTTCTCCTACGCCCAACAGATCGCCGGCCTCGATATCGTAGGCTATACAGCCAATGACTTCAACATCACCAAGGCTCGATGGGAAAAAACTCTCAACACAATCCGAGAAGTCAACGCTGACGGAGAATTTGTGGTCTTTCCTGGAACTGAATGGTGCGGAAACTCCGCAGCTGGGGGTGACCACAACATTGTCTTCCTCGAAGATCCGAGGACAAGCGAGCCAGAGTTCCCATACGATAGAAATGGCAATGTTGCGAGGAGCTTTGAGTGGAATGAGGATATGTACTCTGGCGAGCTAGTACCTGGCGCTTGGCCGCTCGATGAGGTATATGCAACGTACGCGCATGCGCCGGAGAAACATCTTCTTATCCCTCATGTCGGAGGGCGAAGGTGTAATTTCGCCTGGCATCATCCGAATTTGGAACGGCTTCTTGAAATTGGCAGTGCGTGGGGTCTGTTCGAATGGCTTTTGCGCGACGCTGTTCAACGAGGTTGGAAGTTGGGCGTCTGTGCAAACTCAGACGAGCATCGTGGACGCTGTGGCGGTGGTGTACCCGGAACTGCGGTGTTCGGTGCGAAGGGTGGATTGACTGGTGTACTTGCTGAGAAGCTGGAAATCAAGGATGTAGCAGAGACGCTACGTAAGAGGAGAACGTTCGCGACGACTGGAGAGAGACTCGTAGGCGTGGTAACAGCTCGTGATGGAAGTGTGCTACAGGGAGATGAGATCGTTGCCCAAGTCGACGAGATGATCACTCTCGATTATCGCTTCTACGGGAAGGCTGGTTTCGCTTCGATTGAGGCCTGGGACGGTAGCGGTCGAATCTTCTATCGAGATCTACAAAATGAGACTGCGAAAAGTGTTCTCGAAAAAGCTAGGAGAAAGCTTCGCATCAAGTGGGGAGGTGCACGGCTCTACGATCGGTACCGCGAAGCTGTCTGGCACGGCTCGATCCTCATATCAGGTGCTAGCATCGCCAATATACAGCCCTTTAGTGGCGTCTCAGATAATCCGGAGGATACAATCGCTTTGATATCCGAGACGCAGGTAGCCTTCAACACACGTACAAGTGGAGACTTCGATGGTGTCGACATATTCTTTGCCTCTGGCTCCAAGCCACCTTCTTCAATCAGTGTGACAGGAAGCTTAGGCGGATACGTCAAAGTGGGTGACGTGCTCGCAGGCAACTCTCATAAACCACAACCTGAGTTCAGCCTAGTCGCTACCGAAGAAGAGATTGCGCAGCTTGGTGGTAAGCTGATCGATGTCAAAGGTGGCGCGGAGCTTTTTGTATCCGCCGAGATGTTTGTGGACGTGCCACTTCCTCAAAAGGTAGAAGGCGTGTTTTCTTTGAATAGAAAAGATCGGGCCTCTGGGGAGGAGCAAGTTGTCTACTTCGTTGGACGAGAGTATAGTGGTGGCAAAGTTATTACAAGTCCAATCTTCATTAGATACGAGACTGAGCAATGTCACTAGCAATGGCGAGCTAAATGCATTCATTTTGGTCGCTCGTCATACGAGATGCCTAGTAGCCAGGATGAGCTTCAACCCACGCCGGTGAGTCGACTTCGTAGTGTCCCTGTCCCGCTTTATCACAGGTTGGACAGATCAGCTCTGTCTAATCATGAGCGTACCAGCAAGTCGCTCTCTGCCAGGAATGGGAAGGATTATCTCTTCTGTTACACAATGCATATCTCCTCAGCGGTTTGCCTCTGTTGTGACCTTGGAAATATTCTGTAGCTTCTAGTCCGTGGGCAAAAGTGCACTTGAGGATGTTTTTGCAGTAGATTCCCCATTTGCATGGCCGAGTGGTGGAAAGGCTCCGTAAGTGCCGAGGACGTTTAGGAGAGGCAGGCGAGTCTTCTAAACGTGAGATCCTCTTCCCGGTGCCTCCTTGATTAGTCTGAGGCGAGGTTATAGGTATGCTTTGACCTCCAGAAAGACCTCTTTCGTCATAGAATCCAAAATGCTGCTTGTAGGGATCGAGTTCATGGGTTTTGATCAGCTCATCGTTGGATAAAACAAACGCCCGCGCGAGAGCATGCTTCCAAGACCAGATATGAACCCTGAAGTTGCGCATCGTAATCTTCTTGACCGCGGGTAGGAGGTCGGCATCGCCAGACACGATGATGAATTCGCTTTCACTTTTGGTGCTACCTTCGGTTGCTTGCTCGAAGGCATCGACGCCAATCTGCATGTCGACTTGTTTCTCTTTTCCAGAATAGCTGCGTTCGAACAATATAAACTCTACACCTCGAGCCTCGATGCTATACCAGACTGAATCAGATGGAGGAGGCGTAGAACCGTAAAGCTTCGATACTTGTCGGAAGCTACCTGGCGCAAGGAATAGCTCTGAATGCTCGACTAACACGTTGATGAGAGGACTAGCATCATATCTCTAGGACATATCTGATACTGAAGCTTGAAGTGAGCTTAATCCGTGGCCCTTTCCACCTTCGATGTACACATTCGAGTTGTCGATGTATATAAACACCGTAGGCTTGATTATAGCTTCCGGGTCGCGAATTGTAGACATTCTGGGATCCATCGCTCTTCTACTGTGTTAAGTGAACTTCTCGGAGAGATGTATGAATTAATGGCAGCTGTTGTAGGGGGATTCAACCTGTTCCTGCTCCTCGATAACCCCGCACAACCCCTAGCGTCTTGGCGCCGTCTGCCTTCTTTGTTCATTGTCAAAGCTATTTACTAATTCCGAAGTCGCCATCGAATATGCATTGCATATTACTATATAATGAATAGAGTAAACATTATCACAGCATCAAACTCTTACCATTCTACGCCCGCAACACGCAGTATCAATATAGTTGGCAATAAACCGTAGATTCGACTCGGCAAGCCTCCCCAAACTATGATATCTAAAGATCCCGTCCAAGCATGATACATAATTTCGTAGACTCCCAGCAACATTTGTATAGTGGTTGAGGGATGAGAAGGACGCGATGCTTCGGCGATTCCTCTCTTAAGAACAGACTCAGCACCTCAAAGAAACTTCGCCTAGATGCCAGCTCGTCCTATCTGCAAGTCGTGCGCGCTTGTTCGCACCACAACTTTCCACTTCAGACGGAATCCTGTGAGTCATATCGGAATTTCTTTTTCGGAGACGGTTCGGTATGAGAAGAGGTCTCACTGCCCGAGTGAAATAAATCCTCAAACGCCCGTTTCCATGTCCTTTCTCGTCCCAACTTGTTCGCGAGTATGACGTCGATTACGGTCTTGGGAACGATTCGGCGAAGTACATCCAGTGCAGTCCTTCTGGACGGATTCGTTGCACTGGCGTTCTGTGTTAATGCAGACTCCCATATAGCTGGCCATACAGCCGGTTCGGCGTTGCGTGGAGGAGAGGAGCGTTCAGCTTTTTCAAGGAAGCGTCCACTGAAAAAGCTCTGTGTCGAACGTACAGGGCTTTTCGAATCAGGCATGTATGATGAGGGCATTGCTGCGGAGATATCTGCGCCTCCCTCAAGCACAAGAATCTTGCAGATCTCAAATGTATCTTCGGTTTGGAGTTCCGGTCTGGCTTCAACTACGGAAAGAAAGCTTGTCCACAGCGTGTGACCTGCGCTCCTATGATCAAGTGATTCTCCGAGCTTGATTAGGAGAGACACTATTTTCGGGCTGAGCTGCCAATCACCATTAAAGCGTTTCTTTTTCCATGGCAATTGCAAAGCATCATCGAGATACAAATACCCATATACCCCAAGTGTGTGGTCGACGAAGTCATCCAGGCCTGCGTGTATAGCCATTGCGACGAAGTCTACAAAGTAATCCGGAGATGCTAGGACATCTTTGGCTTGGTCCAATGTGTGAATGAGTTCGTCTGGATTGTGACTCGATAGTCTAACCTGGCTTGCAAAATGAAACAAGCCTTCTACCGCGTCCAGGAGATGGTCGTCTATTTGCTCAATCTGTTCACGATTCCGAAAAGGTGCCAATTTTAACATGGCCAGGTACGCGTTGTATAGGACAATGTGAGGGTTCCACGATTTAACAAGAGCCTGGTCGAACATATCTTGAATATCAGATGTGCGGAGGAAGTCCCGCACTGTGCGATGAAGAAAGTCGACTTCAAACTTGAAGAAGCTTCGGTCCGTTGCTGCAAGGACAACCTCGAGCAGACCTTTAGAGCGACCATCAAGGCGTGGTGGAACTTGATCATTGCGTCTTCCGATGTCTAAGCTCGACATTGGCTCCTTTCTCTTATCGATTGCGAACCGAGCGTCACGATCTAGGTCATCCATGAAAGAGTAGATCATGAGCGGCATTGGGACCTCAGCAGTGTTCGCGAGAGAAAACATTTGTGCAGTCTTCCTTCGATAGATTGGAGGTATATCCTGAAGTATGTGGCGGAAGAAGTCTTCGAGGTCAGGTGGAAATGAGTCTAACCGGAGTCGCATGTCTTCAACACTGTCGGCGTACCGAGCCCCTTCCAGGAGACTTTTGACAACAAGATGTACCCAGAGGAAGACCCCTCGGGCTTTGTCTACAACTTCGGTCGCAATGTCCTCATAGCCCTGGTCGATATTCTTCAGCCTGCTGAATTTGGCGTTTTGAGACAAGCGATCCGTAGTGTAGTTGACGATATCCGCTCTCGTCAAGACTTCGAGTTTCAGTAGATGTTCCTCATCCTGACCAAAGGCATCCACGAATTGAGCCCACGGTCGGCTTGAAACACATATCTTCACATTGCTGATCTCGATAAGATCATGGATCAGCTGAATGAGGGCATCGCTGTCGCCCTTGTACTCATCTAGGCCATCGATGAAGAAGCAAAAGCGCTTGTCCGGGCTGGACTTTAATACCTCGCTACAGATTGAAATCATACCCTTGGCGTCACTCCATTGATCTTCGGGCGTTTCGTAACCGTGCCAGGCCTTCAGGTCCGAGAGTTTCTGTTGAAAAATCGGAATAAGCTCATTAGATGCATTCAACATGTCGAACAGTAAAGTCCTGATTAAGCCTTCCTGTGACTTCTGTAACGTAGTCCCGGCGTTCCAGAAGAAGTATTTGGCTGTTACGAGCTGATGACGTCCGGCCCATGCGCGCAGAAGCCTGCTTGTTTGCGGATGTTGACATACGTACTTCATCAACGTTGACTTTCCCGCTCCAGCCTTTCCACGAACCCAGAACACCCTGTCCCCGGATTCCAGCCAATCATTGAAATGAACGGGCTGGTCGCTGTCCTGGAGATGATTTTCGAACGCCCATTGAAATGTCCGCCGATGAGCTTCCTCGATCCTCTCGTGTCTTAGCGCAAACCTGGGGAAATAGAGTGATCGGAGGATCTGCTGTTTGTTCTTTAGGTCCGCTCTCTCAATGTCTAAGTCGTTAAAAGCTCTGCATAGTCCTTCGAGAGAGAATCCGGAGACTCCAGACGAATCATCTAGAGAGGTAATAGGAGACCGATCATAGCGGGACTCGCTGGACTTCCAATGGAGTTTGTCTAGCTCCGACTGTGCAACCTTTCGCAGCTCATCTATACTATCACGAAGGGTCAAATTCATTCTTCGGCTTTCATCTCTGAGCCCGGTAATTTCCCGGACAAGCTCAGATTGATGGTTACTGCCTCTCCGTCAGCGAGCTATCACAGCATCGACATAAGAGTTACATGCGTGAGAAGCTCTTGCATGTTGAGGACCAACTGGTTTTGGAGCATAGTCAATCTTTGGACGAAGTGATCAATTTCCTTCTGCTTCCATATCTCTTTCAAAGCGACACGAAAACTCTTCCATGTCGAGTGGCTGCCCTCCCTGCGCAGCCGCGCAAGAGCTTCAAGAAGCTCGCCAGCAATAGATTTGCACTGGGCGGCGAGATGTTTGAGGTGTTCCGGATAGGGTTCCGAATCATGGATGGCGCCACTCAGTCGCTCTACGTCTTTTGCGATCCCCGTGAGCTGGACTGTAGCCTCGCTGGCGCCTGTGGCCGACTTGGCGATAGAGCAAGCATTGCGGATGAGCTTGCAGCTGAAATCGACGAACTGGATGATGTTGCCAGCGGCACCCAGTGCTGTGAACGGTTCCACCATGAGCGGTCGCGATAAGGAATTCTTCCGGATGAGAAGGAGGCATTGAAAGTAATGGGCAACAAGGCTAGCTAAGTGACGATCAGGTTGCACAGGCGAGAGCGCCAACGTGGCTGAGCATCCAAGGCTGCGAGCGAGGCACCTTCGACGCCATAGGTTTGGATTGATTGGCCCTGTTAATAGTTTCGCAGCACTTTCATCTGCAGGGCATATCGTCTCGTGTGACTACGTCAGCTCTTCTGCCAGCTGCTTGTAAGCAGCCAGTCTCACCTTCTCATATGTACCAACGGTAATCGAGTAATGGAGTCAAGAGGGACTAAAGAGAAATGACCTTCATCGCTCGAACAATTGGCCTGAAATGCCGAAACCCTGCAGTATTGAACGAATAGAAGCAGAAGGTCAAACATCAATTGGCAGAAACAGACATCATGTTGCAGATTACG
The DNA here is from genome assembly GCA_010015825.1 of Lophiotrema nucula. Taxonomy (NCBI): domain Eukaryota; kingdom Fungi; phylum Ascomycota; class Dothideomycetes; order Pleosporales; family Lophiotremataceae; genus Lophiotrema; species Lophiotrema nucula. The sequence continues at coordinate 1,590,732 of ML977313.1, read as the reverse complement.
AGCTGGTTGATCGCAGTAAATGTTTTGGTAACTTCAAGTTAAGGTAGTTGGGAAAGTGGAAAAGTGGGAGTGAGCGCGCGATGACCTCGCACGTGATTTACAGCTAACGTCTTGGCAAAGGCTCGACGTCAACTTTCCCTCTCCTCTTCCTCACTGCCACTCTCTCCACAACACCACGTTGCCAACCCCAACGCCACGATCAAACATGGCGGACACCGCAATTGCAGTAGCGATTCCCTCAGAGCCTGCACCAGCCGTGAAGACACCACCATCCGACTCTCTTCCGGAAGCCACCGCCTCAGCAGAACCCCAAGATGAGCCCTCAGAACCCGCAGAAGCACCCGCGCCCGCAGTAACCGACCCCAAAGCCGCCCTCGCTGCCCGAATGGCGCGCTTCAAATCCCTCCAATCCACAAAAGCGCAAACCAAAATCGACAACTCAAAAGCCCAAATCGCCGAACAGAAAAAGGAGTCCAGCGACCAGCAACACAAGCAACTCCAGCAGCTCGAAGAGATCAAAGTGCGCACAGATGTGAAGATAATAAAAGACGAAGAAGGCGACAACTACGAGCGCAAACGCGCCTGGGACCGCTCCGCCGAGGAGAGCGAGCAATGGGACAAGCGCGTCAAGCGCAAGAAAGCGAACAAGGACAAAAACGCCTTCTCCGACTGGCGCGCAGAAGCAAACAAGAACTACAAGCGCCAGCTCAAGCAAATGGGCAAAGTAGACCTCGACGCGTACCTTGCCGAAAAAGCCCAGAAACTCCAGAACCAGGTCTCGTCCGGCCTCCTCGAGCTCGTCGAGACGGCCGACGGCGACGTCTTCACCGTCGACAAGGAAGGTCGCATCAACACGCCCGTCGACGAAGCGTATACGCACGGCGACCACAGGCCGAGTAAAGACGCTGTCGATCGGCTGGTGTCTGATCTGGATAAAGCGGAGAGGGCGAGATTGAAGGCGCGGGCTGCGAGGGGTGGGAATGATGATGATAAGGGCGATGTGACGTATATCAATCAGAAGAATAAGCAGTTCAACGATAAGCTGGCACGGTTCTATAATCGGTATACGACGGAGATACGGGAGTCGTTTGAGCGTGGGACGGCGATATGAGAGGGGGAGTGCTGAGGGCGTGGTGGTGGTGAGGGGAGGGAAGAGATGGATACTATACCCTATTGCATGCATTTTTTCAATGGCGTTGGTTTGGTGGAGATAACGACTTGGGTGCAGGCATTGATATGAGCAATGATACATGAGCACGATCAATCAACACCCCTATGGGACACGAGTCTCGAATTTGTGATCTTGAAAGGCAAAATCATGATTGCTTTGCCTATGGGTATCTACATTATACTGCTCATGACTTTCTGCGCCAACTCCACATTATCCGTAGGCTTCTTCCCCTTGAGCTGGATCTCGCGCTGCTTAAACGTCCTCCTCGGGCCCTTCTCCTCCCTCTCCAAACTCCTTACTTGCACCTCCCCTCCATCACCATCACCATCGCCAACCTCATGCTCCTCTTTCCTCCTCCGCTTCGCCTCCATCCCAGCAACCATCTTCCCGCTCTCCACATTCGCCAAAAACCTCTTATTCTCCCGCGTACTCTGCGCAATCTCCGCCCGCATCCTCGCCGCCCTCTCCGCATTCTCATTCTGAATCTGCTCCACAAGATGGCTCCACTTCACGCCCCTCAAATACCGAATATTCCACACCTCGTCGTGCCACTTGCTGCGCTTCTTGCCGCCAATGATCTGCGCGTTCAGCATCTGCGCGACCGTCTTCGCGTCCCGCTTGGAGAGGAACTCGACCCACCCGTCGAGAAACAGCTTGCGCCGCGTGCCCCCGGATTTGAGGCGTGAGGTGCGGTTCGTGCTGCTTTCGGGCGTGCAGAATATGCGGCCGATGGCGCCGTGCGGGGTGAGGAGGGAGCGTAGGACTGAGGGCTTCATGAAGGGTGGGACGCGGGAGAGGTAGATTATGCCTGAGCGGTCTTTTTTGGGTTTGTCAGGCTTCAGCTTCGGCTTCTTGATTTTCTTCGAGGTCTCGTCGAAGCGGGTTGTTGGGAGGTTTGCGGGTGTGGGGTTGGAGGTTGTGGAGGGTTTGACGTGTGTTATGTCGTGTACTTCGTCTTCGGATGGTGCGTCGTCTTCTGCGCCTTCTTGGGGTTCTGCGGCGTCTGAGCCTTCGGAGGCAGAGTCTGAGGTGTGGGAGACTTTCTGGCGTTTTGCGCTCGGGAGGAGTTGTGCTCTGCTTTCTTCTTCGGAGTTGTAGCCCTGAATATCCTCATCGCTGTCCTCGGCGTCGAGCCATTCGTTTCTTTTTCGCGTCGCCATTCTGTACGAGTGGTCTACTTGGTTGTGTCGACACAATGCAAAGCTACACTGTGAACTTTTGCGGAGTAGGCGCGGAGGTGAAAGTTTAAGCGGGGCTGCGCCAGATTAGGGGCTTGGCATTTTATCAAGGTGGCGTTTGCCTGGCGCATCTCCAACACCTGCCAACCTCCAACTATAATTTCACAACTCTGCTCTCCACTCACTCACAATTCGACCTCGCGCGATCGGCAGCACACGCTCATCCACCCAGGGTCAACCGTTCAAAAGAGCGGCCTCCTCACATCCAGCCCTTAGTCGCAAAGCGCTGCGACTCCGTCACCATGGGCGGCGACCTCAACCTTAAGAAGTCATGGCATCCACACCTTGCCAAGAACCAAGAGCGTGTATGGAAAGAGGAGAAGAAGGCTTTAGAAGAGCGTAAGCTCATCGAGAAGCTCAATAAAGAGCGAGAAGAGGAGCGCGCCATCGAAGAACTCCAGAAACTCCAGGAAGCCCATGGCGGCACGAAAATCCTGAAGCGAGTAGACTGGATGTACCAGGGCCCCGGCGCCAACGAACAGGTCACCGAAGAGCGCGAGGCGTACCTCCTCGGCAAGCGACGTATCGACAACCTGCTGAAGGGCGATGCCGAGACACAAGGCCTCAAGAAAGGAGCGGCAGTCGGCGTCGATGCGTTTACGAACGGGGCGGGCGCGAGCGTAGGAGTCAGCGCGAGCGACACGAAGAAGAAGGTTCTCGAGGACCCGCTTCTGATGATTCAAAAGAGTAAGATGGAGGCGCAGATCAAGGCTGCAAGGGAGGCGCAGAAAATGGAGAAAGTGAAGGAGCGCAGGGAAAAGGAGAGGAGCAAGAAGCACAGGCATCATCGACGAGATCGGTCGCTGTCGGACCATGAAGACGATAGAAGACGGCATAAGCGCAGTCGACGGGACAGGTCGCGGTCACGCTCGGTCTCGGACGACTACGACAGGCGAGAGAGGCACAGGAGGAGGTCGCGCTCACCGCGCCGCCGGGACGATCGTGAGGAGAGGGGCCACAGGCGACATCGGTCGAGGTCTCGGTCACCATACCGTTCGCGGCACGACGACGACCGACGGGATAACCGGCGACGGTCACGCTCCCCCAGGCGAAGCTCCGAACACTACGAGAAGCCGGCATTCAGGAGACGATCACCATCACCTAGGCGCAAGTCCTACGGCGACGAACAGCCAGCCCCGAGACGAAGATCACCCCCACCCAAACGGAAGAGCGATAGCCCGAAAGCCGACGACAAAGCAGCAAAGCTCGCTGCTATGCAGGCTGATGCTACCTCGCTTGAAGCTCAACGCCTCGAGCGCGTCCGACTTCGAGAGATCGAAGATGCTGCCGAGGAAGCCAAGCATAAGAACGACCGCGACGGCGGGCACCGCTTCATTTCCAAAGTGCGTCGGGGCGCTGGGGAAGGCGTAGATTTAGGCGATGCTCTAGCAAGGGGACGACGAGGTGGAGCGGTTGAGGTTTAATCTGGTCTTTGGATTAGATATTGCATGGCGTAATATTAGTGGTCACAGAATATCACTACCAGTTCGACCTGGGCAGCATCATTCTGCCCGCGGTTGAGACGTGATGGCACACGAATAGATCAACTTCTTTTGTGAAGACATGCTCAGATTTAGTACTACACATTTATGCGAAAGAAACCATACCATCGTTCGCATTCCTCTTCCTACTCTCATAATCACCCATCTCACGGCTCCAGCACAAAAGTAACGAAACTCCTCCCCGGCACCGTCGCACTCACACTCCCATCACTCCCTACCGTCGCAGCCTGCTCCCCAACATCATGCGTATTATCCGTAATCCACGCCTTTCCCCCTTTCGCCTCAAACCCAGTAACCTTCACACCAACCGTCCCGCTCGCCGTCCCGCCCTGAATAACCTGCACACTCACCGTGCCATCCGGATTCTTAAACGCGCTGACTTTCGCGCCACTCGGACCGCCAGACGTCGCAACTCTGACCGCGCCGGGCCGCACGAAACGAGACCAATTCGCCATCGCCCACAGCCTCTTCGACGGAATCAAAGATTTCTTATCGTCCGAGATACGCACCATCTTGCTATTCGTCGCGCCGCCCTGGACACCCACCCAGTATAAATACGCGCTCACATTCGCCTTGGTAATCGCATCGTATATCTTATTCGCCCAGACCAGACCCTCCCCGGCGCCGTTGTTGCTGTACCACGCAGCCGTCCAAGCGCCCTGGAGGTCGGCGTTCTCGGTCTGCCACGATGGATAGCGCGAGGAGAGCGGGGATGTGGGTTGACCCGTGTAAGAGTGGCCTGTGGCGACACTGAGCGCGTCGCCGAGGGGGGTGAGGGCGGACATCATGCCTGCTTGGGATTGCCATCCCTCGGCGTCGCAGCATGTTATCTTGACGTTCGTGAAGTTTGATTTGTCGAGGGTGGGGCGGAGGACTTTTATGAAGTCTGCGGCTTGTTGCCCGGAGGAGCGCATGGATGCATAGCTTGTTGTGAGGTCTGGTTCGTTCAGGAATCCCACGTGGGAGATGTCGACGCCGAGGTCTTTGTAGTAGGTGATGTATTGCACGAGGTAGTTTGCGTATGCTTGTTTCCAGTCTCCGGAGCTGCAGGTCGAGCCGCTGACGCCGCAGAGCGTGCCGCCGTTCGCATCGTTGTTATTCGTCTTCATGTACCCTGGCGCGGACCACGCATTTGCGTAGAAATTCTTCACGCCGTACTTGACGGCTTCCGTCGAGACCCAGACTTGCGAGTTGTCGTTGCCGTCCCAGACGTACTTTGGCTCTGCTGTTGGACCGCCGGGGCTTTTGGGCTGGATGGAGACCATGTGGTCAGACGACGAGTCTGGGGAGCTGCCGATGCCATTTCGAAGGATTGAGAGGCCCGCGCCGGAGGTGCGGTTGAAGAGGAGATCGAGCGCGGAGCGTTGGAGTTCTGGTGATAGAGCGTGCATCTGGTTTGCGCGTTGAAAGGTCTCTGAGGTGCCGAAGCCGTCCATTGTCTGGTATGTTTTCGTGAGGTCGACGGTTATTGTGGATGCTTGCCGTGGATCTAAGACCGGTGTTGAGGATGCTACTGCAGCAAGGACAGCTAGCAGAAGGGTGTGAAGCGCCATCGTGGTATTCACAAACAGCGTGCAGGATGTGCTAGATTGTAGTCATCGTGTCCAGGACGAGGTGGTTTTGTGCAGCTTGTCCACAGCGAAGCCAAGCTCTTGCACACAGCTTTCTCTAGCTTTGAGCCATTACCCAGATTACCATCGGCAATAGAGAAGCTTGAGCAAGGGTTTCGCATCCGCGGGTAATCGACAACCAGGTTCTCCACAATATGTGGCATGCCCCACGCTGCTTGGGATCGCCGTTAATAGCTGTAGTAGATGTGTGCCAAGTGCAACCGGGTTGATGAAAGACAAGTCGTAGTTGTGAGTGGTGGAGAATTGCTACTGGGTAGTAGATTGATTTTGCCGATGGTGTAGCTACCGAGCGTTAATATCAGGACCGGCGGAACGACTGGGGTAGAGACACGTGAGCGCAGTACGAGAAGACACCAATGTAACGAATAGTTGAGATATCGTCCATAATAGTGGAATTGTTCTTGTGTTCTATACGCTCGTGAATAGTATACTTAGAAAGCACATACCTCAGCCCGGGTCCTTGAAGTAAATATCTGTCGAATATTGTCAAACGCCTTTTTCCCGCGCTATGCAGTAACTGAAGAGTATTGAGAAGGAAATCGGCCAAGTCGTCCTATAGCTTGACCTTCTTCTTTGGCTTCTCGTCGCTGTTCTCCCTCGCGCGCTTGAATATGCTCTGGCTCTTCATCTGGCCAAGTCCAGGCTTTCCATTCGGAGCAGCCTTCGCCTTCAAACCGAAGCTGATCTTCGCAGGAGCTGCATCCGGCTTGGGCGCTTCCTCGGCGTTCGGTGCAGCATCTGACTTGACCTTAGTAGATGTCCCCTCTGGGCTCGTGTCTTCCGCCGGTGGGGAGGGCAAGCTCTTTTCCTGCGCTTTCTTCGCCTCAGCTAATTTGGCCTTCGCTTCAGCCTCCTGTTTTGCTCGCTGTGCCATGCGCTTCAGCATCTTGTCCTCGCCTGCCTCGTTCCTGGCTTCTCGTGCTTCCTGCGCCTGGATGTCTTCTCGTCTCTTCAGAGCCGCCATGCTGGTGTCCCGCCATGCGATCATCAGGCCGTCCTTCTCGTCCTCTTTCACATGCACAACACCCTCGCGACCGAGATGCTTCACGAATTCCGTCAAGCTCGACCACTTCGTAGCGTTCATATGGATGTGCTCCTTGTCTCGGATGTACTCATTGTAAAACTTGTTCGCGCCGATCCATTTTTCGCCATGCGCTGTTCGTAGCAGGGCTATGAAGTCGCGCTGGAAGTCGGTGCTGAAGTTGTTGATGTACTTGCGAGGATCTTCGCCGATGGCCTGCATCTGTCGGATGTGCGATTCTGAGGTCGCGTGACACTTGAAGCCGTTGGCATCCCGGCATTGCTTAGAGCATGCCTGACACCAAAATCGCAGCCGCTGGAGGCCCTTCGACTTCATCTGATTCGACAGGTGCTTCATGCTTCCTGCTTCGGCGCGAGGCATGCTTGCGGGTTGCGCCTCGGCGACTTCGGTACGACGGAAGGGTGGTTGGTAAGTCTGCTATGTAGGGAGACTGGAGAGTGCGGAGGAGGTTGAGAGGAGTCTGCGTTTGTGTTCGAAGGACGCTCGTAGATGAGGTTGCGGGGTGTGAAGGTAGAGTTAGAGGTTGGAATGTCAGAGATACGCCACCTTGAGTTGTGGCTGATGACTAATATGCCAAGCCGCTAATTGATATTCACAAAGCCGTTCACTGCAACAGGCAGGGTCAGGGTTCGATTACTCACTCCACCTGTTCTAAGTCGAAATCGAATGCAAGAGCCAATATGCCTCCGCTCTAAACGTGACAGTAACGAAAAGGCCATCTTGATGCATTATTGCCCTTCATAAGGCCCATCTTTGTATGAAAGCCAGATTAACCTAGGCGCATCGCACAACCCGACAGAGTCAGGGTTCGTTCAGTGGCCTTGATAGCCCCTCATTCCTGGTGAACATCCTTCATATTCATTCCTTCAATTTCATTTCCCGTTTTCCTTGAGTTTGTCCTTGTTTGGAACATTTGCCTAGACTCCTTCCTCAGCAAGCCACAAAGAGCGGAAGGAGGCTTGCCCGCGCCTTCGCATCTGAATAGCACGGTTAGAATTTCAGCTCTAGGTAAAGTCAGCGCCCGTCTCGGGTCACAACGAATGGTTGGACGCACTTTCTATGTCTACGCACGATGCTAGTCCCTTGTGGTCTATCCATTAGCCCAGAGCTGAACGCGGGGTAGAGCCACGATCAAACCACGCCGCCACGATTCCTTAGTCTCGATAATGTGGCTACTCGCCTCCAATAGCAGCTTAGTCGTAGCCTCATAGATACTTACTTTTTTGAAGCTTTCCATTCATAAGGTAAGGCTCCAGTATACGGGTGACTGCTGACAATCTCAGCTCAATTATACAGCCAATCACGTCGAACGAGTACTTCAGCTGTCGAACTAACCAACTCGTCTTAGATTCAGAAGACATCGAGACATTCAGCTTGATGAGCTTGGCGAAGTATAAAGCCACGCAACATTTTTCCTACTTTGGTATTTTATCCTGCACGGGTCCACTCTCCAAGTCCAATTTAGTTCCCCATCATCGGCCCGACCAATCTAAGCATGTCTTACCCAACCCAAGCAGTCTTCATCGCTGAAGGCGACAAAGTCCGAACCTGGTCCCCAGAGATCCGCAAGCATCCAGCCATCGACTGGATGCACCACTTCACCACCAAAGTATTCGATGGTCGAGGGTGGGATGTCCCGGCCACCAAATACGCCTTACCTGATTTCATCCTCAAGAAGTCTGACGGCACCGTGGTCAAAGGCGCAGAGGAAGGCTGGGAAGCAGACAAGGCCCTCTACGCCCCTTTCACAGCGCACAAGCATGAGCCGAACCAATTCATGATGGCGGAGACGAACGACGGGTGGATGATGAGCGCTGGAGCCGATCTGTTTGTCAATATTCACGGTCAGCCAGACGAGGGGGAGAAGAAGGTGAAGGATTTCGAGGGGAAAGAATGGGATGCGGTGGTCTCGGCGATGTTCAGGTTCGTGTATGTGAAGGTAGATGATGAGGATGCGTATCAAGGCATCAAGTTGAGGAGCATTGAGATCTTCTCTGATCCGCTGCCTGCGCTTGGCTTGATGCTCAAGAGGGGTGTTGTCAAGCCTGAGCAGTTGTTAGGTTAAGAGATATGGCTGGCTTTTTGCTCTCAGAATACAACGCTATGGATGCAAAGCAGGGAGCAATGGCTACCTTTCACAAAGCAACGACAACGCAAGACAAATCGATCTATCTTCATCGTTCTCTACTTCCGAGACTCTGTTATGTTTTTCCTCCATCTTGATATTATTCGCGATGAGCTACAATTTCGTTCACTATCTGCACTATTTCTTCAGCGTTCTAATGTGCTGCATTGCGCTACTCCTTATGCGCCCTAGTACTCCACTCCGTCGCTCCTTACTAGCTGACAAATGATATCTTTGATGACTCATCTGAGGAACCTTTCAACTCAACACAATCACCCTCTCCCGCAATAGACCATCCGCGAGTATTTCGTTTGCAAGACGTACTGACAGCGAGATGTCTCTCGATAAGTCACTTTGCTTAGGATGGATAGGTCTCGGCTCAATGGGTCTTGCCATGGCGACGAATATCCAGAAATACCTGATCGCGAACGATATGCCTTCATTATGCTATTCGAACAGGACACTGTCACGAGGAGACTCATTGCAAGAAATTGGGGGTGTGCCTTGTCAGTCAGTAGGGGAGTTGGTGCAGATGTGCGATGTGATCTTGATTTCGGTACGTGTTATGCACTTGAAAATGCCTTTCCTCAAAACACTAATTGGTGATTCAGGTCAGCAATGACGAGGTGTTGAAAGGTATAGTGAAAGAGATACTGAACAGTGGCGATATCACGGGCAAGATCATAGTCGACACAACGACCGTCCATCCAACCACATCAGCAACCATATCATCACAACTACAAGAAGCGCACGCATCCTTCATCGCCGCCCCCGTCTTCGGCGCCACACCTCTCGCCCAAGCCGGGAAACTCCTATCCGCAGTCGCCGGCCCCTCCAACGCTATCCAAAAGATCTCCCCATTCCTAAAAGGCGTCATCGCACGAAACGTCATCCAAGTAGGCCACGAACCTTCCAAAGCGCTTCTCCTCAAAACAACCAGCAACTACATAACCGCCGGCCTCATGTACCTCATCAGCGAAGCGCACGTCTTCGCCGAAAAATCTGGACTCCCAGCCGATGTCCTGGAAACCCTGATCGGTGAGAACTTCGGCGCTATGGCGCTCTCGGATTCGCAGCGCATGACGCAGGGTATTTACTATCCTGCCGAAGGAGAGAAACCGTATTCGGATTTGGGGCTCGGGATGAAGGATGTCGGGATTGGACTGGAGATTGCGAAGGAGAAGGGTATGAGGTTGGGAGTTGGAGAATTGGTTTGGGCTGCTATGGAGCAGGCGAGGGGTTTTGGGGAGAGGAAGGGGAGGCAGTTAGATAGTAGTGGTATGTTTGGGGCTGTGAGGACAGACGCTGGGCTACAGTTCAAGACAGAGGGCGTGAAGAAGAGGGACGGAATAGAGTGATCGCTAGTATAATCTTTACTTATCTTATCTCGTACAACATCAAGGATATCCACTAACTAGATAATTAGGAATTTGGATCAAGTCTCATAATTGATATAACAAGCGTTTCCAGATATCGTTCTTTTGCCTGTCCCACTCTTCCTGCTTGAAATTATCCGGCCAGCCAAATTGCTCCCGAAGAGTGTTTTTAGCATTTGTGTACTGCGAAAGAGGTCCGATCAGTTCATCGCTCAATTAAACTATGCCAAAAAAGGGGAAGAAACATACTACATTCGGATGCTCCTCATCTCCATCATTCTGAGCGGTCAGAATGTCCGGCCACCCACCATCATACCGCACTGGAACCCACTCTAGGTCGCGAAATTTGGCCACAAGTTCTTCTAACACCTCGACTGCAGGCCTGGCCGGGTAGTTCCGGTAATGCATACGGTCATCTGGTCTTTCAGCCCATTCTTCTTCTTCGTCTCCGGAATCGTAGGGCGGTATCATGACCATGAAAAAGCGGATCGTATCTAGAGATACATAGTTGGCGAGTGAGTAAGAGCAATAGTAGACGAAGAGTCACAGCGCACAAGAGAAAATCTTCTTACTGGCTTTGGTGTCAAGAATCAAATGATGCCCAGGCTCATCTTGCATTAGCACAAGCGCAAGCTCTTCGGGCTTCATGAAATCTGGCCGCAACGGCTCAATACCTCCAAGAAGATAGCGTTCGGGATCTCGCGAGTTTCTGATCCATTCGTTCTCGGTAAAGGGAATAGCCATGGATTCGTAGAAAATCGGCGTCTCCCAGGCCTCGTCGAAACTTGAGGGACAGGGTAGTCGCTTCAGGAGCGTAATCACTTCTTCCGTTAGGTGAAGCTCTTGGCATAATGCTTCGTCTACTGGGCGGCCCTCCGGAGGCGGGAATGAGATGGAGTCTTCTCTTGGGTAATATCCGATCTTTACTTGTAAGTTCAAGAGCTCGGTCCAGAGAGAGACGATTCTATCTATGTCGAATGGGTCGGAAGCCGACATGACGATGATGCAAGCCGCCAAGACTGGGTGGAGATTATTGCGGAGGAGGAAGGTTGAAAGTTTCGTTTCTACCTGGTTTTAGCTACGTGGCGGACAGCCGAGGCGGTGCATCTAGCCTTGGCGGCTCAATTCGGTTAAGCTAAACTGGATCTTATCATGTCATGAGGAGGCTTGGGACTTTCATGGAACTGGTCAGGGACCATGTTTGACATGAGCGAACCCTAACCTCCGAAGACCTGTCAAGCTGACGGCTAATTACTTTGTACAGTACAGCTCATTCGACTAAGGTTTGCGCCTTAACCACAATAGAGCACGCTCCGGTAAGACACAAGCTGACTATGAAATAATTGCTTTCCGAGTTGGAAACGAAACTGAAGCTACATGTACAAAACGGTTCGGCAATGCCGTGTTGCAACGAGGATGCTAATGGGACGGTCTCCCATGCCTGGCATGGACGTGTACATGTCCCCTCCTGTGCTTCAACTCTACTGCCTCAGTCTCAACCGAAGCATTCGGCTGCCCAGTCTGCAATGGTTGGGATGGACTGCCTGTCTTCCGCGACCTAGATGGAATGTATTCACCAGTCGATTCGGCAGGAGCGAGAGTTGCAGTCGCCTCGACAACAAGATCGCCACTAGCTGCGACTTTAGGCTGAGGCATGAAGTCCTTCAACATTTCCTTTTCCTGTTCGCAGTTTTCCGACTGGCATTTGTACAGACCATTCTCGTCCCACAGCTCTTCTGGCGTAGCAGGTCTTGTCGAGTTCCCTTCGTCGACGATCGTCTCGTCGAGGTCGACTTGACGTGAGTTCCATCGCTTCGCATAACTATTGCGCGGTCGTGTCTTGCCCATGGTCAGAAGATATGGAGGATCGTTCATGTAAGATGGTCGGAAGCCCCCGAATTGGGAACCTTCATGATCGAACCATCGATCTTCGTTCAGGAGGTTGAACCCAGGGTCGACTCGAAGAGTGCTTACGAGCTGGCACCAGTTGTCCGCCATGCCGTCGTCTCTGAGGTAGGGGAGGTTGGTAAAGTCCATGCTCATAGCCTTGACCCTGTACGTCACTGACACGATCTCAGTGCAGACCTGGTTGTTGATCGGACCGCCTTCTGTCTTCGATTCCTTTTTGCCATTCTTGTCGCAGAGGCGGTTCCATAACGACTGTGCTCCGCTATTCTCGCTCGCTGGCAGGAATCGGATCCATTGGTCGTAGTTGGCTGGCGCTACCACGCCGTCGTTGCCATTGGGACCAGCGAGGAATCTGAAAGGGGGATATTCGTCCCGGTTGCATTTGTTCACGCCTCCCGATTGGGAAGGCTTAGTGGATACCCATTTGTACCATTCGGATCCCTTCCGTTCATTTGTGTATTTCTTGACTGCAGGTCTCGATCCGCCTAATTCTTTGTTCGGGCACACCAATGTGTGGAGACCGTTCTCTCGAGAGACTGAACTGTAATGGTAACAGGCGTTCGGCCATCTATTACCGTCGCATTTGACCGTTTTAACCTCAGAAACCCTCGTCTCTTCCACGTACGAGGTGTAGGTCGAGGTGCAAACTTTGCTGCTTGAAGTCGGGTATCTTAGATTCTGTAGCGGCTGCCAGATCCATCTGTTCGCCGCATTTTGAACCTGTGCGCTGGATTAGTGTATTGCCATTTGTAGATCGTTGTATCTTGCCACTAACCCAATGACCAGCGACGTGGTTTAGGGTATACAACCCAGCGGCGTACACTCCTAGCGCCGCTAACTCGCCAAGAACTCCGTCGTTATAAGCCTCAGCTGCACATTCCGCAAGTGTTCCCCAGTCAGCACTGCCTTTGCCTAATGCCTTATTCATCGAAGTAAGGCTTTTGGCGCGCAGGTTGAGGCCACCCGAAATTGCTTTGCCAGCTGCAGATTCTGAGCAGTCCATGAGGCTGCTAGCCTCGATAGACGAGCAGCAGTAACTAGAGAAATGTCCAGTTTTACAACCACTGTCGAGATTTGTTATTACACAGTGGACAGATTTTGCAAAAGTATAGTAACATACCTGGACGACCCACCGGGGTGGGTGTTTTGGGAAATGAGAAGGTACCCTGCCGGACAAGTCGAACCGCATTTCTTGGGCTTTCCATACCAATCACAGTCATATGTAATGACATTGGATTCGACACAGAGGGCGCGCATGTAACCTTTCGGACCGCCTTTACAGCCATCGGCTGTATACGTATTGAGTTCGGCATCGAAAACCTGCAACGCCAAGTTAGGTCTCAACAGCACACTCTTACACAAAGGTTTCAAGTCACCTTTCCGTGCCCCAATGTAAGTCTCGTGAATCCCTGAGGACACTGAGGGTCGTCTTGGCAATCCGTCCAAAACGTAGCAAGTCCTACGTTGTTCGCTTTCTGCGTCGTAGCAAGCTTCGCCTTGGCAAAATTGAGGTTGCCGTCGACATCATCGCCCATGTCACGAAGCTGTTGGAGTTGTGTGCTGATGAGCGATTTTGACGTGGAAGGATCGTCAAGATCCAATGCCCAGATCATGGTGCCGCCTAGGCAATGCTTATTCGCGAAGTCTTTCTTCAACTGAAGCGTCTCCTCGTCATCATATGAGACCCTATGTTACTCGTGAGCGTTGGCCACAGAAGGAATAAAAGCCAGTCTTACCACTGGTTGCTATTCCAGACGATGTACTTCACCCCGGCTTCCTTGTTGAGTACCGGCGTGAGAGATTTTTGTTTGATGATGCGCTGGATCTCGGCATTGGATAGAATACCAGACGTCTTCGTACACTCGCCAGGATCTGCCCCTCCTGTAAAAGCACAGCCAGGTGTGGTACAAGATGCACTGGCTAACGTGAATGATCTTCCGTAAAATCCAAGTCCGAGAACGATCTTTGCAGGATTGATCTTGTTGCGCCACAGCAAATCAAGACCTTGTGTAATCTCTAAAGTGACAGGAACGTTAGATCGAATTGATAGAGGACTGGGGAGAATGAACCATACCAGTCAAGTTTGTGTGAGGTTGGACAACCTTTTCCGTATGAGGTGCGGTGCCATCCCAAGTGCCGTGGATATCGTATGACATGAAATTGAACTACGCAAATGTTAGAATCGAAGGTGGAGGCATAGATCCTGGAGTCATCATTACCCAATCAACATGTTTCTCGAGGCCAACGACATCAAATCCCCTCATATACCCTATCCAACGTCAGTCCCACTTTCGTCAGACCTGAAGTTCATGAACTCACAATACGAGGAGGGGAGAGTAGCAGTAACACCATAAGTACCTCCGCAAGCGCTTTTGAGTTCTTGCATGAAGGCGACAAAATTCGCCGTGTCTGCTGCTGTTCCGTCTCTATCTGTCGCAGCAGGATACTCCCAGTCAATGTCAATGCCATCAAAGTCATAGGTCTAAGATGTCGTTAGGCATAATTCTTTGCGCCACTGTATAATCTACTCACTTTCATGAAAGCCAGGGCTGACTGAATGAAGGTTGCTCTGGACGACGCTGAGGAAACCATACGAGAAAACCCAGCACCTCCTGCAGCCCAGCCGCCGACAGCAATGAAGACTTTCAAACCACTGTTCATCTTTTTCAAACCAGTGACTCGGGTATAGAGCTGGGTGTCGTAGGAATTCATCGACGAGATGCGGTTATCGGATCCAACCAATGCGAATGCATAGTTGATATGAGTCCACAAAGATGCGTCGATGTCTTCGGGCGTCCACTTGTCGCAAGAGCGCTCCATCGACCAGCTTTCGTAGTATCCGATGGTTCTCTGATCGCCAGAAGAACCTCCACAGCTCCTATATTTCCCAGTTAGTCCTGCCGTTTCTCCATGTGTTGCTTTAACTCACGGTTCGGATACTTTGGCGCAGCCGGTCTGACATTTGCTGTCACAGAACAGGGTTGTCGTTCCACACTGATCCCATTAGTTTAGCCTGTAAAATGAACCGGTATTGGGTGTTCTTACGTAGCCATACTGACTGCAACAGACGTTCAACGGACAGTTGAAAGAGCCAGATGGGGCGTACTCTGAACAGTTGTTAGATTCTTGGTCAAAAACGCATCAGCGGATTGCGACAGCACTTACGCCCACACTCTGCTTGTGCTTGACAGTTGGACGTGCAGTTCCCTGCACCACAATATGATGGACCAAACCCACAAAACCCAGCCTTGCTACAGCAACCTTGTTTGCAAGTTTGGGTGGGCGAACACGTCGAATCGTCCTGGGCGAGAACAGTCAGGAACAGTATTAAGCCTAAGGCAAGGCTGAAAAGAGTGAAAGGTGCCCTCATCGTTCGAAAAGGTCACGGCGATGAATAATAATAACTGAATGCTTGATAATTTGTCTCTGAAAGAGTGTAGATGAGACACGAGGTTGTCGTTGAGTTGAGTGAGTGAGAGTTGACTGGTCATTAAGAGAATACAAGCATTCTCAGTCGTCCGTTCTAGACTCCCATTCCTAACTATCAAGGATGCTTCCATCCGGTCCACCCCTTCTTCAACCGTAATGAATCTGTCGAACCATGTAGATCAGACCTGGCTCTCTATTGTTAGGTCAGGCAAAAGTGAAAGTGAAGAGGCGCTCAAGAGGCGCATGTAGCAAGTATTGAGCAAGGGTGGATCAATGGGGCGTAAGCCGATTTCGATATTGCAGGGAGAGTTTTTAACGCCCCGATCAATATCGGTGTGCCATGGGTGCGGGACGCATTTCAACGACGTAGTTGCCCTAAAAGGAATATATGGGGGCCATATCGATCCCCCGAAGCCCACTGGCCAATCAGAGCTCGCAATCTCTGCGAACGGTTACAGGGGTATGAAAACGGGGTTCGTTTGTGAGCCCAACAAACCTTCAGGAACCTTAGAGGAAAGGCGATGTCTTCTCACGTTAATCAGTTGGCATGCTACCAGGTCCAGAAATACGCTCTCAAATGGCTCGGGATATCGGAAACTTCAGATACATTCTTGCATATAAACATTAAAAGAAAAGGATATATAACTATGATACTATTCGACTGCTAGCTTTTAAAATATTGGAGAAAAGACTTCGAATGATTGTTCTTGTAAATGAGGGTAGGGATATTGAAAGTTGAAGCTGTTGAACTTATCGACCTCGGCTGCGAGCTCTCGTCGACCTGGGCGTTAGCGAGTCCCGTAATCGCCAGTATCTTGTAATGACAATTTCGGCGTACGCGAGGCCCTCTGACCACCGTTCGAGAAGCCATTTCGCTAAGCAAAGATGGCAGGAGGGTGGTGTGGCAATCTGACCTCCCGTGGGATTATTCCTGCATCTCCAAGGGGCAGAGAGAACCTCGGTGTCAACGATGGTGTTCACTTCGCTCGTATGACCACGGAACCCCCTAGGCCCCGAATCCTTCGGCCCCAGAAGTTGGAAGTAGGGCTTATCACGAACAAGCATTTCGCTTAGATACTTTGTGGACAGTTTGACGGTGTGGTCGAGACCGAGCAACAGCCTTACTGTAGTATTTAGCATAATTGACGTGAGCGGACCGTGCGTAGCAGATCCTGTTCGGCTCGGCCACCGGGCGCATCCGCCCACGTGCCGCTGTGGCGCAAATCAGGGGCGGCACGGACGGACACTGGTGGTGCATCTTCCGAATTATCATATTTTCTTATTTTTGACCTTCTAAGGGTTTACTAACAGAAGATGCACTTTCGTAGAGCTCGTCAATTTCTACAATTATTATACAAGTACGATATCTCTTCCAGATGTGCCGTTTCATCGGGCTGACGTTGACAGAGCCCAAGTAGGCCATCGCTTAGTGGTCGTAAAGTCCCAAGTTCAAAAAAAGAAACATCCATGCACAGAGCAGGGCATCCATGCAATGTTCCTGAAGATCCCGGCCTAGACGACCGATGGTTTGCCGTTACCTTAAAGGTCCTGGTGCGAACCTCATAGTGCTGGTAAGGCACTTGTGAAATTCTCCCATCTACAGCCATGAAGGTGCTGAGTCTGGTAACGCTCTCGTTTCTTTGGTCCTACTCGTTGGCTGCTACCTTTTACAACGGGGGCCAGTCGCAGGTCCTTTGGCAAGGCTTAAGTACAAGTTGCGATGCTGCATGGAACACTTCGATAAACTGTCCCGCAAACATTATCCAATGGGTAACATGGCCGGTTCAGTCTGTTTGTCAGTACTCATGTCATCTCACTGAAATGTTGAATTCATTAGCGCTGACTGCAACTCAGCCTGGAATACGACGACTCTGAAACAGCTCTGCACATCAGCATGCAGTTCCTCGCTCACCACGCTTTTCAGTGCCGTGAACTCAGGGTGCCAAAATGAACAGTTCAATATGGGCGGTCAGAACATGACGTTCAATCAGCTCACGGACTTTGTGAAATACAAGTACGGCCTGATTTGTCTTGCCGAAGACAGTACAGGTAAATACTGCTCCGATGTCGAAGACAGGTAATCATGACCGCCACAATGGGATTCCAAAGCTAGAAGCTAATTCTGATTTTCAGCTGGAACATTACGACTATAGTTGCTCAGGGCCATGCAACATGGCCACAACACACAAAGAAATGCTACATGGATGCGAATAACTTCCACTGGGATTATGTCACGGATGAGGAAGGGAACTGCACATTCCCATTCGAGAACAACATATGGCAGAATGCGTCTGATGTCGCCAAGCCCGGCCAAATGGCAGCGATGGACTATTACATGGATGTGCTAGATCCAATCGATGACGACAACTATGGCTGGCCGCTTCCGCTTGAATATGATGAGTATCCTCTTGAGATCCAATGTTCATCCTGCTTCCAGTGAGTACATGCTCCGCGGTCTTCTAGGAGCCTAGGAGTAGTATTGATTCAGATCGGCAGGAAACTATTCGAATACGGCCATACCTCTATATGGGGTGACCCGTGGGAGTAAGCGATATCCGACAAGTCTCGTAAGCTTTGCTAACTGTCACAGTGACCTCATGGAACAAGTCTGGTCAAACATGAAGCTGAACTGTAATCTTAACAAAGCCATTGTAGCGGCAAACAACATGTCTGGAACATTAGAGTAAGCCCAGAACTACAGGTAACTTGAAAGCTGCTCACCACACAATAGTGAGACTGTCGACTTTCCCGCCGCGCCAGTTGTTGTAGATATGGCCGACTGTCCCCAGGTCATCAACACTACGACCAATCAGACCTGCGCAAGCGTTACACTTGCACATCAAATCCCATTGTCTGGGCTCAGGAACCTGAACAATGACCTTACTTGCTCCAATCTGGGGAACAGCTCTCTCTGCGCGCCCATATCTTGTCCTATGACGGTCTGGACGGGCAACACGACGTCCCTGTCAACGGTAATACGTCAGTACACGAATTTCACACAACAGCAGTTCCTCGGATGGAACAAGTACATTAACACAGACGTTATCTCGTACGGAGAAACAATCTGTGTAGGGTAAGAGCTGCCTGGTTGGACCTCTTCCTATGCAATGTCTGACTTCTGTACTCCTAGCCCGCCCGGTGGCATTTATATCACACCAAATGGCACTCAAGCTGATCCATCCGTCTACACGACCACGGGGTAAGTTCCAAACCCTTCATCACAATCTGTCGATAGCATAACTAAGAAATCTCCTATAGTACACACCCCAGTCCCACGCCAGTTGGAACCATACCGAACTGTGGACTCTACTACGAGGTCGTCGACGGAGACTACTGTAATTTGATCGCGCTCAAATTCTCGATCACGTTTTCGGCTCTGATAAGTATGCTTTTGACGTTCCGTCACAATCGCAAGTCACTGACAGGGACCAGACATGAATCCATCGCTCGACTCAGCCTGCAGCAACCTACTTCTAGGATATGATTACTGGTATTCTCTTGATCTTTCTCGCCCAGTGTTTATCTTGCTAACATTCTCAGCGTTGCTCCTGTGAACGGTACAGGCGTGCCCGTCGTTACCTCTACTCGGCAACCTGGGCAGTCTACGACATCTTCGTCTAAGCCCACGAGCGGCTCGATCAAGACATCGTCCACCATCACGCCATCGTCCAGCACCAAGGCATCGTCCTCGACCAAGACAACTGCCTCGCCGGTAGCCACACCTACACCCACGCAAGCTGGAATGGTAAGCGGGTGCAAGAAATTCTACAAAGCTATTTCTGGAGACGGTTGCTGGGCGATTGCCAACGCAAATGGAATCACGTTGGATCAGTTTGTTGCATGGAATCCTGCCGTCAAGAGTGACTGCTCTGGTCTTTGGCCGGACTACTACTATTGCATCGGTACCTAAAGCGGAAAACGGGCCTTGTGATTTGTTTCAAGTAATTAGTATCCTATCCGTAAGATACGCTGTAATTGTATCGGTCTTGGGCGCAAAGCCATGGACTAATTCGTCAATGTGTCTGAATCATGAGGCATTGTACTGTACCGTTTTTAGGGTCGGGCGCACGGTAATCAATGCAGAATCCCAGCTGAATAGCATTGCATCTACATTCACCCTGTGGACTCCTCCTAAGGCAGCACACCTCACCTTTGCATCAAAAGACAAATGCTCTGACGAAGATATCGTAGTGCTCCTTTGGAATCACATGCGTAACAGGGGAAGAGAAGGCTCCTTGATTTTCTATTATCCAGAGACTGATGTCAAAGTAGGTGCGCAAGCTTTACATGAGATCTTTCGGGTGAGTTCTATATAAGGACATTCATGTCATTGAGACATTCTTATGGTGGAAGCCATAGAAAGGCAAGACAGTAATCTGGATGGTATTGCGGGGCTTTACAGGTTATGGAAGGACTTCATCCGATGTTCTTCGAAGCATCGCTCCAAAGGCCGTGTTCAACTCCTTTCTTATAAACCTAAAAGAAGCAAAAGCTAAAAGGATATTAGAACGGCTTACTAAAGAGACGTCAGATAGTGGTAAATTGCCCTATATCTTAAATAGAGCCGCCCTCGGAAAAGAAATTCTGTTATAAGCTATAAAATCAGGTTTAGAATAGGACCTATAGTGTAACTAAGCGCGCGCGACTTGTAGATATAACGAGCTAATACCTAGGCAAAGTTCCCTAAGATATTAAGTTTATTCTTAAGTAAGATATAGCCTAACTCTTACCTCCTTTACTTATTTCGTTAACGATTATACCGATGCTGCTAGAAGCTTACGATATATATATAGTTTTTAGACGGGACCTTTATATACTATAGTTTAGGTAGATAAATTTAAAGCACAAGTATAGCCTATAAAGTACTATATAGCTAGAATTATTAATAATCTAAGCTAAATAGATACCTATACCTTTAGTATCTAAGGCTATTATAAAGTTACTAAATAAGTTAAGAGTTAATAGTATTATAGATTATATTACTAAAATAAATAAGATAGTAGCTAGTATTACGCTACTTTATTATTATAATTTTTATCTCTGTACGGATTCGGATACCCGTATGTCAATACGTTGAGCTCCGGGATGTGGTGTGGTAAGTGGTCTCTTATCCACAAGTGACGAGATTTCGGCTCATGAAACGAACCGATTGCGTGGCCACTGAACCCATGAATGACGATACAGCTTTCCATAGAGTTAGTGACAGAACGTATGGATAGCTGCAAAAGCTTACTCAACTGTCGTGAGGTGATCGGCAGGGGTAAGCGGTGTGAAGCCGAAGAATTCCTGATCAACATCAAGCTGGACCTCCTTTTCGACGATGCCTGAACCCTCTTTTAACGTAGAGCGAATCAAGATAGAGCAGGCTGAGCCCACGGATCATGTGATCGCATCTTTCAACTTATTCCTCTGAATATAGAACGACGGCTTTTTCAACAATGACACGGTACTCGTGCGCGAAAAGGGGTCATTGGGACGTGTCAGTTCGGTAGACAGGGAGTAGATAATGATATCTGAATGTTCGAGTCGAAGACAGCGCGTAAGGTCATCGCAAAGTCGCTCTCGAGTATAATATTCCGGGATGTTCTGAAGATGATACTGCTGAAGGGCGTCATAATCTTTCGAGACATCCAGGTCGTGTCTTGGGCTTTCGCCACGATCTATGCCCTTCTAGTTATCAGTAATTTCACAAACGATTCAATAATCTATCATCTTTCGAACCTTCAATCGTTTCGTATCCACTCCTTCCTGCGCGCGTAGTTCGTCAACACCTCTATTGTTACTCATATCTGCGATAGTAATTTGTCCAGTCGCTAATGGCGTGATGCTGGTAGCAAAAGCTACTGCAGACTTCTTCCAGACAGGCTCGTTCGATTGACCGATTTATTGGTGGGTATGGAATTAGGCCGGTAAATTTTGCTTTTACATTACTGAACTTTAGGTATCGAGGAGCCCTCGGATTGCCGTACCTCCATCTGTACAGCTCCTTCCCTGAACGCGCTATTGATGGTCTATCAATTTATCCATCCAATACGATTCTTCGTTAGGCTGTGCAAGCCTTACATGCCAGCGGAGCACATAGTCGAGGGATTTGTCGTTTACTGGACAGCCACCCTCGACCACAGATGAGCAGATCAGAGCCTAACATCGCCATCGAATCCGCCTTGATGCGTAGTGGTTGGCACACCCGTAATGCATCACATGGCACATGCGTGCCCTACTTTGCCTTGAAGCCTGTTGGGTTTGGCCGCCCACATGGGTGAGATTGAGGCATCATCACAAAGCACCACGCTCCCTTTGGGGGGTTAGGATACCGGCCTCTTGAGCTATCTCTCCATTGTGACCGCAGTAAACTTCAAGTTAAGTAGTACAAAGTCAATGTCGGCATATTTAACCGGCCAATCATCAGGCCGGAGTAGCGTCCAAGCGATGAGTCGCCGGAAACAGCTAGTCGAACATGGAAACGGCTCGCAACCTGGATACTGCAGATAAGCGCCGACCACTTCTTAAGGTATGTGACTCAAAAAATGTCTCCCGCAGCAGTGTGGGTTCCCGGTCTCACAGCGGTCGTCACTGTAGTGGCCTTCGCCGTCAACGTCTTATTCAACCCTCAACTCTTCGAAATGGCCCCACTTGATGGCAGTCTCAGAATGCCCAGGTTAAAGCTGTCAGAAGCGACTATTGTCGATCTCCTGGAGGCGCTCGACAAGCGGCGTACGACCAGCACCGAGCTCGTCAAGGCATGCCCACCCAACTGCTGGCTTTCATGTCGTGCTAACCAGTATCGCAGACATACATTGCTAGAATCAACGGTGTTAATGCCAAGGTCCATGCGATTAGCCAGATTAACCCCGATGTAATCGAAATCGCCCAGCAGAGAGATGCCGAACGCGAGAATGGGACGCAAGTTGGACTTCTACACGGGGTACCCATTGCGTTGAAGGACGTGTTCTCCACGACGGATCGCATGCACACCACAGGTACATGACTCTCTCGAAAAGCCTTGTATCGCCCTGACGTAGAGCAGCTGGTTTTAGTGGTCTTCTGGGCGCAAAATCACGGAAGGAAGCTTTTACGGTCCGAAAGCTTCGGGAGCAGGGCGCGATCATCCTGGGAAAGACTTCAATGACCGAATGGCTTAACTTCCGATCGCCTGGGATTGCTCCGAATGGCTGGTCACCAACTGGTGGCCAGTGCTTAGGTATATTTTGCGAGAACCAGGATGCTGGAGGTTCTTCCACGGGAAGCGGCGTTGCGGTCGCTCTAGGTCTGTCAGCTGCGGCACTAGGGACCGAGGTCAGTTGAACCAATGTAAATCTGTGAATTGCGTTGATCTTTTATTAGAACTCAGGTAGTATCGCAACACCAGCCCGGAGTTGTGGTATCGTTGGCTTGAAGCCAACTGTAGGCCTAACTTCCAGGTCCGGAGTCTTCATCGCTGGAGAGCTGCAGGATAGTGTTGGTATCCTTTCAAAAAATGTTATGGATGCTTCAATCGTTTTGACTGCTATAGCGGGTATGTTGGCTCTTTGTCAGTTTCTTGTCAAGCTGACCCCATCAGGGTTTGACGGCGACGATCCGTACGCGCACGGTGATCCTAGAGACACTAATAGCACCATCCGCATCCCCGATGGCACTGATTTCAGGCAATATTGCCAAGCCGGCGGCCTAGAGGGCATGCGCGTGGCTGTAATCCCTCCTTCGGTCATGGACACCTGGCAAAGCTGACAGGTTTAGATCGCACGCCACATCATGAATCGAGATCCGTACGCCACGGCAAAGTTCGATGAAGCAGTCGAGGTGATGAAGCAACTAGGGGCAACAATCGTAGATAACGCACAGTATCCGGCGTGGGATTTGGATGTGTCCAAAAAACACGGAGAAGCGTGGAAGCTGGCCATACGTTTACACCTACGTCATAGTAAGCATCTACTCCACAACATCCATCCGCCTCCCTGGCTAACTTTTCAATTTGAATAGATGTCAAATCATTCCTTGATTCCTTCGAAACGAATCCGAACGATCTCCATACCCTTGAAGATGTGATGGCCTACACGTCCCAAACACCGTGGGAACAAATCGAAGACTTCAAGATGACAGAGTTTGATAAGAGTCAGGAACTGGCATCTGAGTACAGCCAGGACTCTGATGAGTACCAAGATTCTCTAAGCTTGAGACTGGCAATGGGGACTGAATTGGCCAAGCTACTGGATGAGACTCGATGTGATGTTCTCATTGCACCTGCCTGGACCGAAACAGCTGCAAATATCGGCGGTTGCCCTCAGATCTCAGTGCCTCTTCAAGCATACCCTAGTGATGCTCCACTCAAAAGGTTGCCGAGCGGTCAGATAGGCAATGGTCCAAACATACCGTGAGTTATCTCGAAGGATTCACGCACATTTTGCTAATGCAAATAGAACGGGTATATTATTTGTTGGGCGGAGATGGGATGATGCCAAAGTGATCACGGCTGCTTTCGCCTTCGAGCATGAGACGCGCCATCGGACGGAGCACCGCCCCATATATAGCCCTAATGTCGATATCGATGACTTGATAGCGAAGATGTAGATGCCTGAATATTACATGTTCCTCTAGAGCGCCCATACCAGTATGCAACTGCGTGTAGATTCAAAGTCTTAATATATCGTCCAGCTGTTGTAATGCTCATATTATCGTGTAATACTGTGTCTGTTGATCTGAGTGGGTGAAAGGTCAAGGTGGGGTAGTAGGTGACGACTTCAAAAATATAAATACACGGATTGCTCATCACAGTCCAAGGCTCCTGAGTTCATCCGAAGCACCTCATAATGGACGAGGGAACCACTTACTCAGATATTCGTTACATCAAGCCGTTGGCCAAATGGGATGAAATCAAGCCATTTCAGATCATCGGCAGGCGGCCTCCCGGCCAACCACGCGATAATCTCGAGTTCGAGAGCCATCGCATGTCCATTACGGATATCAGAACAGTTATTGAGCCATTTTCACTCGATATACACGGGTTTCAATGGCTCAAACACGATCATGCTTTCTCGCCTACTAGTGACCCGAGTATCGATGAGCACATACGTTCCTTGGAGGCCCGGTTGAAGGAGCTTCTCGATGTGGAAGATGTGTTCACATTTCAGTATCAGGTGCGCAACAGTCCTCGTGTACATGCCTGTTACTTACTACAACAGTTCCGTAAAGCCCAACATGATCGCGAACCAAGTTGAACATGTGATAACCCTGCCTAATCCGCTGCCTGATCCGCCACCATATCGCTGACCACCAGAGAAACATAGAGTCTTATCAGGTACCAGCGAGCTCACGGGTAACATCTCAGCCTACTATTGCTTCAACATGGGAGCTTCGGACCTGCTATGTGAGGTTGACCCTCCGGTCTTCAGGCTGTACGTAGCAGAGTCGTTCAATCTACTCAGCGATCATGAAAAATACTACGCTCATCTTCTCAGCAGGATTGTTAATAGGCCGACATATCGACTCTTGAAGCTGACTTTTGAGGGCTGCGCATCACTGTACCCGTATCGTCCTCCGACAGGTCTCTCCGGAATTAGAAACGTTATTCGAAATCTTCACATTGCTGAGAAGACAATGCGAATGTGAATGGGAGCAGCTAGCAAATGCTACGGGTACCGAAGAACATGTCCTTACTAGATTCTTAGAATTTGCTGCCGCTTTCCTCGATAGCTTGGGGAACTACCGAGTATGACATCCTTCTCGTCCTTCGACATAGCTACTTAACTTTTAAGGGCCATGGTGACAGCAAGATTCTTCCTCGTCTTACTCGCGAAGAGTTTCGACAAATTTGTTCCTATTCTCGTCAGGTCTCTCAGCTCTTCTAAACAATAGAAGATTAGGTCTATTCTGAAAGTCCCTCTAGTCTGGGGTTTCCTGATAGCGGCGCTTTGAGCCAGTACTATCCAAACTCTCCGAATATTATAAGGTTAGATATTGAGCAAGTTCAACAAGCCCTCCTGTAGAGAAGCATCTTATTAGATAATACAAGGTTGAAGAAGCAAGTGGATAGCGGGCAGACACGATTCCAGGTTTTGACAGCCTCTGTATCCAGAACGCCTCTAGCTAGAAAGATTACAACTTTGCTTGTCGACATTGATGGGGAAAGAGCTACAGTTGATATTTTATATAGGGACTTTTTAGACCCCCCTCGAGAGAGCGGCGGATTGGACCGACATCGACGAGCAAAAGAGATAGCTTAGGAAGCTTGGTAAGTTTTCTGAACAGGAGACATTGAAGTGCATAAGGAGTCCTCCGTACTTTGGATAAAGAATAGAAGTCCCGTCATTAAATCGAACATTGGCTTCATCGAGGCCTATCGCGACCCTTCCGGTGTTCGACGCTCGTGCGAAGGCCTCGTCGCAGTTTAGAATAAAGATAAAACTGCGACCCTGGCGACATTGGCACGGAATGCCGACGTCTTCGTGCGACGCTTGCCATGGTCGCAGCTGTTTTTGGCTGCACAAGGAGAAGTAGGAGTTAGCACAAGTCGAACGGGTAAATACGGTCCTTACAAGAATGATGACTTTAAGAGCCCGGACTTTGTTAGTCTAAATCGTAAGTTTATGCGCCGCTTGTGGATCTAATTGACGATGACAGTTCTCACATTCGTCGGACCTCTTTGTTGGAGCGGTATAGCAGGTCGAAATGTTTATTTGGTCTAGTAATCTTCGATACTGTCTTTTACTGACTTTACAGTATCGGGATGTCACGGAATCTTATAGCAAAAAGAACATTTTTTTTGCGAACCGCACAGCAGCACTCGTAATACAGAAGGATGTGCCATTCCTCAAAGACGAGGACCTGTAGCAGTTCAACTCTCTCAGGAAACCCTGCTTTTGGGTTATGATTGCTGCCCACGAACTGATTGGTCATGGCTGCGGCAAAGAGCTTAGGGTAAGCAGGGATCAAGGTGCGAACTTCGATGATGAGAGTCCTCCACCTCATCCCATTACGCAGCGACCAATCACGACATGGTACAAAAATGATGAAACTCCTAAAACACGTTTTGGAGGTCTCTATGCCACCTTGAGCGAGTGTCACGCCGAACTTGTTGCCATGCATCTTCTTGCAAGTAGGGAGCTCTTGGACATCATGCAGGTATTTGAACGGCATCCAACCATTGACCTTGAGACATGTAAGTGATCCAGAGCGTACGCACCTAACCTCCGAAGAGACACTAATCCGAGTCTAAGTCGAATACAACGGGTATCTCAATATGATAACACTGGGATTGCGAGCATTGTTGTCATACAACCAAGAGAAGCAGGTGAGTCTGAATACGGCCAAGTCTTAAACAAGCACTCATACGTCGCAGAAATGGGGTCAATCTCACGATCGTGTAAGCGAAACTCCTTGCGAGAGCCTTCTAAGACTTATATTATAATTAAGCTCGATTCGCCATCGTCAAACATCTTGTAGAAGCCGGAGATGGTCTATTGAACATTGAGGTCAAACTGTCTAGAGATGGAAAAGCGGATCTGGTGATTCATCTAGACAAGACAAAGATACCATCTTGTGGTAGGAAGGCAGTGGCTGCTCTACTTCTCCAACTCCATCTGTACAAGTTTACGGCTGATGTGGAACCCGGACAAAGGCAGCTGGAAGATTTGACCAGAGTTGATGGTGTCTACAGTACCTGGTTGGAGGCTGTAGTCGCACGTCGCCAGCCAAGGCCACTTTTCGTCCAGGCAAACACCATTATTCAAGACGGAAATGTGGAATTGGTCGAATATACAGCAACCGTGAGGGGAGTTATTCAGTCGTGGGTTGATAGATCGGACTATTTGTCTGGGGCCGAGATTTAGCGATGATACCACTGCCAATCTGATCTGTTAGTACGCTTGAGCTACTGCACTGGGCCTCGAGAATCATATCTGAGGCACTAATTACGCGCGTGACAAAGTTCCACTGATCATATTGTTGAGTGAAAGTGCACAAATTGCTCCACTGATCGTTATAGCTGTACCTAGGAAGAGACCCAACTGATTCACAGCTTGTACGATAAGGAGAAGGGGGGTAGCAGTAGGTACCGCAATAACATTGCCCGGACTTAGCTGTAAGTTATAATACTGCTATTAGCCGTAAGGCTGAAAAGCCTTACGTGAGAAAATGAAATTTGCGCAACAGCTCTGACACCGCCTCGCAGATCTGTACGAGCACTGCCCCGCCGCAGGTCCACCCGACCAAGATCAGGCTATATTATTATTTACTCTAATAAACTATAATGGTATAGTATAATACTCTTATATTATAAGACTTATTAGTCTATATAAAAGCTAAAAATTACTAATCTATACTTTACTTTTTTTATATAAAATCTTTAAGCTTATTAGCTAGCTAGTAGTAAATATAGAAATCTAATATAAAATCTTTTTTTACTTTACTTTAAACTATTAGGATAATAGTAGATATATAGGCCCTAGTAGCTATTATAAGTAAAAGGTAAATTATTAGTCAGTTGCTTATAGTCCCCGTCGAGAGTATCTCATTAGCTTCGCTAAACGCCACAATGCCTACGAAGCCTTTTCTACATCACTGACTATTGCTTTACACAGAAGGTTTGGTACGGCGATTTTTCTTCTAGCGTTTCATTTACTGTAGTATCACGGCGTACCTTACGTACAGCAGAAGCAACAGATTAAGCGTGATTTTGAGCTACAGAACTTGTCAGTCTATAGCCTTTAGGCTCGGCAAAGTATAACCCCCCCTCTCCTTGAAAAACTGCCCAGCATTCTTCATGAGTTGAGAAGCCTCCTCACCAAACCACGCTTCTATTAAAGCAGTTCGACTTTGCTCGAGCTCCTTTACAATAGGTCCACATGTCTGATAGATATGTCAGTAGCCGTTCCACTTCTGACGTTGATGGAAGTCGACTTACCAAATAACATGAGCCTCTCTTTGAGTCGTCACATGCCAACACTGAAACAACTCTTGCCACGTCGGTGGCAGTGTTCGTGGGAAGGCCACTGGCTTTCCACTCCTCCGCAAAGCCACTTGACATCGCAGTGGGTGTCACAAAAGGAGCAACTCCATTCACTCTGATCGCATATTTTGCAGCGACATTTTGCGAGCCTCGCAATAAACCAGTGACGCCATGTTTCGAGGATATGTAGCCAGCAACGCCGGTAGAACCAAAGTAACCTGACGTCGAACTTATGAGGATAATGGATCCTTTAGAGCCGTCCGCGAACACCGCCTCGTTGCCTTTCATGTAGAAAAGTCCGAGCTTCAAAGCTGCAGAAAGAAATTTCAGATAAGCCGCTGAGGCAGCGAAAGGGATGGGAGATCTCACTGTTCATTGTACCCTTGAGATTGATGTCGATTACCTTGGAAAAGTCTTTCGATTCCACTGGATCCCCAGCCTCGTCAACTTCATCAATGTCCAGTACCGTTTTCCTCTCCATGACTCCAGCATTTGCGATGACAAACTCGATGCTACCAAACTTGGAAAGGGCTTGTTTGAATAGCGAGACCATCTCAACCCATTTGAGGATGTCTGTTGGGACGAACATGGCCCGAGATGGATCTGGTAACGATGAGAGAATAGCCTCAACAGACGCGCGGGTGAGCTCCAAGTCGGCCATCACCACATTGGCGCCATTTGATATGAGGAATCGAGTAATCTCAGCCCCAATGCCTCCTGCAGCGCCCGTGAGTATTGCAGTCTTACCCTCGAGCTGGCGCAGCAGAGCCTGGTCCAGATTTACGGCATTCATCTTAGCAGAGGTGCCAGAGCGAGAACAATGGCAACACAGATGGTTTCAACTATTTATGAAATTGATCGTATAGTTGGGTATAAGTTAGATTTCGGTGTTTCATCCGATGCAATTCACGCTAGCAGCTAATTTATGGGGGAAGGGGCTGAGTCTGCGGGTATATGCAGCTCGGCTTGGACCCCTGCCCACAGGGGCGTCAGCTCTCTTATTGATATCGATCACTAGTCATACCCCGCAAAAGTCGGTTATAGTGCTTGACAAGATGCGTTCGGTAATGGAAAGCATTTTACCGAGTGAAAAACTTACGGCTAGGTTGCTCCGGAGTGCTGATTCCTTGCTCGGGAGATCCCGAATCACAACTGCAACGTGAAGCAGAGCGCAAGTACGGGCTCGAGAGTGGAGAGGTCTCCTAGGAGATGTTTAGCAGTATCAGGAACATGATGAACACGTCTTCATTGCACAGAACAAATGCAGCAAGTATACGTTGTGAACGCTAGAGAAAGTCGCAGCTGTTTTGTTTCCAAGGCAGCTAAAGGTTCCATCTTGTCAGGCTAATGGGACTATACTCGTCTTTTACGTCCCGTTGCCTTACCTACAACGCCCAGGTTCGCACGGTGCCAGTGACATCCATCCTTCCTTCCGTGTTCATTCTTCCGTAATGGTATCTCAGACTCAGGGCGCCAATGGCCGTGACGAAACTGCACACAGTACAAACAATATTCCCGGTTGGGTATCCACGGGAAGCTTCGTCTGCTTTCCAAATCCACACAGCAGTAATTGAAGCGAGGCCGACAGTGGCATTGTTCAATGCCGCCGCCAATCCGACAGTCCTCGAGGAGGGGACATTGCAAGTCACCCACGCCACCAGAGGTGAGCAACTGGGAAATACTCCACAACAGGCGACAATCAGACAGCCATATCGTTGGGAATATGCGTGAGCAGGTAGCAGGGAGCATGCGAGGAATCCGAACCCGGCAATCGCTGCAGCGACTGCAGCATGAAGCCCACGGGCATTGAAGTGGTCTGCAGACCAGGCCAGGCAAAGCGATATCACAAAGCCGATAGCCCAAGGTGGAATGGTCATGAGCTGGGCCTGGACTGAGGAGTACCCCAATCCATTGACGATGGTCGGGCAGAAATAGATTAGGGAGCTGATGACCACGACGTTTGCATACTGCGAGCTACAAGTCAGTCCCTCGATGGCTCTTATTGTAGAAAGTCAGATAACGTACGTAGGACACATAATGAGCCAACATGCGTGGGCTGAAGCAGGTCTCCAAAATTTCTCTGCGACTGGCGGGTTCTCTTGTAAAACCGCCCTGCTGCTCCTCTATCCTTTGCACTGCAAATTCCCTCTCTTCCTCGCTCAGCCATTTCGCCGAGGAAGGATAATCCGGTAAAAATATGACGACGAGTAATGTGGCAGCAATGGTGACGGCGCCTTCAATGACGAAGAGCCACTGCCAACCTTCGAGGCCAGCCTTTTGATTGAGAAACGCGACGCCATATGCGATACAGCCTCCAAAAGCTCCAGCTAAGGTCGCGGATGTCGTGACAAAAGCAATGCGTAGAGAGCGTTCTTCCTGCCGATACCAGAAAGTTATCAGGTATACGATCCCTGAATGTGTCAGTCAGCGGCTGTTCATTATCGACCCGGTCTGAACTTACCTGGGTAGAATCCAGCTTCAAACAATCCAATCATGAATCGGACCCCGAGTACGGCCGAATAATTCTTGACAAAAGCAAACGCAAGTGTCAAAATGCCCCAGCCGAGCATCAAAGTCGCAAGCCAATAGGAAGGTCGGGCGTATCGTTTGAGGACCCAGTTGGAGGGCACGTCGAAGGCGCTGTATGCGATAGCGAAGAGCGTGATCGCGATGGAGTACTCCCTGGCAGTCATGTTCAACCTCTGGAGAAAGGAGTCACCTGTTTCGGAGTTGAGGATCTTGGCGTTGCCAATATTGGATCGATCGAGATAGTTGAGCATGTATATCCAAGCACAGAGTGGCATCAAACGACGGTCAATTTTGTGCCTCAACCTGCGGTGCGCCTTGGGATCATGCGTCGATGAAGAAGTCTTTACATCGTCACCGTTTTGATCACGGAGGTTCTCAAGTTGCTGTGTATCCGCCGTGGTCGACTTGTCCATTGTGATTGAATTAAAGGAGTTGCCTTACGATACGTATGTTGTCGGTTGCGACTGACAGAATTTATTCGGACGACGAAGCTGGGAACCCTTTATGCAATGGAAGAGGCGTAAAGCCGAGAGTTCGGAAGCTGGGGAACAGTGGGGTAATCGTGGGGATTTCTATAGTCGTCGTAATCCTACTACCGCCCGTTCTGGACAGCCTGTACGTGCTCATACTATCCTCTCACGACAAATGGGGGATCTGGAAGGCCGAAATGCTATCCGCTAGTGCGTGGATGTGCACACCTGTTGCATCAGACTCGTGTTGGGAAGCTTAGCGCGTATCATGCATAGGCAAGGAACAAGATGATGACTGATTCTGAACGTAAGACTATACCCCGGATACGACTCACTATGGGGTGAGACTAGACTTGACCTTGCATTTGGAGTAGAATGTATCCACCAATCATGAAGGTCACCTCCTGATAGAAGATTATTGATCGGTTGCCCTACAACGCATGCAGTGAGCCAGATTGTCGGGTGGTGACATGAGTCGGGTAGAGCCAGAATCCCTGCTTCCGTGCTTGTCGATCTCAGTCATCGGCAATGAGTTCATAGCCGCGAACATCTTGTAGCCGTAAGTTCGTCCCCCACACTCTGCAAACATCGTCTTGCTTCAAATCCACAGTAAAAGCTCGGATTGCCGCCTGTGAAGTAGCTTTGCATCCAGGCGCCCAATAATTGTCTCGGGGCCGTCGCCATACCCGGAGATAGCCGCAAATTTCGATCTCTCCAGCCAAGTCTTGTCTTCCGTTGTTCGAGCCGAGAGGTTTCAATGGAATAACTGTGTGGAGCCTGATGCTTGAGCATTGCCGAGCCGCATATGCGAAGTTGTGCCAGAATATCGCCCATCTTCTTGTCACCAAGAATACTCCTCTCAGTCTGCGGGTTTTTCGCAAGCTCAAACATCGCCCTACAGCTTACTCATTACAATTTGTGCAAAATGGCTCAACCGGCGGAGACAGGGTTTCTCCTTTCAAATGGAACCCAAATCATCCACGGAAACGGCTCGATAATCAGGCGAGCCTATCCTCCGGAGACGAATCTTCCAGGCATCCTAGAAATCTTTAGCCTTGGTCACGACAAAGATGCAACATGCCCTTCATTCTGTGGGGCAAATGGTCTCTTCCAATTCGACACCACCTGCAGGATGCCGCGACACGTCCACATGTCGCCTCTCGGTGACGGACCAGAGTTGGGATACGTGGTCGAAAAGATCATTGTTCTCAATGGCGTTGCGATTGCGGAGCTGGAGGGAGAGATCTATGTCGTTCCTCCCAAGACTGCGGTACTGATCGGCCGAGGAGTGCCACATACATGGGTAGCCGCTCCGCCAGGTCTTGATCTGCACGCACTGGGCGTCGCCGACGAGTCCGTGATATCTGATGGGCAATTTCTCGCAGTCTTCGAGTATGAGAAGGCAACCACATTCTACCCTACCAATCAAACGCATGTCCTAAAGGAGGAGAAGGAATATGTGCGATGCGACGATTTGCACAGCATACGCATCAAGGAGATGGACGAGGAGTATCTGAAGCAGAATGCATACTTCGTGTGGGGGAAAAGCTTTCGCAAGCTGAATCCTCACTAGGAGGCACAATTTCGATTTTCCCTGTTCGAAGTTCAACAGAATGGAATAGAAATGCATGACATTGGAGCTGTGAAGCGGTAGATCAATGCGCGAGTGGCACTGGCGAAGCGGGATTGAGCGCTGTTCGTAACAGACAGCAACCTATCTAAAACCTTTCAGACCATTCTGAACCACGTCACGCAGCGCCTTCCTGTAGTTTGCCAGACCACCGAAATAAAACAAGACTGAGGGCTTTTTCCCTTCAACATTGGAGCCAAAGATCCACGAATCTGTCTTTCGGAAGAGGCTGTTGGCACTAAGCTTGTCGCACAATTCGGTCCACTCTTGCTCTGCTTCGGGCGTGGCCTCGATCACCCGTTGCGAGCCAGACTTCTTTTCAATAGTTTGAGTGGAGTTGTGGCCATTGACGTGACCATTGGAATGACCGTTCAGCTGACCATTGGGGTGACCATTGCTGACAAGGCCATCAGCCAGCTCTCCTTTTGTCGAGCTCTCCTCTGCGGTCTCGATGAGATCCGCGATGAACTCAACCTGTGTCTCGATGGTGGGCGGCAGATTTGTAAATGGCCCATTCGGACCCAGCACCATGAACATATTGGGAAAATCTGGCACTGAGATGCCGAGGTATGAGGTTGGTCCAACGTCCGCCCAATGCTCCT
Source organism: Lophiotrema nucula (assembly GCA_010015825.1). NCBI lineage: Eukaryota > Fungi > Ascomycota > Dothideomycetes > Pleosporales > Lophiotremataceae > Lophiotrema > Lophiotrema nucula. Next base: position 1,557,136 of record ML977313.1, on the reverse strand, counting down.
TAAGGCTGCGGCCATTGCGGCCCTGGATCGCAACACGGGTATAATTGCCATCGACTGCATCAAAACCCGTAGCGAAGACAATCACATCGAGTTCGCAGATGTGTCCATCGCTCAGCTCAATCCCGTTCGGTGTGATTTCCACAATAGGGGTGGCCTTGAGGTCAACTAGGTCGACGTTTGGTCGATTGAACTGCTGGTAGTAGCCCGAATCGCAGAGTGGCCTGCGAGCGTGGTAATCCGTAGGCTGCAATTTGCGAGCTGTCTCCGGATCTTTCACGATCTCGCTAATTTTGCGCCTGATAAAGTCGGCGGCAGCTTTGTTGGCCGCCTCGTCGTACGAAATGTCACAAAAAGTCCAGAACATGAACCTGAAGCCGCCGCCCTTTTGCCACGCTTCCTCGAAGATCTTCTCTCGCTCCTCGTCGCTCACACTGAAGGTTGGTCTAGAGCTCTCTTCAAATCCAAAGGCAAACAGGCTCTCTTTTGCTTTGGCCCAGACCTCGGCGTATTTCTCGTTAAGGTCTTCCCTATAAGCCGGATCAACCTCTCGATCTCCACTGGGAACACTGTACTGTGGCGTTCTCTGGAAGCATACTAGCTCTTTGACATCCTTTGCAATAGCGGTTATCACTTGGACTCCAGTGGATCCATTGCCGATAACGCCCACTCGCTTGCCACGCAGATCAAGGCCTTTCGGCCACCGTGCCGTGTGGTGAATGTCACCTTTGAAGCTGTTCAGCCCAGGGATATTTGGAAGATTCTGTTTCGACAACAAGCCTAGCGCGGTCACGAGATACTTTGGCTTGAAGACATCGCCTGTCGATGTCTCGACGGTCCATCTCCCTTCCGAGTCGTCCCACACGGCCTTGGTCAATTCAGTGTTGAATTGAAAATGCTTTCGCATTTCGTGGCGTTTGACAACATGTCGAAGATACGCCAGAATCTCGGGACCTTGCAGATAGTGCCGATTCCAAGGGTAGTTCCGCAAGTCCTCGTGGTCCCACGAATATCGGTAGAGGAACGATTCCGTGCTGACACCGGTCAGAATTACAAAAGAGAATCGATTTGAGGAAAGTCGCGGCCTACTCAGACATTGCTCCAGGATACTGATTCCAATACCACGTTCCTCCCACATCTCCCGCAATATCTATAACTTTGACACTGAGACGCTGGTCGAGAAGCAGTTTCAGCTGGTATATACCACCGAAGCCCGCCCCTACGACGAGCGCATCCAGCGATTGCGGGGCTTTCATTGCTGTAGTCGTGATTGATGGTGCAAAGGTGAATATGAAGCCAAGGGAACGGAGGGATATGGGAGAGGGGAAGGACAAATGCTCGCGCAGCGTTGAGATTCTCTAGATGGCTCAATCCGGTATTGAAATATCGAGCGGGCACACTCGGCTGAACTGATCCAGGAGCACATAGCCTTGCCATACCCCGGATGAGGGTGTTGTGGGAACATTGCCACCGAGCGTAGTACGCGGGGCTCCACGCGGATCATGCGATAGCTCTGCCACGGCTGTCTTCGGACAGCATCTCGGGATTGTCACCGGCAGCAGCGGAGTATCTGTATACCCGTTGCTGGGAAGGAGCAACTAGCGTTGGCAGCTTGCGTTGTCTGATTGCGGGGTCATCGGAAAAGAACTTGATTGGTGGTCACATGCTCCGTCACTGCGACTGCGACTGCGCCGGACCCGTAACGAGATTGTAGAGCAAGGCCGTTGTAGTAAAAGATCGTACTGGGAGCTTATGGTGTGGGGAGCTGTAAGAGAACAATCGACATGGCCGGACGGAATCGACTCACACTAGCTTACATACTTCAGCGCGCAGGAAAGGGCTTGGCACTCCATTGCAACACCATCAAACAGTTTATACAGTATATCTACCACACATTGCTCTTAAATCTGACACTTTTGTTACTAATTCTTACCTAGTACCTCAGAGGCGTCTCCCCAATGCGTCTCCTAATTTGTGCGAGCGTTCCCCTATTTACGCTTAATTGCCCCCTTAAAATTGGCTATACTTGACCAGCGACCTCCCCGCAAATGCTGCCTAATTATTTGCTAAATAGTCTCGATAGGATTGAGAACAGACGACTGAGGTAGATGATTAAGTTTGCGTACTCCCGAAGCGAATTTGAGCCCGGCAGGCATACTACCTAGATTCTTGACTAGAGAACGCCAACTTGCACTGAATTTGGCGCTCTAACATTGGGTCGCTATTTATTCTACAGTATCGGCGCCATAGCTGGGGCGGAAGATCATGACGCAACGGCCTTGCTGTACCCCGAGAACGGCCCAGTTTCTTGCAGAATCAATGGCAGCTCATCCTCGCGCAAGGACTCCAGAGTCCCCTTCTCTCGAGCCTCCCACCCAAGCTTTCTTAGGCGGTTCGCTCTACTCCTTGAATTGGCACCAACTACCGCTTCGGTGAACTCGGATCCAAAAATGTCATCGTAGTTCTTTGGTGGGATAGTCTTGGACTCTGCAGAATCAACCACGCCAGCTTTTTGAAGCACGCGACCGATTTCAGCTGCACACTCACCCCACGAAAGTTCATGGCCATTCTCGCAGAAAAAGTAGGGATTCTTGTAGATCTCATTGCTCTTGTTGCCCTCGAGCCAATGGAGAAGGATGCAGTACGCGCGTGCAAGATCCATAACATGAACCTGAGACCAAATCGCAAGTCCTTTTCCGATCTGACCAGCATAGCCGTGTTTGATCGAGTAACGAGCGATGGTAGGTAGTTGAATCGAAAGTCGCTTGTCTCGCGAGGAGACTCCGTATATGAGGGGTGGGATCATAATAGCCAGCTTTGCCTTTGTTCCCAATCGCTCCTTTGCTTTGACGATGACTAGGTCAATCAACCGATGAGGAGCGCTGTCCGGCAAAGCATCGATATCTTCGGGCTTGTCGTCGTAGAAGATCTTGTCGGATGCGTAAGCTCCAGCGGCATTGTCGGTAAGGAGGCTGGTTCCGCTGGTGTGAATGAATATTGTACTCTTGCCGACCTTTGCTCGCTCTTCAATACCTTGGACAACACTTTCGACGGATGGACGGTGGTCCGCGGTCGCTGTGTGGATGATGATGTCGCTCTCTGAAGATTGTTTGACGATGATATCGTTGTCGTCCAAGGTAGCAAGAATCACCTTCACTCCGAGACGCTCAAATGCTGCTGCAGCCTCCTTGCGTCGAACCATTGTGGTGATGTCATACTTCTCTTCTATGAGGAGCAGATCAAGGATTTCGCCCCCAATGAAGCCAGGGCCGATTAGGAAAAGCTGAGGACGAGAGGCCATTGTGAGGGCTGAATAGCGGATGCTTCAAACTACAAGCTTGCACGGCTTCAATTGCAATTTATTCTCTTTGAACGGATGCCTCAGGATTTTCATCGGAACTCGCTCGGACGGTTATGTTCGGAGCCAAAGACCGGCTACGGAGCTTCCATAATCGCGTGGACAAACTCCGGTATGTATTCTGACAAGTGCGGGGCGGCCAGAAGGTTGATTTCCAATGATGACATAAGTCGCAAAGATGATCCCCAATTTGATTTTCTACAGCGAGGGCTATCCTGCGCCAGAACCTTTTACTTACAAACCTGCTCATTATTTCGACCAGCTCCAGTGCCAAATATACATTCAACAGCATCATAGTGCCCAATTTGTTCAAATGATTATCTCATAGCTTGCTCGAGACTGTCTGCGGGTGATTCTTGAACAGAACCTTGCTCCATGGATGAGGGTCGAAGATGATATCGTTGAGCGGATTGAGTTCGCTGGCTCGGTGGAACAGATCCTCATAAACCCTGCCGTCTGCCCTCCCAAGACTGCTATCCAGCTGCCAGTCGGGCAATTTCCAAGCATCGACCAGTCGCACCGCATGGGGTCGAACTTCGCGCATGAGCTTCATTATGCTTTCATTCACCACCTGAATCTGGGCGATTGTGCAAGCGCCACTGGCGAGGAAGCTCGACGCCTCGTTCGAAAGAGTGTGTAGCGAGTACAACCGGAACAGCTTGCGAAGCACCTCAGCCGTATCGGCTCCGAGCTGACCGTGGGAGTGCGGTTGGCGCAGCGCGTCGTAAAACGCCTTGACAACAGCGTACTGAGCGAAAGCGGTGCTCAGACGCCAAAAGTCGACAAGCAAACTGTTTTGCGACTGTTTCTCATCGTCGGTGCGTCGCAGCGCGTCGAAAGTCAGGAACCCGACACGCCAAGCAAATGCGTCAACGATGTGCGAGTCTTCTCCCTGGAGGTCGAACGTGGCTCCGGCGTTCCGTCTCTCGCGGAAGTCCTTCATGATTGTTGCGGCTCCGTTGCCGGCACTTGATGAGCCCTCGACTGGTCTCACTACATGGCGGGCTGTCTTGAGCAGATACCGACTCACTTGCTGTGTCAACATGTAATTGTCTCCCTCCCAAGTCAAGGTGGGTAGATAGTCCGCGAAAGTCGAGCCAATTCCAGCAAAGGATGAGTAACCGTGACCTCCGCATGCGCGCCGACATGTCTCGAGGCCTTCTCCGGCAGTGGTGGACGTCAGAGCTTTCAAAGCGCAGGAGGCTGCATGGAGCTCTGCAAGGCGATCCGCACTTGACATGAGCATCACGCGATCCGCGATCTGCCCTTCTCCAACGCGGTTAAGTCGTTCGTTTTTCATCGACTCTTGGTTGGCTTGGTACATTCTGATCATATTCTGGCCGGTAAAGTGTAGAGCGAATGTTGCTGCGAGCAGGGGCAGGAGTCGGTACTGCACCCTGCTGTAGTTGAGAACTTGGTTCTCGTCTTTGCTGTCTGTTGCGTCCAAGTCCTGGAACTGCCTTCGGATCGCGCAATAGCGCACGGCTATGGTGACTCCGCGAGCCAGAGTCCGCCCAGATCTGAGTACGATATTCGATCGGACCTGGAAGCAGAGTAAGTTTCTGACTGCGACAAGCGGTTGAAAAGGGGTCACAATACCCAAGTCATAGTGCCGTAAACGAGAGAGTGATTAGTGGCCGGTATGTATTGACTCGCCACAGGGTCCACGTGCGAATATCGCGCCAGCATATTTCCATGAGGTATCTCAACGTGATTGAAGAGCAAAAATCCGTTGTCCATGGTGTTAAACCCGAATTTCGGCCCAATATCGCCAACATGGATATTCTCGAGAGGTAGATGACTTTTGAGGTCCCTTATTTGAACGAGGAAGAGATGGGGTCCGTATAACTTTCTGCCTATGATTAGTTGGGCCATGCAGAAAGCGTGATTAGCAGCTCTCCCAAGTGAGCCGATCCACCATTTCGAGGACGTTAGGAAGGGTGAGTGGAGTGTGAATGTCTTTCGATCCGGGTTCCAGGTAGCTGTCGTCTCAAGTCCTCGGACATTCGAGCCGTGGCCCAGCTCTGTCTGCGCGTAGCATCCCACTATCTCATAGGTCGACGCCTTTTGCAAGAACCGCTCCTGCTGTTCGGGCGTTCCCTGCTCTCTGAGAGTCTTGGTAAACATTCCAACGTGGAGGCCATACGGCGTAGGCTCCCCGATCAAATCGTAAGCAATCTGGTATTCATCATCTGACCAGGCGTGCTTCACAGTTAGCTGCTGCAGCCGCTTGCCACGTGCTAGTGCGGCTTTGATGCGCTCGATGCGGCCCAGAAAATAAGTGGCTGTTTTGTTGAAGACGGGGTCGGCGTCCAGGATGCTCAGGATTCGTGCTCTCCGCTGCAAATCTTCTGTGGTGAACATGAAATCCGCAAGCTTGTCAACGTGGATTGTTGACGACGCTCGCTCAGTGGCAAGTATGGCCGAGCCTTGAGGGCCAGATGGCCTCAAGGCCATCACCCAATCAGGATTCCTTGGCATGTTTCTTTGCAGCTCTCAATTTTTGCAATGGTGATTTTGGGGCATGTAGAAGCTGAGTAGACGCACTTGGGTTAAATGAGAAATCGCTAGGGAATACAACAGACACTCGCGCTCGAGAAGAGCTTAATCTTCCGCGATGCAGGCAAGAAATGAATACCTTACTTGAATACGAAGGCGAACCAAGTCTGGGCCGCGGCAACTTGATGGTGTGCAATGCAGCGATGTCGTCGGTTATGTCTTGCTTCAGGTTCGGGTAATCCTGCGCACTGTCCCACCTGCCGCTATCGGCGGGCCGAGCAGCTTCAGACAGCTCTGGCTCTTGATCTCGATGTCCCGATTTTATGGATGGTCAAATAATGGATAAATATATAAGATTACTCACTGTTCCAACTGAAGTTGGCACGTACGCCGAGGTTCTCCACGACTGCGATTGTCCACCCGTTTTACCACACATCGGATCTTCGACCGCTGATGATTCTCCCAGACAACGGACAACGTCTCTAAACAAACCCCTGACAGAAGCAAACATGGCGATCACAAAAAGCACTTTTCCTCAGCTATCCTTGCCGGAGACAAATCTCTTCTCTTTTATTTTTGCAAGGAAGGAAAGGCCCTTCCCAGATTCTCACGGTGAGTACCGGGTCCCACCAGCCCACACGAACATAGCGGCCTGATTCTGTTGCCAGTCATATTCCACGATGGGGAAACCGATAAGGCCTACTCGTACGCAAGGGTTAGACAGGCGGCTGTGGACTTTGGGACAGGACTGAAGGCCCGTTTTGATTGGCGGAAAGGCGACGTCCTGGCTCTATTTGCCTCGAATGACATAGATACTCCGGCAGTGACTATGGGTACGCTCTGGGCTGGCGGCGTAGTCTCGCCGTCGAATCCTGGCTACACGCCCGCCGAGCTCGCATACCAACTCAAGGATAGTGGGTCACGCGCCATAGTCACTCAATTCCACTTGCTCGACACCGTTAAAAAAGCTTGTGATCTCGCTGGTTTCGGGCGAGATTCAATCATCCTCTTAGGCGACCAACGCGACCCAAGTGGCCAAATTCCACACTATACCAGCGTTCGCAATATCAGCGGTGCCACGCGATACCGAGCTACAAAGCTCAACCCGAAGCACGACTTGGCTTTTTTGGTTTATTCTTCCGGCACTACCGGCAAGCCCAAAGGCGTCAGACTCTCGCATTATAATCTGACCTCTAATGTAAGCCAGCTGCAGCCGGGCGAGCAGTACAACCTGACCTGGGATGGTTCCAGAACATGCGGTGACATCCCTCTTCCCAAGACGGGCTCTGGAGACAAGGTGCTCACATGCCTCCCTTACTTTCACATTTACGGCCTGACAACTACGGTCTTCAATCCGCTCTACACTGGTACGACTAGCATCGTCATGGCCCGCTTTGAGATCGAGAAGTGGTGCTCACTCGTGCAGAAACACTCAATCACCTTCTCCTACATCGTCCCGCCAATCGTTTTGCTGTTGTGCAAGCACCCTGCTGTTCCAAAGTATGACCTCTCGAGCATTCGCATGACAAATTCCGGTGCGGCGCCGCTGTCCCGCGAGATGGTGGAGACCTGCTTCAAAAGAACGGGAGTCCGAGTCAAGCAAGGCTATGGCCTGTCCGAAACCAGTCCGACCGCATTCAACCAGCCCTGGGACGAGTGGAACGTCACGATCGGCAGTGTCGGCAAGGTGCTGTCGAACATGGAAGCGAAGATTTGCACGCCCATCGACGCGAGCGACGCACCGTCAGAGCATGCTGAGGCCGACCCTCTGCCGCAAGGGCAAGTCGGGGAACTCCACGTCCGCGGGCCCAATATTTTCCTTGGCTACCATAACAATGACGCAGCTACGAAAGAATCCCTCTCACCTTCTGGATGGTTTCACACAGGAGATGTTGGCTACATTGACGCTAATGGCAACTTTTTCATCACCGATCGCGTCAAGGAGCTCATCAAGTACAAAGGTTTCCAGGTTGCACCAGCCGAGCTCGAGGGGTATCTCCTTGAGCATCCGTTGGTTGATGACTGCGCCGTGGTTGGAATTCATTCAGAAAGCCTTGGAACAGAGGTGCCGCGAGCCTACGTCGTGCCAAAGCCCGGGGCACAGCGCAAAGACGCTTCTGAGATAATTCAATGGCTTGGAAGCCGGGTCGCGAACCACAAGAAGCTCAGAGGTGGTGTCGTGTTTGTGGAAGAGATACCCAAAACTGCGAGCGGGAAGATTCTCAGGAGAGTGATGAGAGAATGGGTCAAGGCAGAGAAGCTTGAGGCGACCAACAGTACTAGAGCAAGGCTGTAGAAGAAATTGCTCAGCTGGAAAAGAGAATGTTTGGCACCTTGAATTTCCATCATTGACGATGCTTGAACTGCTCAGTCTCTCATCGTTTTGAACCAGATCGCCAGATTTGGAGACCGAGGGACGTTCCATGAGAAGGACGCGAAATTTGGGACGGTAAAGAGGATCAAAGGACGCTATTCAAAGCCTTGATTTCGATATTACAGGGGAGCAAGGCCCCGAGCGGCCTCGTCGTGATCCCATGGTTGCTATTTATTACATGCCAGCGACGCTCTTGTTTGAGTTATGGATGCCATTCGGCAACTTCTTGATAGCATGGTCAGCAACAACCGGTCGAACCGCGCTGCACTCGCACCTTTGGTGGTTATGAACTTTGACAATCAAGTGAAAACAATACCTCCGTCAACGACGACAGTCTGCCCTGTCATGTAGTTTGAATCCGGGCCACACATGAAGCTTACGAGACTGCTGACATCCTCAGGCACGCTCGTCCTACCCAGCGCGATCAGCTCCGATGTATATTTCTTGATTGTCTCCCCTTTCTTCGCCCCCGATATCTCGCCCAACTTTTCGTCGACTAAGTCCCACATTGCAGTGCCTACGATTCCTGGAGCGTATGCATTTACGGTAATTTTGTGCTTCGCCATCTCTATCGCCATGCCCTGAGTCAAGCTACGAACGGCGCCCTTGGAGGCAGAGTAATGTGAGAGCATTGGAAAGGGCTTGAATGCGGCGATGCTGCTCCGATGTATTAGCATTATCTTATCCGTCCATTCTTCAAGGAGCGTCAAATCTGCATCAAAACGGAGGAAGCAGGCTGAAGAGAAGGAGAGAATGTCCGTACCTGGCACAGCCTAGCAGCTTTCCGCCCATTCCCTGAACAATCATCTTCTTCGCCGCAGCCCTGTAACAGTTGTAGATCCCGAAAACGTTGACTTCGAACATCCTTCTGAGGTCCTCCTCCGAGAGATCCAAGAGCGCTTTGACCTGTGCAATACCTGCATTTGCGACCATCACATTCAGTGGCCCAAGCTGCTTCGTCGACTCTTCGACCATGCCCTCGACTTGATCCAACTTCGACACATCGGCCAAATAAGGGATCGCTTTTCGGGAGTAGGTCGATTGCACTTCGTCCACAACTTCGTCCACAATTGACTTGTTGGCAGGAATGTCATTGAGGCAGAGATCGAAGCCATCATGGGCGAGGCGAAGGGCGATAGCTTTACCACTGTACGACTGTTACACTTCCGGCGACGTAGAGAGGTCATGGAGATGAGAGCTTGAAACGTACATCCCACGGCCAGAGCCGGTGACAATAGCAGTTCGCCCTTTCTGCTCCGGAGAACCAATCACGGTTCTCGCGAGTTTGGGGAATTGTGCTTGCGAAGCTCGAGACAGGTTCACCCTTGTCGAGGGGAATGGAACACAGGGTCTAAACACTAATCGAGAGACCATGACGACAGGGTGGAGAGCTGAAGAATTGCTACAAAATGATGGCACAAAGGATAAGCACGACGTAATTGCTGCATTGCTAGAATTTCCGTGTCTGAGCCTTTATTAGATGGAGACAGCTCCAGCACGAGCTGCGGTCCGGCACAAAGCAATGCTTGATAGCCAAGTGAAGCTCCGCGCGGGTACTGTGCCATGGATATACCCGCGGAATCCGAAATCTTCTCACGAACATAGACGCAGCCGCATGACCTGGCACAAGATGGCTACTGTCGAAGACATGACAGGACGCACAACCGCGAAGCGAACGAGAGATCACGCGGAGGCTGTTCAATCCAACCTGTGTTTCATCGTCTAGACAGCGCATGCGCGTCTTCTTGGAAACTTTAAAGGCCAAGTTGACGGCGCATATAAGCTTTTCGCTACCCATGCTGCGTCTTAATGCAGAGGGCAAGTGGTATGTACATTATCTCAATTCACGGCCAATCCGAAAACATTACTCATGAAGTCCATGACCTGGACTTGCGACACGACTGTACCGATGAATGCACCAAATTCGAGATGCTTGGGATCCTTCAGAGCATAGTAGTCTCTATCTTCTACCGAATCGAACTCAACAACGAAGACATGAGTGAACCCATTCTTCAGACATGGTTAGAGGACGGCTGCAATGCAGGGCGCGGGGCGCATGTAAAAGGTCTTCCTCACCTGCATTCCTTCAACAGAGCAGTCCTTGCCTCCCTTGGAGGCTCGTATGTACGGTTTCTGCGTCGTTGGATGAAGGCATGATTCCCGCAGCCCCAGCATGCGATCGCAAGTCTTTGCAGCGTCCATTAGATTCTGTCACAAGATTTGGGGAAGGTCGCTGCTCACTTCTTGGATCACATCGGCACTGACGTCGCTCTTGAAGCTCACTTGAACAATGTGTGTTACGCCGCCCATCTTGAAGAAAATGCCTCAAAGGTTGCGAGAAGCGAAAAGAAGATGCAGATCAAAACTCCCACGACCCTGATGTTGACCCATCTTCCGACTCTAGAGCTTCGTGCTTGGATTTATAATCGCAATTGGGGCAAGAGAGCTGAGATGGGTCCTGAGTGGATACAGAAGGGTCATCAAGATCCCATGGAAAACTAAGACAAGACTCCTCATAACCGACACGCCTGCCGGTCGGGAAGCACCCTCATTGCCCAATCCAGCTAGCGCCGGCTATGTGCTATCACGACCAGGCTGCCCACGCGTAAGGGCACTAAGCGAGAATATAAATCGTTGCGGACAAGCAAGGAGCAAGTCGTGACCACTCTTTGGACCGCGTAGTCTTTGGATTTGCAGCAGACAAACAAGGATGGTGTCCAATCCGTCTGTCCGAGCAAACCGCTCAAAGCGCAACGCTTCGGAACGAGACTCACGAAATGCTCCATCAATCATTCAATCAGAATCGGGCTCACAGTGCTGTGGTTCGAACCAACGAATTCACTTTTGCGACAATTGGCTTACTGGATGCGGCGGAGCTCTTCCCGCTGAGGCCCTCCCGGGCCTAAATAAAGTCATCAACACCACGACATTGACGCCCTTCGAGCGGGAATTCTTCATAGCATTCGCGCCAGCGGAGCTGGCGGACCCTATCACTCTAATGAGTTCTATATCCAGGAATGGGTTCAGAGGCAGAAAACGCACGAGAAGAAATCGGGGCACTACGACTTGGTCAGCTCCTCAGAGACGAAGACTCTCGGAATCTTCCTGCCCCCCCGTGGCCAGCACTACCGACGACGGTTCAGCGAGCAACCGGAAAGATTGGATCGTCGACATGCGACGTACACACCTTCCTGAAAGCGTGAACGCATCCGACGCAGTCACGTACCAGCTCGAAGACTACATAAGTCCTCAAATATTGGAAACCTTTCAGGATGAACTCTCAGACGGCGATTTGCGCTTGAATTGATAGAGCATCATGTGTTTAGAATTATTATATATCCCAATACCAAACTCAACCATTCAATAAGATGACTACCACATGTTGAAGTCACCGTGTTTGGGGATCCGTGATCGTCCCAGTTAGTCAATTCCTCCATGGCTCAAGCAGATCAGAATGGTATCGGCGGTTTTGGCGACCAGAGTCTTTGCGGAAACCATGCTCATGCCTCTTTATGCACAATCTCTTCGACCTTCTCTGAGATTGTCATCCTGGCCATCTGGCTCTGCTCCAGGGCTAAATTTCTCGCCTGCTTGTACGTCATGCTCTTACCATGTTTGTACTTGATCTGGAAGACGAGATCAATCTCCTCGAGCGACAGCCCGGCAGTCTCTACGTAGAAGTACCAAATGAAAGGCACCCAGGCAAGATTGAGAACGGCGAAGATGATGTAGTACCTCCATCCGATGTTGGCGATTGCTAAGGTCGAGGATTAGCGCGCTAAGAAGGGCGCGTGGGGGGAAGATCAAAGTGCTTACCCGGCGGAGTTATCGACACGATAATGTACACGCCAATCCAGTTGGTGATCATGGCAACCGCATTTCCAGCATTGCGCATGCGTTGAGAATTGATCTCTGATGGATACATGAATGGGATTGAGAGGAACGAAAGGCCCTGGAGAAGGATGTTAGCGTCTGTCGTGGTGGAAGAGAAGAGTAGGATCGGTGAGACTCAGGGCTACTTACGAAGCACACGTGATATAGGAATATGAACGCAACAGCCATTGCATTCGTGGCCTTGGTCCCGATCCCCAGTCCAACGGCTGCCAGGGCAAAGCAAACACTCTGGCCAAGAGCGCCGTAGAGCATCAGGTTCTTACGACCGACCCTCTCAATAACGAACGATATCATCAAGCCCCAGAAGCACAGCGAGATGAAATCCACCGCCGACAGGATCAAGGCCAACCGATTGGAGAAACCGAATGACTTGGTGAGGATGACTGGAAGATAGTAAACCACGACGTTGATGCCTCCAAGCTGCTGCATCAAGGATGTACCAGCACCCAGGACGATGCGTCTGAGATTTTGCTGCTCACCGCCCGAGAAGACTTCACGCCAGCCCACCGCATCCACCAACTTCTCGTGGGCGATGGTGTCCATGATCAACTGGACTTCTGCTTCGACGTCGAGATCGTTGAGCGGCTTTGCCTTCAGACGAGACATGACTTCGCGTGCTTCGACGTCACGACCCTTGAGGCAGAGCCATCTGGGCGACTCTGGCATGAAGTAGAGCAGGATCACTGTGACCAGCGCGAAGAAGCACTGCAAAGCGATTGGAAGTCTCCAGCTCACTTCGTTGTTAGTGATGTAGGTCATGCCCAGATTGACCCACTGCGTGAGATCGATGCCAAAGATGACGAGAACGAGCTGGATCGCGATCAACATGCCACGGTGCTCTGGTTTGCTAGTCTCGCTTTGCCACATGGGAATCGTTGCCGAGTTCAATCCGATGCCCACGCCGGCGACTACGCGGCCGACAATCATCTGTCCGAGCGAGTAGGATGATGCCTGGATGGCGCCTCCGACGAACGCCGCAAGACAGGCCAAAGCGATGGCCATGCGCCTGCCGTATCTATCGCCGACGAAGAATGATGCGATTGCTCCGAGAATGCATCCGATGTCGTAGGTCGACACAATCTGTCCTTGAATCGTGGCCGATGGATTGTTGAATCTTGCCATGAAGGATGCGTCTCCGAGGATACCACCAAAGACTCCTTGGTCCCAGCCGAAGAGCATAAAGCCGAGGCCAGAAGTGAGGGTGATGCCCACAGTAAGGCCGCGGCCTTGAAGCTTGGAAAGGAACATGAAGATGAGTTTTGACTCTCCCTAGCGTGAAGCAAATGAGGCCCAGGTGATGAGGTTGGCAAAGGTGAGGATACTCTGGTCAGCATGGGTATGATTTTATATCGGGCAAGTTTCTCACGGAACGGCAGTGATGGGCGAAGTAATGCCTACACTTGGTATTGCGGGGTTGAAGGCTAGAATAGACCAGGATCGAGACTCGGCTGCAAACGCCTGAGCAGAGATATCCTGAAAGTCTTATAGCCGACGGCATCTCCAATCACATTGCCGTTGCACGCGGCACACGGCTTAGCGTCGACGCAAGCATGAGTCGTCCGGGGCCCCAGAAACGGTTTGTGCGGTCTACCAGTAGCTTCTCTGGCCAAGCGGAAGACCGATTGCCCTGGGGTAGCGTATCGGTATCCATCACGCTGTAGATGGCACGGCTTACGAGGTCGTTACAAAAGTGACCGTCTATTGACCTGGCTGTACGAGTATCTTTACATGGCTGTCTTTGTTGTTGATCAGCTCCTCGAAGGCGCCCTCGACCGCCTTGCTGAGCGGCACCACAGAAGTGATGAGGTCTTCGGCTGGTAAGGCGCCAGACGCCAACGCCTCCACCACCATTGCAAAGTCCTCCCCTGTATAGCAAAGGCCGCCCATGTACTTCTTCTCGGCCAGAGTGAACATGTTGGGATGAATGACGACCGGCTTCTCGGAGATTGCCACGTTGAAGATGGTGCCTCCGGGTTTCGTTGCAGCGATTGCCGTGTCGAGCGTCACCTGTATGCCCGTCGTGTCGAAAGCAATGTCGACGCCATTCTCGGTCATCTCCATGACAAAGGCCACGACGGGATCTTCGCCCTCGACGCGCGAAGCCTTGGAAGGGTCGATGATGGCGTCTGCGCCGAATTGTCGAGCCTTTGAAGACCTCGCCTCGACGATCTCGCTGACCCACACGGCCTTTGCGCCCTGAGCCTTGAGCAGAAGAAGCAGGGCCAGCCCTATAGGCCCTGCGCCCAGCACCAAGGTGGTGCTGCCGCGCTGGAAACCAGACACGCGAATCATGTGCGCAGCGACCGCCAGTGGTTCTGCGAGCGCTGCCGCCTTCAACGAGACGGAGGACGGAACAGGCACGATGCTGGCCATGTGGACTACGATTTCGTCCGATAGTCCTCCTCCCGGCGCGGACAAGCCGTAGCAAGCCCAGCGCTTGCACAGGTTCGGCCGCCCTCCGCGACAGCTCTCGCAGGCATCGGTCCCGTGGTGTCTGTCGTCGACGGACGGGTTGATGGCGCACTGCTGACCCGGCGCAACCGTCGTCACACAGGAGCCGACCTCCACGATGGTTCCTGACATCTCATGGCCCAAGACCACTGGCAGTTCCGCGCCGGTATGGGGGTTCTTTTGGCCCACGCCGGGCGCAAGGATGGGTCCTCCCAGATACTCGTGCAAGTCGGAGCCGCATATCCCACAGTATGCCACCTTGACACGGACTTCAAAAGGTCCGCATTCGCTTTGCGACTTGGTCAGAACAGGCGCGTTCCAGGTGGGCTCGCGACAAACGTGACGTACCGTGGCTCTATCGAGTCAATTCGCAAATCTCCCTTGCCATAGAAGCGCAGAGCGGTCACGGGAGCCATGATGTTGCTCGAAGCTGTCGGCTCGCCCAGCAGCGCGCGAGGAATGAGCCAGCCGGTCCATGTTGCGTGGCCCGTTGGCTATGAGGTCCAAGGCCTAGCTGAAGAGATGGCGTCGGATAATCTCCGGTCCGACCCATGACCCCACGGGGGTGCGCTAGCCGCAGCCTTCTCCCTCCCCCTCTCCTCCCTCTCCTCCCCACGGGTTCCCTTCTCCGAGCGAACGACAGGATGCACCGCCCGGCAGTCAGGCGGCCCGGCTCGCGTGGGTATATAGCACAGCACACAACCGCTCTTCACCGCGGCCAGACCTGCTCGTGGCTCGATCCGACAATATGTCGCTTGCAGCAGACGCCCAGGAGCCCTCGGCCGGAGCAAAGCCGCGCAGGCGCGAGCGCGTCCGCATGCGCGCGTCGCGGGCGTGCCAGCGGTGCAGCCAGCGCAAAGTGCAGTGCGACGGCGCCCAGGGCGGCCTGCCGTGCTCTCGCTGCCGCGCCGACAGCGACGCCAGCTGCTTCTTCGTGCCGTCGCGTCGCGGCACTTTTGCGCGCAAGAAGAATCTCAGCAGGCCAGCGCTGGCGACCGATGCTCCGCAGTCGCACGTAGCCAGCATCGACCGTCTCCCACAGCCGTCTCGCATCGATGGCACGTCGCCCGCGGATTCGGCCGCCGCAGACTCGGCTTCAATCGTGGGCACCGTCGCCTCGTCGGCCGACGCGCCCGACACTTCTGCCTCTGTGCAAAGCACCTCGCTAGCCTCCATGTTCGAGGACTTTCTCGACGGCCAGGACCTGTCTCACGAGGATCTCGTGGGGAAGCGTGGCATCATCTTCCTGGGCGACTCGTCCCCGCTCACGTTTGCGCTCGAGGAGCTTCAGCGCGGCAGGAAACCCACCCTATATGACGCCGGCTTCCATCTGGCGACCCAGACGCTGGGGAGTGAAGAGGGCGTGGCGGCTCCGCAGCAAAACACCCACCCTCCGCACATGACTTCGGCGGACGTTGCCTACCTCAGGGCAAAGGGCGCGTTCGAGTTCCCAAAGGCAGAGGTCTCGAGTGCCCTAGTCACCGCCTTCCTCGAGAGGTTCTGCCCGCTCTACTCCATCATCGACAAGGAGTCGTTCGAGCATCTGTACAAGGAGCAGAAGCTGCCGTGGATACTGCTGCACGTGGTATGCTTCATCGGCACCACGTGTTGTGATCAGGACGTCATCCACCGCCTGCACTTCCAGAGCCGCCTGCACGCCCGCCACATGTTCTACGAGAAGGTCAAGGTCCTGTTCGACCTGGGCTACGAGACCGACAAGATCGTGCTGCTGCAGACGGTGCTGCTTCTCACCTTCTGGGGCCCGCACATGAAAAGTTACTGGAACCCCTGTTCGTGGATCGGCTTCGGCGTGACCATAGCCGAGTCTCTGGGCATCTACAAGTCCACGTTGTCGGCGCATCTCAAGGCTACCGACAAGAGCCTCCTTCGTCGCCTGTGGTGGACACTGGTCGCCAGAGACGCCTACTGCGCCGCTCTGCTGGGCCGGCCGTTCCGCATCAACATGGCCCGATGCGACACGGAAATGCTGAGCGTGGAGGATTTCAACCAGAGCGGCACGAGCTCCCAGGCAGGGCATGCCGAGCAGGGGAGCGTCGAGGCTCTTTACCAGGTCCAGATCGTCAAGCTGTCCCTCATCCTGCGCCACATAGTCCGCTCGCGTTCGGACGTAACCTGCGAGTCCGACACCATCGAGATGCTCAACGGGTTGTTGAACAGCTGGCAGTCGGAACTGCCTCCGCGCGTCGACTGGCGGAGGCCATGCAATCACGCCGATCTCTACGCCACGAGCTTGAAAATTGTCTTCCACCACCATCTCATCGTGCTTCATCTCGGCGACCCTCACCCCATCTCGAGCAGCCTAAATCGAGGAATGGAGCAAGACACACCTTCAATCCAGGCCGCAGAGGCGGCCGCCCAGACGATATCGTCTTCTGCGGTTGCGCTGATGATGAACGCAATGGTGACGCGGATGCCACATGAAGTCTTTTCCGGCTTCTTCATGGCTGCCATTGTCTTTTACCGGCAGCTGAAGCAGCCGCAGGAGATTATGCGTCAGCTCGGACAGGCGGCGCTGGACAACTGTCAGATGGTGCTGAACGAAGCCCGAGAACGGTGGGACGCCGCGCGCTGGGGGCTACGAATCTTTGACTTTTTGCTCTCCCGCCGCGGCAAAGCGGACATGGCTTTGGACGGGAACTGGCAGGGTTCCAACAACCTCCTACCGAGCCTCTCCAGCTCGGGAGAAATAACCCAGCCTACACCGGGGGCAGCAGACACACAGGGTCACAACATGCTGCATTCGACAGACTTTGCTTCGCCCTCCTTGCAGGACCCCATGCGTAACTTTACCGACTTTCCATTCATGCCAAACTATTTCATGTCGGTTCCAGACGCCGACTTTAGTTTTCAATTCTAGTTGCGGCCAATAGTCTGTGTGGCTTCGAGGCCAGACAGATATGGAAGCGACGCGCCGAACAAAGTTGGAGATCCGATATTGGAAACACCGCGCGGTGCAGGTATATTCCGCTCTTGCCCGTCCAACTACTCGCATCTCGATCCGCTTCGCAGTAGTCCCGGGCAAGAGACCAGCATTGTCACGTTGCCTTGGGCATCGATGCTACCACGTCTCGCCATTCGTGTACGCGTACCCAGAGGGACATTGCGTATCGTTGAAAGCCAAGCTCCGGCGAGTCCACCATGATGAGCGTTGCAAAATCCCAGAGTTGCTTTGCGTGGCTCTGACGAGTCACTCGCCCGTGCGAAGCAACCTCGTACGCGATGCAAGGTCTGACACAGCCCGTCTGCACCGCTATCTGGGGAGCAATAAAGCGCATCGCGAGAGCTCGATGCAGACATCGAACGTTAATAGTGTGATCGATTTAACCTGTCTTCTTCTGTGGAAGACGTCTACAGAGTGATTACCAAATTCTACTCGAAAGCGCAGAAGTAGAGCATGGGCACGACAACTCCATTTCAAACAGTTGATCCAGCTCACAGGAGTCTGCTACTGCCCTAGGAGAATTTCGCACGGCGCTGTATTCAGTCAAGTATGAACATGAACTGCTCCAATTACTATATTTTTCAAGGTTTTCTCTAAGATATAAAAAAATTAAGGCGGCTTACGAACGAACTTTCCTATGGCTATTTAAAATCTATACGATCAACTTCTATTACGAGTTGGTGGTTGCTTAAAAGGCCTTCTCAAGGTCGTCTCAGTTGCGATAGACTTAATGTAATTCAAATTCAAGATTTAACTTCCTTCATCGTATAGTGCGAGACTTTTAAGTCAAATTAAACATCCAAATGATGCTCAATGAAACTCTCATCGGAGCTTGGAGTCCAAGCTTTTGCTTGCGCAGCGCACATCTAATGAAGGTCTCTGGAGGGGAGCCACCCCACGTAGCGAGCCGGGTTCGAGCATTTGACCTGTGAAGTCTTTCCCTCGCAGGAGTATGAAGATATCGTCAATCTAGCCATGTTCCGAAGCCTCTGACGGTCAGGACGCCAGCCAGCAGCAAAGATTTCCGCGTTGATTGGTTTTGCTGTCGATCGTTCCGTGCCTCAGCTCTGCCCCCCGCGTTCCAGGGGCTGTTTCAGGCCTCCAATTGCTTGAATGGCACACAAGACTGCGATTTCCATCTGGAATAGCCTTAACATCACGCAATGGGCTAGTGGAAGCCAGCTCATTCGCCTCAAGCCAGTGGATATCATGTGTTGGGAGATCTTGGGAGACCAACACGGTCGGTGCTACTCCATTCGAGGGCGAAGCGCGAACCCGAATGTGACTCCCGCTTTAAGGTTAGCTGATGCCTTAGGCGGCATCAGCTGAGATAAGCGCGACCTTGACTCGCACGACTCGCTAAAGTTGACTGCCGGTCTAGCGTATCAGAATCGACATTAAATATGCAAGTCGCCCTACCTAGAACATCGACCGTCCCACCTCAGTCATTCTTCAACATGGGCGTACTACTATTCTTGCCGCCGGCTGTGGCAGCAGTTTTCACAATCTACTGTGTAGTTGCACACGTAAGACAGGCAGCGAAGGCGAAATCTTTCGGTTGCCAATCAGCACCACTCTTTCGACCTTGGGATGTATTTGGCGTGCAGAATTTCAAGATTGAGATGAATGGAATGAAGACAAACCGCTTATCTTATGCCTTCTTAGATCGCAAGAAAGAAATGAGCGCAAAGATGGGACGAGACTGCAAAACATTTCGAATATACTATCCACCGGGAGAGACGTGGTTCTACACCTTCGACCCGAAGAATCTGCAGGCTGTGCTAGCGACCCAGTTCCAAGATTTCCAGCAGCCAGCGGCCAGAGTGGGAGCGTTTGAGGCGCTTCTGGGTCTCGGTATTGTACGTTTTGCGACTTGAAACTTACGCAGAGCTAATTCCAACAGTTCTCAGCGAACGGACCTAAATGGGAACACTCTCGAGCTCTCTTAAGACCGCAATTCATGCGTGAACAGATAGCTGATCTGGGGCTCTTCGAAAAACATGTCAAAGATCTCCTTGATGCCCTCCCAGGTGCCGTGGAGCCTGGTGACTGGACCCCGACTTTCGATATGCAGCCGCTATTCGAGCGTTTTACAATGGATACTGCCACAGAGTTTCTCTTTGGCGAAAGCGTGCACAGCCAGAAAGATGATAGTACAGACACGAGTACTTTGTTCACTAAGAAGGAGATGATGCAGTTCGTAGAGGCCTTCTTCGCAGCAGAGAAGACAACGGCGAAATCTATGATATGCGGCGACCTGTACTGGCTAATGCACAATCGCAAGTTCAAGGAACAGTGTAAAACTGTTCATAACTTCGTCGATACGTATGTCCAGCGCCGTTTGAGGGACGGCGGCTCGGATAAAAAGCCAGGGACGGGAAAGTACGTCGTTCTGGATGCTATTGTCGCTGACGTGGAGGATCCCCAGGAGCTCCGCTCCCAGCTGTTGAACGTCCTTCTGGCAGGCAGCGACACCATTTCCGGAACTCTTGGCTTCCTTTTTGCCTCATTGGCACAATATCCTCATATTTTCAAGAAGCTTCGCAACATCATCATAGACGACTTTGGATCCTTCGATCGGCCGAAGCAGATCACGCTCAGCGGGCTCAAGAACTGTTCATACCTTCAATGGTGCTTGAACGAAGTTCTTCGAGTCTACCCTGCGGTTCCGGTCAACTTCCGTGAGGCCGTTAGAGACACCACATTACCCGTGGGTGGTGGCTCCGATGGGACTTCACCAGTCTTTATACCTAAAGGTTACCTTGTTGCTTGGGAGGTATGTCTTTGCGTCATGTTATTACTATTATCCCTCTGGCTTCTCCTCAGTGCTGACATCTCTTCCCTGTAGCTTTGGACAATGCACTCAGACCCAGAACTGTGGGGCCCTGATGCTGACAGCTTCAATCCAGAACGATGGGAGGGGCGCAAATTTGGATTCAACTACCTCCCATTCAACGCTGGCCCTCGAATATGTATCGGACAACAATTCGCCCTTGCTGAGGTTGCCTATGTTACAGTCAGGCTCCTGCAAAAGTTCGACTCGATTGATGGATCAGCCTTTCCGAAAGGACGACTGCCCTGTGATTGGAAATTGGTAGATAAAGTGGCCGGGGGAGTGAACATAAATCTTCACAGCGCAAACAACCACTTGCGATAGCATCTTCGACTGATCTTTGCCGGCTGAAAAGAGAGAACTCGACGTGCTCATTTGGTCAGATAGTGGCTTGGATTCAAAGTACCTGTGATATGTCCTGCCACCAGGCGCGTCCCTCAACACAGTGAGGCTCAACTGCACCTGCAGAGCTGTGCCCCCTTGGCAAAGCGGCGCCAAGAATTGTGACTCGTCCGTGAGAACAGACACCTCACTCCTCCACTCCTCATTTCTAACCCGCAACCAACCATGTTCGTTCTAGCAATCATCTGCCTTTCGACACTGCTTCAGAGCTCCTTTACGTGCCTCGCAGCGGATGTTCCACAAAGTGGGCCTACGAACGGGACGCACTCATTCATATACTGGTTCCCTACCCGTGGAGGCCAGCGTAGCTACTTTGCGGCCGAGACGAGACCAGAATGGCTAGATGCGATTCGTGCTCATTCCGCCTCGGGCGCAGAAGCAGGCACAGTACTGAATAGCAAGCAGCATGGGAGGAGCAGCGAAACCCAACACAGCGGTGCGACAAATGAGAGGGAAGACAAATCGAATGATAAAGCAGGCGAATACAAGCTCGAGAACAACCAAGAAGACGACAAGAGCGAAGACTATGAGGATTACATTCTTCCCGACGATGCATCTTGTCCCGACGTTGTTAAGGAACGCTTTTGGTGTAGCGAGTGTGGCGAGCGGAACCCAGAAAATGGGAAATGCAACGGCGTACGTACAATCAGCTTCGAACCTCCTCAAAAATAGGCGCCTCGTAGCTGAATGTCTGTGTACAGATAACAGACGAAGACAGCACGGATCTCTGGAAAGACTGCGATTGCGCCGACGGCCCGGACTTTTCGCAGCTAACACCTATCCGTCGTTCCCGTTCCACGAAGATGAGGCGCTTAGCCAGGCTTCAAGAGAAGAGGCGGCGGATAATCATGGAAGAGGGGAGCCACATGGCGTTGCCCACAATTGCTGCGCTTGGGTACGTGAGCGGGGGTTGATCTCGCTGAGAAGCTTTAAAGGGAAGGGTTGAAAAGATATCAGGCTGGGCACAAACTGCCAGCGAGCGCATTGCGGAGATCAACCAACCTTGCCAAGAACTTTCTACTTCCACAAACCATAGAGCGCTCAAGAGTTCACCTGTTATCAAAAGCTAAGGGTTGTCCCACTAATGACAATCTTCAGGATTCAATGCATTGAATGCTATGATAATCTGCTCTAGGCGCAGAGTGGAGCAGTTTACTGGGCTACTATAGTATCGTGGATCTTTGCGGCTTCCTTGGGTATCAACATATTTCCTCGCTCCTTCTCGCAGTCTTCGTCGAAATTACAATGTAGTTCTATAATGTCCTGCAACCCCCTTGGTATGAAATACTCAAGGCCGGTCCCTTCTAGGGTTGAGGCTGACTCTCCGATTGATCAGAATTGATCGTTGATTTCCTTCGCTGAATCGTGTCAGTCCCACATGATATGAGTAGTCAGTCAAGGCAGTCTCGAGATGCGGCAATCTAATCGGCCAACAGATTTCTCAGCCAGCGTCTGACTGGACTTCGGTGGGAGGCGAGCAAGTAGTTCAAGCTAGATATGCCCGCAAGAACGGCAATGAACCATGCCCAAGGGTACGATGGCTTCATGAAGTTCATTCCGAAGACAGCTGTACTGAAAAGCAGTGGGAAGGCAACGTACTGTAGCAAGGGTTAAAAAGCTATTGTAAGGAGTATTGAAGGCGATACATACAACGGTCATCTCTGTAAGAGTCCCGATCTTTTCTCCTACGATATTCGCAATCCTCGTCTGCTCCTTGGCTTCTGTCGCTTCGACCAGACTTGAAACGGTGGAGAGCTACATGAGATTTTAGCGTGAATGAAACACAGTCACGGCTAGATTGCGTGCTGCTTACATTTCTCAGTTTAGTCTCAAATCGATCTCGCTTCGTCAACAGAAGTTTTCGAAGTCGAGCTAGCTCCATTATAGTTTCATTGATGTTTTCAATTGGTCGTTGCCATTCTGCTTTTCCGAAAGTGGTGAAATAGCGTTGGCGGGTGGCCCAAAATGACTCCCAGGCGTCTATCAAACTGTCGATACAACTTGCAAAGAGTTGAATTTTGGCAATTACATCGCTTAGCGTAACAGTGTGCTTCTTGTCCCTCGTGTCTGTAGAGAGAACAGAAGTCGCTTTATCCTGTTCTATTATGTCAGTGTACTGTATAAGGTGCCCGGCTTGTACTCACGTAGTCTTCCATGCGCTCATCAAAGGCATCAACCAAGGCCGTATACTCTATTGTTGCTTGTAGGATTCGGCGATCCAGTTTCAAGAGGAAGTACTCTCTTGGATCATAACAGGGATTGCTCATTGTGCCAACGCCTCCTAGGGGCGGATCAAATCCCTCGCCATACTCACAGTCCTCAAAGTACTGGTACAGGCCCTCTTCAGATCCGAAGTAGGTGTCGACTAGGAAAAGTTCCGTCCAAAACGTTTCGTCCGGTCCAAGGGATAATGATGATGTTTGCGCCTCATAAAAGTGGATGGCTTTTCGATCTCTCGACCAAGCGCGCAATGGTAGTTCCTCATTTCTTCGCAAAGACTTACCACGCAGCTTTCTTGGGTCATCGAGACTGTGTCCGGCGCGAATTGTGTAGTATGGTATGTGGAATTCAAGATTAAAGCCCCAAGACTGAAGAATAAGCTTTTGAATCTTATGCAGCAATCGGTGCTTACCTCTCGTAGAATGGAGAAGCGATGTTGTCGTCTCAGGTAGCGCTGGAGAAACGTCCGTAAAGGTATGACCGATGATCGTGAAACAGTAGCGACGAGAGCAAGTGCTCCGGCAGACGTAAGATTCGGTATGAATCTGGGCGATGTCAACTTCTTCCAATTTCCACGGGTAATGTGACTTACTGAATTCGTTTCTCAGCCTTGTATTTCTGTCTCTGCGTGGATTTGAGAGAGAGTCGTGAAATTATCGGGCCTGGAGATGCGTACCGGCTCCTTTAACCTTTCGTAAAGTTGCGGAATCTTGACACTCTCTGAGAATACCATACATTGACTACAATTGTTGCCAGACTCCTTTGGGCATCTAAGATGTTGCTGCCTCTCGTCTAATAGCGCTATCTCGTTGTCTTTACAGGTGTCTTTGATATCGTCTTCGACGAAACGACCAGGGGGTCTCGCTTGAGCACTTGCCTCGCTGAGGTAGTCCCGTAACGTTTGGAATCTTCTCGGTACGCCTTCATCAAGGCTGTCTTTGCGGAAGTCGAGGAACTCTGCTATTATTTCTGCCGTGGAGACCTGCTGAGAGGTGAAGAGCCGAGCTTTGTCTTCCGCTAGATGCTTGCTTTCTTCGCGCTTCTGGAATGTCTCGAACGGATGTCGAAGCTGATTGAGCTCATGATACGATTGTCTGAACTCCATGTGTTGTCCGACGAAGTGTCATCGCAATTTTCGACTCCTTGCAGTATTTCTGTAAAACCAAATTGCGTCAAATGCGAAACGTGGACGATGGTGTCTACCTTGAAGGTTCCAGGACCCGTCATCGTGCCTCACCGGTCGTCCTGTCGCAAGGCTGTGGCAACTGCCGGGTATAAGGTCAACAGACAAGGCTGTAAGCGAGCTGCTGTGAGGACGGAGGTCGGGCGTGCAGTGTCTTGACGCCCGAATCTAGCCAAGCTATCATTTGATTGGTCCGATTGTGGAAGGCCTCCGAGTGGCGTGCAGCTGGATGAGCGGAGAAGCTTTCTCAGCACTTCAAATTATTCAGCTCAGTTTGATCAGTCACATTTGTCTCCAATCTATATATCTCCTCATCCTTCTTGAGTGTTCGCCATCATCGCGATCTCATACAGTTGTCACAGGCTAACGAGCCAACTGAAACGACTTGCGATAGATAGTCGACTAGGTCAAGGCTACCGTGACCTTGGGCGAGGGACCTGAGCCACACATTAATGTTGCTCGATTTCCAGGGATCGGACACATCGAAGAGGCACAATGGCGGCTCGGAGGATCTCACTGAAGAGCTCAACGATGAAGTCGAACTCATTGAGCTCCCTGATGCGGAACCACGAAGAGTACCCTCCAAAGAGAAGAAGAAAAAGCCTGTTCAAGTATGGTACTGCGTAAGTCCACACCGCACACGTTGTTGTCAGGATCTCATTATATCAAGTGCTATTGCGGTAATGGACCACTGAACGCGAAGTCCGTTGTGGCTTGCAATTACTGCTGCTCTCATCAAAAGTGTAGCTATTGTAAAACCGAACTGCAGAAACAATATTGATCGGCAAAAGCATTGTTGTATCCTAGAAGAACCGTCTATTCTAGAATAGAAACCACGTTGATGGAGTTGTCACATACCAAACAACCACAACGGCATGGCATGCCCTAAGGCGATAGGCAAGGGCTACGCAGCGATGAATGGTGTACCGCTGCCAGCATCATGTATCTTCGCTTTCCGGAAGAAGGTATAACTTACCTAAATTGCTTAAGCTATGATCGGGGCCCGACGGAAGCGGATCTATCCACGATTCTATCCATACAAGTCTCGACCTCAGGCTCATCTTTTAAAGACATCAGAACTGTGGCAGCAGGAATATCGACCAGAACTTTCGAAAAGGGTCATTTCCAGGTTGCATCTTCAAATTCAGAACATTAATACTACAATGGAGATCCGTGGGCGTCGTGGCAGAGCTTCGGTCCGCCTTCGTACCTTGTACATGAGCAGGATCCACGATCGGACGATGCATCTTGAAAGTGTCCAAAACGAGAAGCAGAGCTATAGCCATCTATCAAAAGTCTACAGTTTGCGGCCGTCATCGTCTCTACCTGTCTTATGATGAGCATTGGTTGTGCACTTGTAGTACAAGACTACAGCTACTGCTAATCCAGCGTCGAGCTCAACCCCTCAAGTGAATTCCTATTTTCATATCTCTACTTCCAACTGCAAGATATCTAAAGATCCCCAATTCCTCCGTTGTGTATCCTCTTTGTCCACGCCCCAACGACCGCTTGCCGGAGCCACTGCCTTTCCGTTCGGATAGACAATCGTGCTCACAACGGGTGTATCGCCAACTTCAAGAACTTCATCCGCATCCAAAGGCCCCTCTTTCAGGTGTGCGTCCCTCCATACCCTGATCTTGCCGTCAGTGCCACCAGCCCATACCTCATGACTCGCATCACTCCCTCCATATGCCGCATACGGATCCTGATCACCAGCGCTCCAGATATCAAACCCCAGTTTCTGTTTCGTCATCGCCATCCTACCAACACAGTACCCCAAAGCGAGGCCAAAGTTGCGAGAGTCGTAGATAAGTATAGAATCCGAGCTGCGCTCAGCAATGTAGAGATATGTTCCGCAGGGACTCCATTTGAGCTGCGATACACCGTCGCCGACCAGTCCAGGCCTGTCGTTGACCATGCTTGGTATAGGGAAATGCGTGATCTCGTTGCCCAGACCTTCTTGATCGAAGATGCTGATATGTCGTGCCCACGTCCCCGCCGCTAGGATGCCGTTCGAGGATATGTCCAGACTGGAAACATAGCCTTTAAAGCCCGGGCCCCTGCCGCTGGAGCGCTTGCGAGGTGCGGAGAAGATCTTGTGGACTGGGTTGTCGGTGTACTCCACATTGAAGGTAGAGATTTGGTTGAGAGATCCAGCTATGAAATGCGTGCCTTGGGTGTTGTATGTGAGGCATAATGGGGCGATGACTTTTTCTTGTAGGTGATTGATGAGTTTGTAGCTTGCTAGTTTTGTTGAGATGTCCACTGGGATTGAGGGAGGTGGTGGTTCGTCGTCATCGTCATTCGCGGTGAATAGCCGTGAGAAGTCCCAGATCGCGTTGTGCAGGGTGATGTATGAGTCTTTGACGCTGACTAGAACGGAAGTCGTTTCGCTGTCGTTTATGTCGAAGCCTGGGTATGGTGCAAATGCTCGGACTGGGCCGTGTGCTTTGAAGCTGGCGTATGGTGTGAGTTTGCCATCACTCGGATTCGAAGAGTATACTGAGAAGGTGCGATTATGGTCACTAGTGAAGATGCACGAACCGTCGGCCGACAGTTGGGCTTCCCGGATACAGCTCACGTGGCCGCTTGATGTTGAGCCCGAGCTTGAAGAGGCGTCGCTGCTATCGCCCTTGGAGCTAGTACTGAGATCGGATTCCGAAGTAGGGCTACCCTCTTCGTCTGCTTGAGACCCTTCATGCGCCTCTAGCTTAACGTCTTGATCGATTCCTTGGTCGTCACGCTGTCCTCTCTCTAAGCCTGCATTTGGCCTTGCCCGTGTACTAGCAATCACCCTCATTCTCAGCCTTTGTCTGTCCATTCGAATTCCTGTTCCACGTTAGCCATCAAGCCACCCATACAACATTCGACACGAGTGGGGTGGAATCATGCATATTCCTGTAGCTACGTGTGCAACTTACCCGTCAAATTCCCCTAGCGTCATAGGGCTGAAGCACAGACCACGAACTTCAGAAGTTATCGGAATTGGTCCGCATCATGGACGGCGACGACGACGCTCTCAATCAGCCATGCAGCATGTCCTCGACCCGCAAGGACGCCATGCTTGGGTTGATTCGCCCTATCTGCGCTCCCTCATAGTACGTCATTGCTTCAATCATCCAATTGCTTCCCGCGAAAGATGGCTAACAACAACAGGCAGGCGGACTAGCAGGTACAACAGTAGACCTCTCCCTCTACCCTCTCGACACCCTCAAGACCCGCCTCCAGTCTTCTTCCGGCTTCTACTCATCCGGCGGCTTCAAAGGCATATACCGGGGCGTCGGCTCTGCTGTCGTCGGATCCGCGCCCGGCGCAGCGCTGTTCTTCATCACATATGATTCGATCAAGCGGCATTTGATTCATACGGAGCCGGTCGTGAAGAGGAATGCTGAAGGCAAGGCGTATAAAGAGAATGAGGTCGATGGGAGGAGAGAAGCGCTGGTACATATGCTTGCGGCGAGCTTGGGAGAGGTAGCTGCTTGCGCTGTACGGGTACCGACTGAGGTTGTGAAGCAGAGGGCGCAGGCTTCGCAGCATCCTTCATCGCTCTCCTCGCTTCTATACATTCTGGATCAGAGGCGGACGCACGGTGTCATACATGTATGGCGAGAGCTATACCGGGGATGGAGCATCACGATTATGCGCGAGGTGCCGTTCACAGTAATACAATTCCCGCTATGGGAAGCATTAAAGAGGTGGAGAATCAATGGCAGCGGGCGAACAGAAGTTTCGGGAGTGGAGGGCGGTCTGCTCGGGAGCGTGGCAGGAGCTGTTGCTGCAGGTATAACGACGCCGTTGGATGTCCTCAAGACAAGGATGATGTTGGCCAAAGAGCGACAGCCTACGCTCACCATGCTGAGCACGATATTACGCGAATCCGGTTCAAGAGCATTTTTCGCAGGGATAGGGCCGCGAGTGGGCTGGATAAGCGTTGGCGGAGCCATTTTCCTGGGTTCTTACCAGTGGGCTAGCAATGTTCTAGGTGGTGTTGAAGAGCTATGATTGTAACGTAAGTGTAATACATGCGATGTACGTATATCTACTTCTCAGTTGTATGTTTATGGGGAGAAGCTATCCTCTTGCGCGAATAAGTAATACATTTCGAATATCTCGGCAACGACGCTACACAGTATCAGGACCTGAAGAGCATAGCCACTGTCAAGCCCAACAGAGGTTATCAAGCCCCATAGCATTCAATATGACTAATACACAAGTGATATGCATAGGGGCAAGAGAGATTGATGGTAGTTGCGGTGAGTGGGGGTGGGATATCGATTCAGTCAGACCAACCAGTAATCACAAAGGACAGGCTGAAGGGTCTCGGGTTTGGAGACCACACGGATCGACCAAGGTTCTAGGACTGGGCGAGGTGGCATGAGAGTTTGGATTTATCAACAAAAGACACTTTCTGACGTATATTATAACCCAGTCGTTGTGGACCAGTCGTTGTGGAAAAATGCTCTGCGACATCAAGGTACTGCCCGCTTTTGAACATCTTTTAAGAATGCACATTACACGAAAGCTGGAGCACGGCTGCCAGGTATTCCGTCGCATACTTCGGGAGGCTGAATAGTACCCTGACTTTTTTGGACAGTGAGGGGAAAGCCTGGCCAATCCGCATTCTGCCAGTGCTCAATTGCTTTAGGGCCGACGTTCGACATATTGTTCTCGTCCGCGATGAATCCTCTTGCGAAAACTTGCAGCGTTAGGCTAGAGTATTCTAACGCATCATTCCACGCTCACCATTGTCAACCAAATTGACTCCGTGTAGGGCCAACAATTTGCACTCTAGTATTGACTCCACAGTACTCAGATAGGCCTCGAATGCGATGTCTACGAATATAATATCGAACGTCCCAGTGAGGTTCGACAGTCTGTCATGTAGAGGTAAGTATTTGTCACCAATCTAAAAGACAGGCCGACTTACACTTCTAGCGCTAGGCCTGCAATCCCATTGATACGGCTATCATAGCCATACTTCATAAAGCATTCCTGGGCGATGGATGCTAGGCCTGGGTCCGCTTGAACTGTCAGGATCTGTACACCATTAATAGACAATTCACCCTCTTACCCTAGGATTCACAATCACCTCTGCCCTCGTCATCGTCGTTCCCTCGAACCAGGACATGGCACTGAGGCCGGTGTAACCGATGTCCAGTACTGTTATAGGAATCAATATCATCGAAGCCAATGCAACAATATGGTACACCTCTCGTTGCTCCGCGATCGAAAGCGAGGTTCTTCCGCCACGATAGCTTGGTTTTAGATACCCGTAGAAAGAGCATATATTTTCTGACGAAGGACCGACCAACCTGTTGAATGGGGCACATTTTGTTTGCATCATGTCTATTCTAGCTTGAGCATAGCCATTGTTGCGCAATCGGCCGAGAAATCGGCGTAAATCTCTCTACGATGAGCTCCTCAAGCTTCGCGCACACATCAACCTGTTCGACAATGAGCGATAGCAACGGAGACAGAAAGATTCAATTGTTCACAAACGGGAAGAGAAAGAAAACTTCCTTTCATGTTGCAAGATCAAACCAACCAACAACACGATTAGGCATATTTCGCAGCTGGAGATATTCTGTCTTTCAACCGAGTATTACATGTTGCGTGATAGAAGGCACCTGTCCGTGCGCCAAGCAGCGGCACACTGATTTTTGATCCGTTCACATTTCTTCTGTCACAAATGATGCCTGTGCGAGATGGAGGAAGAGTCACGCCAAGCGAGCGGTAGCTTGTGACTGATTCCGTGTAACACCTGATACACGCAGCGACTGGCGATGAGGCTCTGCTCTCGCTCACTCGCAGGATCTAAGCCTTTCCCCTCACACGGTGCTGTCGAAAATGTTTGTGTAGCTCGCCAAAATCAAGCTCTCGTTACACGGCGCTGTCAACTTCAGCCTTCACCCACTTGCCTCCAGCTTCTCACCGACCTCACGCAAAATGGAAGAACCAACTGTGTATCGGCGAGACCTTGATAAATTAGATGCGACAGCACACGATGAGGATCTCAACGAGGCCCGAGATGAAAGCGACGAACAAATCGAGAACGAGCACACGTTTCGCATTCCCGAGGGTAAGTCGAGTGAAAAATCCAATCATACAAGGCTAACCTTACCCTGCAAAGATCGTAAATTAGGCATCTTCTCCACTAGCATGATAATTGTCAATCGCATGATAGGGACAGGCATTTTTTCAACGCCGTCATCCATTCTGCAGGCTACAAACAGTACAGGTGCAGCGCTTCTGTTCTGGTTTCTCGGCGGGATAATGAGTCTGTTGTACGTCTTCACAATCGTCATGCAAATGAGAAAGTACTAACGGCTGCAGTGGGTAAGACTACTTCTGCGATCAAGAATATACACTTCTCTCTCACACACTCTGCTAGCCTCTTCGCTTACCTCGAACTCGGGACTACGCTTCCTCGCTCTGGTGGTGAGAAGGTCTACGTAAGGGCTATACTCCTTCGTCGTGGCGATTGCTAACTGATGTAGCTTGAACGTATTTACCGTTGGCCTAAGTATCTTGCCACTTGTATCTTTGCAGGTCGCTCATCCTACCCGAAACAAGACGGCGCACATCATACTGAGACTTCACAGTCGAATTCGTCTGTTTTTCACTGTCGACCGCGAACACAGTGAACTTCAGCAGTCACCTTATTCGAGCAGCGAAAGGCCAGCCTGAGAAGCTGAAGACAAATTGTGGGCTGAAGTCTACACCAGGGCTAGCTAAACCGTCTGGCATTGACTCCGAGTGGGTCAACAAGGGCATAAGTATTACTGCTCTTAGTCGTAAGTGCTCCAGATCTGAGCGGAGACTGCAACATCTTCTAACATGTTGAGCTCGAATAGTTGTCTGCCTCTGCCACGCTTTCACGCCAAAATGGGGAATCTGGCTTAGTAATATACTGGGAGTCTTCAAGATGATAGTACTGGCACTGATCATCTTCACTGGGCTCGCGGCTTTGGCAGGCCGGATGCACGCTCCGAGGCCAGACAATTTCTCCTCATTTGATGGTGCCGGATCAGCTTGCGAGCTACCGCCGTTCGCCAAAAGCACCCAAGCCGCCAACTATGCCTTGGCATTGTTGCAGGTTCTCTATTCCTACTCAGGATGGGAAAGCGCCAACTACGTACCTTCTGCTTCCCTAAGTATGTCATGGGGTGGTACTGACTGATATCAGGTTCTGACTGAAGTTAGAGATGCACCACGCACCTTACGAATCGCAGCGCCCATGGCAGTATCGATGGTTATGCTTTCCTACATCTTAGCCAACATTGCCTATGTGAGAGATTTTCCTGTCGCAGCTAACAAAGTTACGGTGTCTGACCGTCATTGCGTAGTTCGCGGCATCCACGAAAAGCCAAATTGCTAATTCAGGCGTAACCGTTGCTGCAGGCTTCTTTGAACATGTTTGGGGTCCGAGCACATTTGTGACTCGGGTTCTTCCTGTCGTCATATCCCTTTCATCTCTTGGGAACGTATTTGCACAGACCTTTGCCAACGGTCGAGTAAAGCAAGAGTTTGCAAAGGAGGGAGTCCTACCATTCTCACGTCTCTGGGCAAGCGACTGGCCTGTAAAGGCGCCATCAGGTCAGATACGGTTACTGAATCGCGATGCCAGGTGCTAACACGGCTTAGGTGGAATTTTTTTACACTGGTTGTTCTCCTTCGTGCTCATCATTGGCCCAAAGACTAGCGATGTGTACCCTTTCGTTACTACGCTGTCAACATACACTCAGAGTTGGATCAAGTGTAAGAAACCATGTATCCTGCTCTTGTAGTCTTAAAGAAGACTCTGCTGACCTCTCCATAGTCTTGGTCGGAGTCGGACTTCTCTATATGACTTTCAATGCTCAAAGTGGCTGGAGGAATGAGCGCACGTCCCTTCATGCCTGGCCACCAACCACTGCATTTTGGCTCATATCGCTTCTCTTTGTCCTTTTAGCGCCATTCATGAAGAACACGACGCTCACCCCCACGATCCCATGGTACGTAATACCTACCATCGGCTGTTCGATGCTCGTTGTGGGCACATTGTATTGGATGATGTGGTCAAAGGTTCTACCAGCGCTCCTTGGCTACAAGATCGAGCCTACGAAAGAGTTACTGGCGGATGGCAGTGAAAGGATCAAGTACGTTGTAAGTCCCTGTTTCTTTGAAACAAGTGAACCTTGGGAGGGTCGTGGAGGCTGACACCAAACAGCGCATCAGTAAGACGAATCGCATCAGGGCGATCGACAGGAAGCAGGGCGGAGTATCATTTGCTTCGACGCAGAAGTAATTCAGGGTCGCGGAGTATGGTTTCGTCGCTGGATGAAGAGAGTAGCTGATCAGCTTTGTAATTGCAAGGGACCTCGAGTTCTCCTGATGCTATAAGCGGTTTCGATGGTACCTGAGGTCTATAATGGGAACTTGCAATCAATTCATCCATCAGCTCTTCATTCGAGACTACTGTCCGTGTCCTCCGGTCTCAGTGTCGCAGAAATTTCAGTCATATCAATAGTCGCGTTGCCGCTTTCAGCAGACGACATCGAGAACTCGCACCATTACAACTTCGGCATCGATTTTCTCGAGGAATTAAAGAAAGTTGGGTTCCAGATAGAGTTCATGGGGACAATGCTGAAGTCTACCAACATACCTCTTCTTTTGTTCCATCACAAGTCACAGACTGATCACCATCCGGCGTCTCGGAGGAAGTCTGCCGACATTTTGATGTTCAACTCTACGTTGAGTGGAGATGAGTTCATGGTTGTTCTTGAGATCGATATGAAGAAAGGAGGTACCGGATCTTCCTACTACAAAGCGAAAAATCAATGTACTTGTGTAGTCGATGTGCGGTTCGTCATGCGCTTACCCAGCAACTCCAGGTCGTCGCATACCTTTTCGAGGATCGCCTTATATCGTCTCGACGCGCGTCTTCCGCAGACTCATCAAACGGCATGCAAGTGAAGGGTGAGATCCTGATTAAAGACATCCAACCAACATATTGAGCGCGTATCTGGGATGGCTGGCGAGTACGGTGTCCGAATCTTCATTTAACTGAAAGACGAGATGCAGAATTGTATCTTGCGGTTCCAGAACAAAGTCTTGATGAGAGAATGGCTCGAGACCCTTGATGTAGCCTGCAGAGCGGAAGGACGAATGTGGGATGAAAGGGTGCGGCATATCAAGAAGCATCACGAACGAGCAAAGGCGATACTCTCAGCCTGATTGCGAAGACAAAGCACTCGCCATATACTGGGCAACTCCGGCTACATGTCTTTTGGGACCAAGGATCGTTGTCTCTACACCTTATCGTCCTAATTGTCGTGGACCTCTAGGTGCTGCGGATCCCTAACGACCCTCAACCTTCACTTTTCCGGCCCTTCGTTCCTTTCCCCCGAGAGTGAAGGATTGTGGGAGCAGCAAACTCCAGGGCGCTATTCTACAGGATTTGCCAGGTGTAGATACGTTTCTGTCAGAGGAGTGTTCCCTCGGTGATGGTCGGGAGCGCTGTGTCGTCAATGAGAGGAACGACTACACATCCGAAATAAGACGAAAAAAAAAACGACTAGATTAAGACGACTCGGTATTACCTGCCATGAAGGTATAGCTTGCGAATGTGGGGGTGACAGAAAGGATGGTCCAAATATAGGATTCGGCTGCCTCGGGCTCTGACATGCAATGTCGCAGTCCCTGTCTGAAGCCGACACTGAATGACAGCCTGAGTCTGAGGTCAAGCCTCAGCAGCCTTAGAGAAGCCAAGAGGAAGTATTTCAGTTGCTGCCTGCTGGTAGTGAATTGCAAGACTCTCAGTCAGCTACGCTGAGTATGTTGGGGAGGGTGACGAGAGCGGCGCAGGGAGAGGAGTTGACAAATAGCATTTTCATATATTGAAATCTGACTGGATCGTGGCGAAGCGAATATTCCAAACAGGTTGCATCCTACATCGTCCTTACGTTCTGGGGCAGGAGTAACGTCTCTTACGAAGATCTTTTTCGATTTGAACCTCAAAACATGAATTGTCTAGCGTAACGAGAGATTTTCATCCGAATAACCAATTTTGATGTAGATGCAATGGGGATGCGACAAGGGTGAGGGATGCCACGAGGGTTCGGAGTTCTGTCACAAGTGCTGCATGTCAGCATTGGCCTACTGTGTGGAGACGGAAAGTCCGCCAGCCACACTTTGATCTGGCAGCACAGAAGTGAGATTGGCGAACGGACTCGTCGAGAACTTGTCGGTGGCGTTTGGGTGGTCAGACTGAATGATCCGGACTTGCTGATGGCGTTAGTGAATATATACTTGGTATCGGCATGATGGTTGCGGGCTACGACAATGCGACGTCTGAGTTGATATCCGTCTCCGATGAATCGTTTTCCGAATGGTGGAGAGACCCGTTGATCGCGTCAGTTGGCTCGTGATGCTACTTTCGTATCGGCCTGCGCTATACCTTGCCGCTCGAAGGTAATGCTAATCTTGGCTCGCATTTCGAAGAAACAAAAGGCGAAGTCTAGATGCTCTCTCCGATAACAGCGGGCTTTCAATACCGCGCTAGCCGTTCTATCGAGTCGCCGGGAAGCGCGACATAGTTCTCGAGTCGTTATCGGCTCCATCGAAGTTTGTACGTGGTGCATACAAGCAGCTAAAGGACGAAAGGATCGTGTTGTAAAACGGGCCAAGACCATCCGCAAACATAAGGATATTGCCTCTTGGAGAAATATGTTGGATGTTGGAATCATGTTAGATGCTGGGTGCCACTAGTCTCGTACCATGGTACTCGGATCGTTTGGTGGGGCGCTGAGGCAGAGGAGCGTTTCAGCGCCTGACGTACCTCTTGGACACGACTCAAACGCATAATGATCCAGGGAAACTTCTTAGGCAGGTGCCCGAAGTGGGACGGAAGAATTTGAATGCATAATGAAACATAATATGGGAGGAGAAAAATGAAACAAACGGTGGAAGATGGCGCTCCTTTGAACACATGAGAAAACAGAATGGTTTTGCATGAACAAACGGAATCGAAATGGGGACGCTAAGAGCGCGATGAGCCTACGGTTTAATGAAATAGTGAAGCTATCTGGTAGCGAGCAGTATCGCTAAGCTCGTCGTGTACAACGTACCGTAGCCTCGCAGAGTCGAGTGTCCCACCAGTGGAAGTATCTCAGCTCAATCGAGCAAAGCGCCCGGTGTCACAACGGTCTCGCGATGGGTTGACGTACGTCGCCTGCTGCTGGGTGTCAGATGCCAACTGGATCCCGTTCCACTTTGCTGGAGAAGAGAGATGCCGACATTCAGATTTTGCGGGGTCTGATTCAGATTGATGGGTGCCAATATCGAGAGGCAGCGGCCGCGACGCTGGAGACGAAGCCACTGCTTCTGGAAGGCGCACGAGAGGCCTCGATATTAAGTCCGTAAGCGACAGCAGCGTGCCGTCGGCCGCCCGTATCGGTATATGAACGTGCATGTGGTGCGACCAAAGCGGTCATCGCGAGGGTAAATTAGATCGACCTGAAATGCCAGGAAGCGCTCGATAAAGGCATCGTGGTAGAGCAGCCACCAAGCAGGATGGTGGTGTAGGGGTCACCATCAAAAGACCGTTGCGCGACTGCCTGCTTAAATAATAATGACGGAATTCGGCCCAATGAACGGCGAACCTCTGCTTTTGCGCGCGCCTCGAGGATGTCACACAATCTCGACACCGCGAATCGCTTTTGGCAATGTGACCACAATGTGACGACCCTCGTCAATAACAACACCCATTGCGAACTGATGCGCTCGAGCCGTTGATCTGAGGGTTGCCGAAAGTGCAGCCCTTCGACAGCTGCAATCCTGAGGTCTCATATCGACCGACGCTCCTGCTACTCAAAGGCCAAATGCACGCTTATCCCACGCGACGCTATTGATAGCAAGCTCCTCGTGGCACGATGCGTGAACGCAGTCGGAGAAATGCCCCGGTGGTCGTGGAAGCGGCCGCAATGATTCGCAAAGACGCGAACGCGGCGCGGGAAATTATCAATCACGTCGAAGTTTCACAACAACAGAGGCTTGCGTGGGCGCTGGGCAATCGCTCGGTCGATATTTGGATCTGCAGACAAGCGGACCTGCTGCAGAACGACGAAAATTCAGAGCGTTCAGCTCGAAAACAGCATGTCTAGAGCCAATAGACTGCTGGACCCCGCAGCTGCACGAGCATATCGTCAGCTTTTTGCCGCGTCGTACAGACTTTGTTGAAGCGTTCCGACGATGGTGTTTCTCGTTGCATCCAAGCCAGGGCGTTGCTAAAGAGGGAACTAAATCAAGCCCAGTTAGTGCCAGGGGTCATGGTGAAACAGGCCAATGACTTCGGACACTGACTCCAGTTCATTCGCTGAGCACACGAAAACCCCTGGCTGCCGAGATGCCACCTGCAGGCATCGCGGCGCTCGAGCCGTCAACGCTTACCGCGTTTGATCCCCCCCAGCCCTTGCACTACTCGCCCAGGGACAGACCCCTTCAGAGTGACTGCGGACTCTCCTCCCAGCCGCCGCCCACGAGAGCCAGAACAGCCTCAAGCTCGTCAGGCGCTGCAACACCCTACCGCACACCGCTGAGCTGTGCTGCTTCCTCTCCTTTCCAACTCCTAACGATTGCACGCCACAACATCGCCTCTTTGAAAGAGTCCCAGTCGCTCGCTTCCGTGCACTGTCTGGGTCTGTCTCCGGACTCAGTGTCGCAGCTTCGTGTGATCTGTCGTCGATTCGAGTTCGTCATCGCGTTCCTTCAGGGCACATGTCCAGGCATCTAACTGTCTTAGACTAGATTTACCTGTCCTCACTGCGGTTCAATTGCTGCCAGGCTGCGATTCACGCCCGTTTCCTTCGTTCGGTCCATTCGAAACGTCCACGACTGGGCACCTCGATCAAATTTCGATTTCTATCATTCAACTCTGGAGCATCTCGAAGAGACAGGACAACACTTTGGTTCAACGGTCTGTCCCCAGCAGACAACCATCTTGCCAACAGGTCGCAAAGGATACGATTTCGCGTTCACATATTCGCCGTCATGCACTCTCAGATGGGATGTTAATTGGTCGTCTATCACTCATCAAGTGCTGAGCGCGCGTCTTAGGACTCCTTGCCCGCAAAGGAGTCAAGCATAGCTATGGGCCTACCGACACCCATATTCCCCTTGAGCGGCCATTGTTCCGTTGTGTACAACGACACCCTCTACGTATACTCGCCCGCTGGCTTCCAGGCGCTGGAGCTGAGTGAAGGGGCAAAATGGAAGGCGCTCCCCATGGACATCTCGTTAACAGGAGCACAATGTGTCAAGGCGATACCGAGCGATGTTGCAAATCCAGCACAACTGTACATTGTCGGAGGTTCACCGAATGCCACGGTCACAGAATGGAACTATCCTGGACTGATGCATTATACATTCGCCACGAAGAAGTGGGATTGGGTTAGACCCGAGTCGTGGGTAACGCAGAACCGACAAAACCACGCAGCCGTGTATCTCAACGCCTCACAATCTCTCCTAGTCTACTCCGGCTCACAGACAGCTGGTAGCACCGGCCCGTCATCAGAAACATTCCTCATCTCGACCGTGGAGCCCTTTACTGTCCGCAGCTCACCATCGAATGGCGCGCCTCCCTCCGTAAAGCCTATGTTAATACCCTGGGATTTGGACACTGCTGTGATGATTGGAGGAGGCGCCTCGAACCAAGCTGTGTTCACGTTCAACGGCGACGCGGGCTGGCAAGACCTCGGCGTCACGTTAACAGCGCCGATAGCCAACCAAGACACGACCCAGTGTACGGTGGTCTCGGGTGATGACGGCAGCAAAGTGCTGGAGACCTTCGACATGAGTGTAACACCCAACAAAGTTACGCGCGTAGCACTGCTGAATTCAGGTGGTACTGTGGCAGCTCCTGGAACCATCGTTGGTGACAAGACGAAGAGGGTTACTATCGCAGATTGGCCAGCCTACAATGGTACATTGGCGCCAACTGCGACCCGGACTGGCTACTCAATCGCTCAAGACGACAATGGCGTCGCAGTCATCACTGGTGGAAGCGATGAAGATCCGTTGTGCATCTTCGACCAAAAGGCCAATTCGTGGGTTAATGCGACAGAGCTGTTCGCAGGACAACAAGTCGTGATACAGTCCACGCCATCTTCGACGGCCTCGACGACGTCAACTCTCCCCCTTTCAAGCACATCGCCATCAGCAGCTACTTCGAGCGCTGCAGCAGCCGCTTCTCCTGTGACAGCTCCCAACAACAAGAACAGGATGCTTACCGTCTTGGGCGCTACGCTTGGAGCTATTTTTGGCATCGCTGCTATCCTCATCTTATTGCTCTTCTGTCTGAAGTACCGAAAGGCAAAGAATAAGAAAAATCAGCAATCAGGGTACATCGAGAAAGACCGCCTCAGCTTTGCTGATCGAGGCGCTGAATTCATGAGCGAGGCTGGAGGATCTGTGGGACAGAACTACTCAGCGTCAATGAATGCATCGCACACTTCTCTGGCCATCATCAGCGGCGGAAAGACAGCTCACAAAAGAGGCTTGGGTCCACTCGGAAGCGATGCTAGCACGGCAGGCTTGGTTCACAAGAAGAGTCCTCTCGGTTACACCGAGCCTGTCGAGCTCTCGAAATTCGACTTGAAGCCAGAGCCCGTCGCGGAGAGGCTAGTCCGTCAAAACTCTGCTGCGAGACCGATCCAGAAAGCCCTAGGCCGAAGTCGAAGCTCTGGTTGGAGCAAGTATTTCGCAAACAACGAAGCCACCAACCTCGCACATATGCCCTCGCAACGGTCGACGTACGCATCAGAACGCTCAAGCACCAACAGTCAGTCCATGTACACTGACTCTCGCATGTACAGCCAACCTTCCCAAGCGCCGGCTCCGCTTGATATCCCCAAGTTCGAGAAGTTTGAAGGCCAGCGACTCAGTCGAGTCGCAACTGGCAGCCCAACACTAGGTAACTCTTCTGAGAACTTGCCACATCAACCAATGCAAGCAGAGCTTGCAAGAGCCAACTCGAATGGAAGTACACACTCTGGCATCAGCCGTGATGACCACTATGTTCGAGAGCCTGTTGAAAGCTGGACACCCATGGGCAATCAAAGCTACGATCGGACAAGCAGCAACTACACCGGCAGCGTGGTCATCGACAATAACCGCGACGGCGCTAGCTCTTACTATCCAGACGGAACGAGCTCCTTCTACCCGAAGAGCAACTACAGTTCCTTCTACCCCGGCCAAACTCCTCCTTTAGGCCTTCCCCAAGATCGTGAGAGTACAGTAACAGTATTCCCACGCGGCGTTCCCGAGAAACCTGGCCCACGCGGAACCGGCAATGGACAGCAAGACATGTCATGGCTGAATCTTGGTGCTGGAAAATGATCGTGACGCCATTCTCAACGTCCAATAAATCTCGAAATACAACCAGCCTCATTACGCTGTGATCGATCATCTTCCATCTGAGGCATTACATCATTCTCCAGATACAGCCTGACCCACGGCTTTCATCATCCCCGCGACTATTGCCAACCCGATACCCAACGGGCTGCACATATGGGTGGTCTTCTGCATATCGCCGGCGTGCGAGTCTCCAAAAGTGCGACTATGTCTTAATTCCACGACTCTCCTTCTCTTTCTGTCTGTCCATCTCGCATGCATGGCTAGCGCCGGGCGTCTGTCAACTTTGGCAACCTTTCTCTTCTCATTTACTACCATGTTGGATCTCTGTCTTGTATCTCGCTTGGATTAGCGTCTCCCTATGTTCCCTACCTTCACTATTACCTCTTGTATACAGAACACCTCGGAGCTCCATGCTTCGCGATCGGTCTCTACAGATACCCGGCGCGCTCCTCAAGCGTCCATTTCTTTACGCGTTGTAGATATCCTCACGCGCCTGCCTCGACGAGCTGAAGGGCTCTCTCGCTCTGTCGGGCTCGCGCTCTTCATTTCTTTCCTTGCCACAACACCTCTTTTTCGTTCTGGATGGCATCCAATTGTTCATATGGACTGCATGATTGCCAATCTGGCGTAACATGAGGGAGCTAGAAGACTTGTAGCTAATCAGCCTGCTGCCGCTGCAGCATCGTGCGCCTGACGGCGCGATAACTCGTAATGAGAAGTAGTTCAGACTTTTACACTCGTCTCACTTGCCTTGATGTCTTCGTGCAGATGTAACGCCCGTTGCCAGGTTGCTATCCAACGGCGTCGCAGATGATTCAAGAGTTGCAATGACTCTCAGATATACGAAAGTATACGGCCTTGCATGCATCTTTCCAAGACGGTGGGGTGGCTAGTCGTTCCACATGGCTAGCGCTTGCTAACTTCGCGTTCTGGATCGACATGCACCTTCCCGCGATCCTTATCATCGTTATCTCTGCCACCCGACAGCGTGCCACAACTCTGGAACGCTTCCTGGAGCGTCCAACTCGTGGGAACTTGTTCCTTTTTCCGCGGGATCTTCAAGTCGCTCCATTGTACCTCTAATCTGCAGCAGCGCGTCATTACCTAGCTCTGTTATCTCAACCCCAGATCTATCGTTCAGATGGCTGCAAGCTCACTTCCACAACCGCCTTCGAGGCCAAAGACCGCGATTCTGGCTCGCAGGCCTGGTAGTCATGATTGAAGACGAAGAAACTGCTACTGAACGAACGGCTCTCATCTATCATGTTGCAAACGACAGGCGCTTATCGACGCTGCAGCATGAACACGATGTTGAAGCTCGGTCTATCATCTCGTCCGCGGTGACGAAGGAGGAACAGCAGATGGCTGGGAGCACTGTCGGAGAGCGGTTGCCGTACAATGATTATACCACCATTGACTGGCTGCATGATCTGGTACGGCTCTACTACAGACAACAATGCCAGTTTTGACTGATGATAATAAAGGTCAAAGATTCGTACCGATTCCGCGCGATTCAAGCCCAGAAGGGTCTGCGATACAACCTCTACTCCATGTTCGAAGCCTGTTCTGGATGGATCGCCGTCATCATCATTGGCTCCTTAACCGCTTGCGTCGCCTTCGTAGTCGATGTCGCAGAAGCTACGGTATCGGACTGGAAGCTGGGATATTGCACCAAGAATCCACTTCTCAGTCGGGAAGCTTGTTGCGAAGACAAAACACCGTTGCTGGGCGCGCGATCGGAACTGGCGGACAAATGCGAGCATTTTCAGATCTGGACGGAGAGCTATGCTGGGTCGTTCGCGATATATGTTGGCATGGCGCTGGCTTTTGGCGTCATCAGCTCTTCGGCGACTATGCTCACGAAAAGAACGCTTCCTGCGGTGGCACCTGAAAGCAATGGCAAGACGAATGGCGCGGACTCCTCGTCAGACCAGGCGCCTGTTGGGAAAGCCATGTATATGGCTGCTGGATCGGGAATCCCGGAGATCAAAACTATACTGTCTGGATTCGTCATTCCAAACTTCCTAGATCTAAAGGTCCTCCTTGTCAAAGCTTTCGGTGCCGTCTTCGCAGTCGCTACGGGAATGTGTCTTGGGAAGGAAGGACCATTCGTCCATATTTCGACTTGTATTGGGTACATCGTTGGTAACTGGTTTCCGAAATACCAAGAGAACGGCAGAAAGCTTCGAGAGCTACTGTCCGCAGCATGTGCATCCGGCCTCAGTGTAGCATTTGGCGCACCCATTGGAGGCGTCCTCTTTAGCTACGAGGAGATCAGCACCTACTTCCCTCGCAGAGTGCTGTGGCGCGCCTTTTTATGCTCACTTTTCGCGGCTATCATTTTGAAGGCACTCAACCCTACAGGTACTGGAAAGCTCGTCCTTTTCGAGACCAATTATGGTACCGACTATGAACCGATACATTACCTCATCTTTGTCGTTCTTGGAGTTGCAGGAGGAATTTGGGGAGGGCTTTTTTGCAAGCTCAATTTCCTATGGTCGAAATGGTTTCGTTCGTACCCCATCATCAAGAACTATCCGGTGTTTGAGGTCTTCCTCGTGGTACTCGTAACAACTTTATTACAGTTCCCCAATCCATTGACGAGAGAACCTGGCGATATCATCATCAAGAACCTACTAGTCGACTGCAATTCTGACATATCCTCCAATTCCTGGGTATGTCTTAATGAGGATACCGGGCCAGATATCGGAAAGGTCAACTGGGGCTTTGTCGGTTGGCTCATCTATGGCACGCTCACCAAGCTCGTGCTCACCATCATTACGTTTGGCTGCAAGGTCCCTTCAGGAGTCATCATTCCAGCCCTCGATGCTGGAGCACTCTTCGGTAGGCTCATCGGGCAGTCCATAACCTCTATCTCTCCTGGCATCTTTGCGATGGTCGGAGCGGCAGCCTTCCTGGCCGGTGTCTCTCGGATGACGTTGTCGCTGGCTGTCATCATGTTCGAGCTCACTGGACAATTGGAGTACATTGTTCCACACATGATAGCTATCCTCGTGGCGAAGTGGGTTGCAGATGCCATCTCAGAAGAAGGAGTCTACGATCTCGCTCAGACTGTTCTAGGACATCCGTTCCTGGACCCAGACCTTGCCATTTCGATCGTTCGCAAGCACAACCTACTCGTAGAAGTGCTAATACCGCCGAAACAAACCATGGAGGAGATTACTGTCCATGTACCACCGACGAACAAAGTGCCGCGCAGCATGTTGAAGAGGAAACTGGATCAACTACACGCGCGAGGCCTAATGGATGCCGGCCTCGTCCTCGTGCAGACCCACGGCGACTCTGCAGTCCCATTACTGCAAGGCTACCTCTCAGAATCCGAACTCGAGTTTGGACTCTCCAAGCTGTGCCCTCCGCAGTCAGCAGAACAGCCTGAGTTCATGATTCGATTGCTCGGTCAGTTGGTCGACGATGACCCGAGCCCAGAGGCGCTGGAGGTCGATCTGACGCCTTTCGTTGACCGGACGCCTTTGACCATCTGCGCGAAGGCGCCACTGGAGTACGCGGTGGAGATGTTCTCCAAATTGGGCTTGCGGTATCTCTGCGTGACAGAAGAAGGCACCGGAAGGCTGGTGGGCGTCATTATCAAGAAGAGGCTGGTAGGATACCTGGAGCACTTGAAGGAGGGGCATGATGAATGACTATTTGCTTGGCCATGATACCACTTTGAATCAAACAATTCGGCTTTGATTTTTCTAAGCATGCGATGTGGGTTGATTGGGCTAGGGCTTGTCATTCGGCCTGTCAAGTGTTAGGCATCGTCGTATCCACGGTTCGCCCAATGTCAAGCCTCCATCCCAGATCTGCTAGCCAGGCAGTCAGGCATCTCTATCCCAGCCTGCTTGACCGCGCGCACTCCAGCAAAGTCTACTGCGATCCTCAAGATACGCAGTTACCACACCCATTGCAAAGTCCATATACAAACGAGTGAACCATGCAAGCTCCCAATGAGAACAGACTCACGTGCAGCATTACTCACACAGAACGCCGGCTTCGTCATCGTGCTTGTTGCCGCTGAGTGGGCAGACATCATCCAGGGATCCCAGCACTCGTCCGCGTAGAGAGCCAATAGAAGACTGCTCTGCCCACACTCGACGTGCAACCTGGAAGCCACGATGCGCGAAAAGTGAAGGAGCAATTGACGAGGTATTATACACTGTGGCCTTCGCAGCGAACAGCTTGCAGTTTGAGGTCGAGGGAGCAGGATCAGCGAGGCATCCCGGCCGGTGAGCAGGGCCAGACGAACGACGGGTCGTCCAATGGCAGAGGGGGCTGCAGAGGCTGTGCGGACCACGCGGCGAAGAGCACCACAGCCAGCTCGACCTGAACTGCGAACGCAGCCGGGAGAGGTCATGAGATTCGGGCGCTGGAGAACCCTCACCGGGCGCTGCTCACCGACAGGAAGACGCAGCCCAGTCGATGCGACTCGTTGGGCAT
Source organism: Lophiotrema nucula (assembly GCA_010015825.1). NCBI lineage: Eukaryota > Fungi > Ascomycota > Dothideomycetes > Pleosporales > Lophiotremataceae > Lophiotrema > Lophiotrema nucula. Next base: position 1,513,112 of record ML977313.1, on the reverse strand, counting down.
GGTGGTCGCAGTGGTCGCAGTGGTTTCAGGGTCGGCCTGGTTCTGCGCACACTAGCTGATGACGTACGGCGGTTCCCACTTATGGCAGCGACGGACCACCCTCCAAGCCTCACCACCTCCTGCTTGTGCCCAGTGTGAAGCAATATCTACGCCACCCACCGAAGCATCTTCGACAAGGACAACAGTCAGGCTGTCCTGCCCCCAAGACTCCTTCCCCGCTGCGGATCCAGTTATATAGTGCCGGTGCCTGTGCACCTGTGAGCGTCGCATCTCCCCTACGCTCACCTTCTCCCCTCTTTGCCCGGCACTGTTGTACTCTTCGTTTTGCGCCGACAGCCCACCACCGCCTGACTGTGCCAAGAGCAAGTCACCCCACTACCATTCTTCCGTGCTCTCGGTATGTTACTCCGCAGCCTGACCAGCTTGCTCTCTCCCTCCCTCAATCACTCTTCTTCCATCCTTGCATACTAATTTCTGTAGAGCGATTTCGAACCCGAGCGAGCGACTACCTGCTGCACAGGACTGACGACCACAACCGACTGCACCTGGCCACCACTTTGCGAACGGGAATAGGACCCCATCATGTCTGAGTACAGCTACGGCGAGCGGCCACGTCGCAGCCACCGCAGCACCCGGGAGCGCGAGCCCGAGTACGTCCAAGAGACCACGTACATCGAGCGCGGCGCCAAGGGGACCGCGCCTGTCCGCGACCTGGTCTACCGTCCTCGCGAGGACAGCATCGAAGACATCCCGCGCGACTTCCCTCCGCCAGGCGCCGAGTACAGGCAGACCAAGTACCGAGAGACCTACGAACCCCGACGACCCCGCTCTTCGCATGGCTACGACGATGACTACTACTCGTATGACCGCAGTGACCGAGGCCGTCCACGCCGTGGTGACTCCTACTACGAGCGCGATGGCTACTACTCCGACGATGACCACCGCCCGCCTCCACGTCGCCGCAAGTCGATCGTTGATAACGTCAAGGATCTTGCCGAAGGCGCCGGTCTAGGAGGCATCATCGGTGCGGTCACTGGCAGGTCACGCTCTCGCTCAAAACATCGCCGAGACGACCGTGGCTACGACAGCGAGTACGATGACCGGAGAGGTGGTCGTCGAAGCGGCCGTTACAGCCCAAGCGAACGAAGCCGGAGCGGCAGTCGCCACAAGAGCCAGAAGAAGTGGGAGCAAGCCGCAAAAGCCGCCATCGTTGCTGGAGCCGTCGAAGCCTTCCGAAGCCGCAAGACGCCTGGTCCCTGGACTGGCGAGAAAGGCCAGCGCATTGCCACCGCCGCTCTTGGTGCCGCCGGCATCGACAGCCTGGTTGACAAGGACCCCGACAAGCACGGCAAACGTCACGTAGCCGAATCAGCAATCGGTGGTCTCCTCGCAAATCGTCTCGCCAATGGCTCAAGGTCTCAGTCTCGTGGACGACAAGGTTCCAGGTCACCCGACCGTTCGCGCTCCCGGTCCCGGTCAATCTTCGGACGTGGTCGGTCTGAATCCCGTGGTCGAGAAAGAGAGGGAGACGGCAACACGGTCGCAAAGGTCGCCGGTGCCGGTGCCGTTCTTGCAGCAGGCAAGGCTCTCTACGACCGCGTACGCTCGAAGAGCCGCTCCCGACGTGAACGCTCGCGCAGCTCGAGCGCAGATAGCTTCGTGCCGTCCCGCCGTCGCGGTGGTGGACGGAACTACAGCCGAGAACGCAGTATGGGCGGCGACTACGACGGTGCTGGATCTCGAGCTAACAACGATCGCAGTGTAGCGCTTGGAGCGGGAGCGGGAGCCGGAGCCGTAGCGACGAGGGGGAAGAAGGATGATAGCTCTGATTCGGAAAGCACGACAGACATGGAGCAGAGGCGCAAGAAGCTGAGAGGTAAGGAACTCCTGACTGCCGGGTTGGCTACGGTGGCAACTATTCACGCTGCTCATGGCGTGTACTCGTCCATGGAAGCCTCCGAGAAACGGCGCAAGCTCGTCGCCGAGGGTGAGATGTCACCCGAAGAGGCGCGCAAGCGCAAGTCCAAAAACATGCTGCAAGACGCGGCGGCCGTGGGTATCGCAGCCCTCGGTATCAAGTCGGCCTTCTCGGAATGGAAAGAAATGAACGAGCAGCGACACAGCGTGAAAGAGTTGGAGACGCGACGACGCAAGAGGAGGAAGGCGCGGGAGCGCAAAGAGAGGGAAGCCCGGCAGAATGCCCTTTCTGGACTTGGATCACCAGCGGCTAACCCGTACGCCTATCCTGTAGCTCAACCTTACCCTTCGACGTATCCGGATGCAAACCCCTATGCTTCGGTCCCTCCGCCGCCGATCGGCGCGCCCCCGGGTGCGAGATACTAGATTGGCCTTTTTTTCTCTTTTCCTTTGCTTTTGCTCTTCTTTTCTATTGTTTTTGTAAAGCGACAAGACGGCGAGGCGAGGCTCTTTCACCTATACCTGAGCTCGGCAACAGCTCACGATTTTGGCTTTTTTGGGGTTGGAGATTTGTGTCTCCGGGTCACTCATTTGTACGGCCGATGGATGTCATGGGCGGAAATTCATGGTTTGGGATGCGATGGGGCATTATCCCACAGAAAACGGATGACATGATGGATGGATGGATGGATGGATGGATGGATGGGTATGGATCTTTCTTTGGGCGGGCGGACGGGCTTCTTCATATTTGGTACGGGTTGATGACGGTTAATGATTGAATGAAAATAGAACTTACTTGACGGCTTTCTTATACTCTCTGGTTCCCTATTTCTTTGTCTGGTGTGACGTGTGACGACGTGTGATGAGGTATGAGGTATGAGGTATGAGGTATACTGGACCCAATCAATTAGGATGAGAAGGCAAAGCGCATAGGCATAGGCAAAGCTTGACGCATCACAACCCCCAATCCCCAATTAGGATGAATGACGGAATTGCGGCGAATAAGGGGTTTTCGAGACCCAAGGCTCTCTCTCTTTTGAGAGGTAGGGGTGGGAAAAGTTGAATATAAGATAATATAATATAATGTAATGCTTTTTCGAAGACGTTTTTTTTTTTTTTTTCCCAACGTCGCCGCTCAGTCTAGAGAAGAGGAGTGGTGAATTGTTACTGTTACTGTTACCGTTACCGTTAATTACCGTTACCGCCCATGTGAGATTGTGCAGAACGCCCGAACGCCTCTATACTCGATGCTAATGCAATGCAATGCAATGCAATGCAAAAGTCGGTAATCCGCTCCCAAAAGCTCCTCCCCCTACTACGACCCGGCATCCAAGATAGATAGAATGTCATCTTACACCTTGTCCTCCACCGCCTTCGCCCCACCCCCAGCGTCAGCGTCACCTTCTACAAACCTAACCTCGGCCCTCCTGATAAGCTCCTCGTACACGGTCCACGCCAACGCACTGCTAACCGCCTTCCTCGCAATCCTAATCCCCAAGCCATCGAACAGACACTTGACGCCCTCCTCGCGGACCATGCGCTGCGCGGCGATGGCCATATTCGGGTACCGGCCCGGCAGGAGCTGGAGGCGGGTTTTGATGGCGTCGAAGGGGTTTGTGAGGGAGGTGCCGAGGCCGGCGGCGAGGATGCCGGAGGTGAAGTTGATTGCGGCGGCGGTGCCGCGCGACAGGGTTTGCTCTTGCTCGAGGCCGGCGTGGTCTGAGGCGGAGACTGTGGTGGTAGTAGCGAGGGCGGAGAGGCGGCGTTTGGACTGCTCGTAGAAGAGGACGTAGAGGCCTGCATAGGGCGCGTCGCGGACGGCGGTCGCGCCGAAGCCGGCGAAGAAGCCCCTCAGGCCCTCGGAGCGCAGGATGTCCTTGCTGGCGGATACGAGGGAGGTGTAGGCGTAGAGGCTGGACTCGTAGCGCACTTTGAGCACGGTGATGGGCATCATTGTTAGACCCGCGAGGGTGCGTGCCAGCGCGCCGGTGGCGAGGTTCGCCGTGTTGCTCAGTTTGGGAAGACTGCTGCTATGCCCCTCCCCTGTGCTCCTCACACCCTGGGGTTGTGCCTGGAGCATCCGCGTCGCCACATTCTGCCTCAGCGCATTCAACCCGCTGAAATAGATCGCGCTCCCACACCCCGTGCGCAGCGTACTCGGCAGCGTGCCTCTCCAGAACTGGCGCACGGGGTTCGGGCCATTGGCGATGTGTTTTATTGTCGCGAGGAGGGTTGTGCTGTGGGATTGCTGGACGCGGGTTTTGAGCAGGTCGGCAGGTTGGAGGAGAACGGCGGAGAGGATGCCTGAGGAGAGGCCGGCGAGGAAGTGGACTTCGCGATTGGATTAGCTTGACGAACTGAACTGAACTGAACTGAGTTGGTGGGAAAGAGGGAAAAGAAGGTGCGATTGAAGATTGGACAAGTTGGGGGGACGTACAAGACCCAGAGCTCCTCTTCTGCCCTCCATCTGACATTGCAACCCTCTCAATTACCCAATTCCCTATTCCCTATATGAAATCAAAGAGCTGTATGCGAATACTCCGCAAGGTACTCCGCATGGTGTTGAGGACTCTTGTTCCTTTCGTGGGTGAGGAATCGCGTTGCGCTGAACGTGGAAGTTTGTCTGTCTCGGGACATGTTGGATGACGTTCTCGAGCGCCGGCCTGTCATCCCGAGCAATCGGGTCGCCGAGGCACCGACTTACGGCGCGCGTTCGGGATCGTCAGTGGAGTTCCACCTGGAGGTTGACTTCTTTTTGATGGATATTTTAATACATGGGTCTTCTCTCGAAGGCATTTTGCAAGAAGCTCGTTGAAGCATGGTTACTGTTGTATATGGAGAGGGAGGGGAATACGAGTCTCACATCATCGACGTCATATCATAACTTCTCGCCATCTATAATACTCATCCTGCCGGACATCCAAACTCCACTAAACGCTACACTCCGCCCACCCCCCTCAAACTCTCCCCTCCCCTTCCTTCTCTATTACTCCTCACCACCAACCCAAACTCCCACCCCCTTCCCACCCCTCAGCCCCCCCGTCCCTTGCACCTTCAAATTCTTATTAAAATACCGATCCGTAACCCTCAACAGCGGGCTCACCCACTTCCCCCTCACCAACGGCAAGATATTGTACCTTACAGTCTGCCTACTCAAGGGCAGAAGATGTAGACCCCTTAATTTCGGACCGCTGAAGCCAAACTCCTCGGAAGCCTCCATATTGAGTTCGAAAGTGAGGAAGTGCATCGTCGGGTTTTCGAGCGTGTAGTCGAAATGGAAAAGGTCTGGGACTGTTGAGGAAGGTAAGGCTGTGCACAGGACGCGCGGTTCGGGGGCGGGGATTTGGATGCGGGGGATGGGGAGGCTGGTTGTGACGGAGGGGTTGTTGTTGTTGTTGACGTTGCCGGGGCGCTGCCATGTGATGTTGAGGCTCAAGTCTAGAGCGGTGGGACGGCGGTCTTCGAGGTCGATTTTGCGCGTGTCGAGGGTGAAGGAGCGCTCGGCGAGGTCTTGTGGGGTCATGGTGGTGTCTTCTGGGTCGAATTCTTTTGAGACGGCGAGGGCGGCGCCGCCGTGGATGGAGTGCGTTTCTAGCGTCATGTCTTTGACGATGAGTGCTTCTTCGGCGAAGGAGGCTACTTTGGACTGGAGATGCCATTTCTGAGCGATGCCGAACGCGGCTGTTGATTCGGGGTCAGTATTGTCTGTTTCGGCTTCTGGAAGGTTGAAGTAGCTAGGCCATGGGTCAGGGTGGAGTCGTGGTGTGAACTCGAAATTCGCTTCGAAGGGGCCGTTGAAGATCAGCTCAGCGATTAAAGTCTTCGAAATTGGTATGTCGCGGTCGCTCGCAAGATGGTAGAGGACCTTGACCTCTAGAGCGTAGTCTGAGGGCTCAGAAGGTGCGATGAACTTGATCTTCTCCGTCCTCTGCGCACCCTGGGCGAGGATGCCGACTACATGCCCTGGAAGATCTAGGTCAGAGCCGTCCAGCGACGGTGGTATTTCCTTCGATGGCGAAGCTGCATCGTGCCCAGCCCAAGAGTAGCCGAGAGTGTCTTTCGATCGACCAAGTAGCCTGACCTCTACCACTGACTCTGTATCCTCATCTTCCTTGTTTGTGATCTCAATGTCTAAGCTGACAGGCTCATCGGTGTAGTAGAAGCTACGTAGATCTGGAAGCCTGATGTCCATCTTTGGCGGCTTCGGCAACACCTTGATTGTTGAGCTGGTATTCTTGTTGAGCTTCCGCGACTTCAGCTTTGTGCCTGCTTGAAGCCACCATGTCGACAGCTCTTCGCTTTCCACGTCCGTGCTGGAGCAAACGAGATCAAAGCGGTCAGCGTTGATTTCGAACCGCGTGGCGACGGCAGTCAAATCACCTGCCTCGCGAAAGATGATAGGAAAGTTGAACACTTTCGTCTGGCCCGGATGAATAGTCATGTCCACGCTTGCAAGCCATCTGGGCTTCTGTGGCGATTGTGTTGTTTCTTCAAGAACGCAGTCCGATAGTGTTGACTGATCTGATGCTGCCTCGTCTGGTTTGTGGGAGAGGTGGATCTCGCTGAGGCTACCATTGTATTGAAACGTCAAGGTCGATAGCGTAACTGAGGCAGAGCCTGCTCTCGCAGTTGAGCTCAGCGCTACCTGGGACTGGAGTGGTTCTCCAACATGACCTTCTGCCTCGGAGAAAGTCAAAGTAGCGAATACTGATTTATTAGCTCATGTATGGTAGATATGGTGAAGATCGTACCACTAGAGACAAAGTCCTTATTGTCAAGAAATATGCTAGGCTTGTGTGCGGCAGCATCACCTTGCGGAAATGAAGCTAGGCTGCCCATCAAGTCATGTCTGTACCTGGACTTTCCAACAAAAGCTGTTACGTGTTAGCAGGTGGATCTTACATGCGGTAATTCGGCCATCGTACCTTGCGATAATAGCTCCCACTCAGTAGCCACATAAGTCTCAGCATCTTGGACTCGCAACGCGCACTCGTGCAAGCCCCAGAGCACTTCCGAAGCGAGCGTCCACCATCCTTCTCGTCTCCAATACATGCTCTCCCAGAGGGGACGAAGAACTTTGAATGCCTCGTCGAATCTCTTGACATGGAGCAGTGTCCGTGAGGCTTCTAATTGCAACTGCTCGACTTTCCGCTGCTGGCCTCGACTATCAAATTCAGCAATCGCGGCCTTGAGTTTCTCGTATATGTCTTTCCAGTGCTCGAATCCGCCAGGCTGGTCAGGAAGAGGATTCTCCAAGTGCGGCTCAGGCACAAGGTAATGGTCATAGATCTGATTGCGATTAGACACTTTGGCTGCAGGTGACATGCCAGGCGGTGTGCGATCTTCCTCAGGAATCTCCTTGGCCAGTATATAGCGCCTCTTTGCGTTATCTGCTGAAAGCTTGTACCAGTAACCTGCATGGTGTAGCAGCTCCCAAGGGGACAGTCGCTCACCAACGGGAATATGCTTCTCGGGCGGAGAGAAGAATTCGTTAGTTCCATTTATGAGAGGATCGTCCTGTGAGATGGGATGTTTTATTGAGAACACTTGGAGCTCAGCTCGTTGAATGAGTTGAGCCATAATCTGAGCCCACCGAGATTCCCATGCAGCCCAGCCGTAGTTCGAGGTGCCTTTACCGCGCCGATCGAGAAGGCTGTTCAGCCGCAACTTGTACTTGAGCCATGCCTGCGCAGCAGCTGTCGGCATAGCGTTCCATAGGTGGCATCGTACCTGTCGAAGGGCAATCGCATCCGCTAGTAATCGAATATCGTCCCACCTAGGCAGCCAACTAGCTGTGGTCTCGAATATACCTTCTGATCCAAACAAGGCCTCCAGAGCAAAGTTGTAGTGCCGCTGGGCCGCATCCATCTCCTGCCGGAACTCGGCGAAAACACCCAACTTGAAGTCATAGCGCACGTTCCAGCCAGGATGCGACAGAGTCTGTGACGTCCCTCTCGTTGGCGGAGCTGTGGGAGGGGGGACAGTGCCTCTGCCCTTCTTTCTCCTCGAGTGCTTGGTAAGGTCGCGATAATACTCTACAGAGACGGGCTGCAATGTGGACAAAACGGACACGGCGAACGAACGAAGCTCGGCTGGAGACTGATTTGGGGGCAATGTAAACAACGATGTCTTAAGATCCAGCCCAGTCGCGCGCCTAATGGTCGCGAGCCGTTCCTCGACGTCTTGGGCGTCCAGGACAGACTCGTCGCCCATGAGCACCACGGCATACTTGGTGCGGTACTCCGACTTCTGTATCTGCCCCTTGATCCTGTTGATCTCGGTCTTCAGCTGGTTGTCACGCAAGCTATCCGTATTCGGGTCGGACGAGAACTCGAAGAACGATATGAAGACGGAGGGAACATATTGCTGGTGCTTCGCGATCCAGGTCGGCGCGATGACTCCGTCGGGGAATATGGGTGAGCCCGGTGTCAATGGAGATATCGGGGAGTGCAGTGTCCAAGACGGCGGAGACGTGGTGGTAGGGCTACTAGGGGGTGATATGCCAGTAGACGCAGGAGGATCGGCCTTTCGAGGAGGGAGTTGGAAGCGCTGACAGCGAGTGAGCATTCAATTAGACTCTATGTACATAGTGGCCCTGACCTACCCTCCCTACTGCCCTGAACCTGAAGCCCAACAAGTTGGCTCTACCAGCCCCACCACGCGCGTTCCAGGGCGCACCACTGCCATCGAGGCTCAAGAACTCGCGCAGCAGCTGCCGTGCGTCTTTCCCAGCTATTGAGGGTACATCTGAGTTGATAGTGGTGATGGCTCGACCGGGAAGCACATCTTGTATAGCAGGAATCGGCTCGAGCCCTGACTTGTCCTCCAGACCCGACAGCACGATGAAGGGCAGGTTGTGCTGGACGAATTCAGGTGGATATGCATCCATTTCTGCGGGCAGGCGCTACCTCTCCATGGGAAAGGAGAGCTGGTGTGCGCGACCTTCAGTGGATTTCCAATCGCGGGTTGGCATCCGAAGGCGGCGCGAGAGTCGTGGTCGTGGTCGTGGTGCTGATCACGCACTGTAGCTGTGTACCTCGACGCTGAGCTATGATGCAGCAGCCCGCCGCAGATTCGCGAGGCAAGCACGGTCATGGTCATGTCGGCATTCACTAATGGGCACCGACGCCAAGCAACACACACGTGCTAATCTCCTCCGCTCCCGCTCCCAGAGCTGGAGTGCTTCCGGCCGCACAATCGCTACGCTACAACCCATTCACACGCCCGTCACAGCGCGCACGCTTCGCAGGACACTCCCGCGGATCTTGCACCACGCGACCGACGCTCCACTCCACGCGCCCGCGCATCGCGTCGTTCAACCTGCCCTCCACTTCCTCCGCTCCCCCAACTTCTGCTGGGCCTGCTCGTTGAGCCTCCGTCACCATGGCCGGGCAACAGCAGCAGATCATCGACACCATCTTTAGCATGAAGAGGAGGATCCTGCGGCACGATGACTGTAAGAGCCCGTTGGACCCTCTCCACCGACACACCTGACAGCTCCAGCTTCCGATGCAGAAGAGACGGACACACCATACCACAATCGCATGCAGAGCCTGAAGCGCAAGGCCCAGTACACCCGTTCGAGCAAGCTAGAATCAGCAACCGAAGCTCCGCCGTACAAAAAGGTGAGTCTCCTCGTTGCTCCTCCGCGCCACTGTCAGGGTCCAAGCTAATGCCGTTCAGCGCATCGAGCATGCCGGCTATCAGAGGTACATCCTGCATCGCAATCCACCGCGATTCGACCCCGACGGCGATATTGTAGAGCTAGGCGACGATTACGAAGACGAGAGCGAACTGTCGACCGTGGAGGAGAATCCGTATGCGGACATCCAGCTAGAGAACCTGCTCGCGCCCCTCACGTCCGCCGCCGAGCTGCCCACACACCCAGCCATGAGCGTAGCGTACACTTCAAAGCACCTGACGAGAATGACGTCCGAAGCAGGAGAGATGGCGCGGAGAGAACAGATCCATCTTTGGCGCGCGAAGAGCTTGTTTACGAAGCTACAAGGAGACGTCTCGTGGGTCCCTAGCGGATTGGCAGACATGAGCGGTGTGGAACATCTCCAGGACGCTTGGGCAGACGGCGCGCCGAAGCCCGTCACGAATGGCGACTCCCAAGAAGCCCCGCAAATAGAGATTCATAGTGAATCGCAGACACAAGACACTTCAAACAGGGCGCAAGATGTGGAAATGGCAGACGCAGAGCAGACCAACGGCGCCGTCCAGGAAATACTGCCTGAAGCTATTACGAATGGCAACATGGAGGAGAACGGAGATAACGTGCCAGCGACGAACGGCATATCGCTTGACCCGGTACCGAACGGCGCACAAGAGAACGGCGACAAACCATCTCCTTCAGGCGAAGACGCTTCAGATACCGCATCGCAGCCCACCTCGCATCGAATGACGACCCGAGCCCGAGCCCAAGCACCCTCAGACCCCTCACCACCGTCCTCGCCCTCAAGTACCATCAACCCAATACACCCGCTCTTCACATTCCCGACCTCCTCACTCCCAGATCGCGACTACGGTCTCCCAGCCGCCGAAGCGGAAGACACGCGCATGCTGCTCATGGCTTTCGTGCAGAAACAAGAGGAGATCTCACGGTTGGCGATCGATCTTCACAGCGGCATGTTGCAAGGCGAGCGCATGCGGCAAGATGTGTTCAAGTGGGCGAAAGCTGAAGCGCATGTGGGCGAGATGAGCGATGGCGAGGACTGGTATGATCAGGAGGAGTGGGGTCTCGATGCTGAGTTGGTCAAGGGACGTGATGAGGAGGAGGAGGAGGGTGGGGTTGTGACGGGGAAGAAGAGCACGAGGCAGCGGAGGAAGCCTGATAAGGATGATCGGTGATGCGATTTAGGGTGTTGAGATGGAATAATGTCCGCCGTGTAGCGATTTCCATATAGCGAGATACCACATCTTTTCCGTTTCTAAATACATATACATATACATACAGTCTACTCTTATCCTGCCTCTACCATCAATATATACATCAAATCACACAGAGAAATCCTGCATCCTACACTCTCCCACCCTCTCCCACCTCTACACACCCCCTCCTACCCACCTTCGCTACAACCGCCCGAGCACCCCCCTAACAAAGCCCCCCACATCCCTCCCCTCAACCTCCTCCCTAACCCCCAGCCCTCGACACTGCACCTCCACAACCCCGCTCTCCCTCCACCCCCTCCCCAGCACAACCACAACAGGATACCCGATCAAATCCGCATCTTTCAGTTTCCAGCCCAGCCCCTTGTCGGCCCGGTCGTCGAGGATGGTGTCCGCGGCGATGTTGATGGAAGTTAGGGTGTCGTAGATGCGTTCAGCATCGGAAGGAGTAGAGGACGAGGATGTTGTAGATGAGAGGGAAGAGGTAGAGGTAGAGGTAGAGGCAGAGGTTGACGGGGAAAGGGAAGGGGGAGTAACGACAACGACTTCAAACGGCGCGATAACCTTCGGCCAATTCAGTCCCTTATCCGTAGAAAGCAGGGATGCGGTGGCGCCGATGAGGCGCGAGATGCCGATGCCGTGGCAGCCCATTTGGAGCGCTCTTTTTTCTGAGGAGTCTGGGACGGCGATGAGCGCGTTCAAAGGGGTGGAGTAGCGCGTCCCGAGGTGGAAGGTGTGGGCTACTTCGATGGCTTTTTGGACGTGCAATTTGCCGGAGGGGCAGCGGGGGCAGGGGGAGGAGGGGAGGGTGGGTGTCAGGTCTATGTTTGGAGATTGTTGGGGTGAGGAGAGGCGCCGGTCAGTGATGTGTGTTGTTTGTGTTGTTTTTGGGAGGAGAGATGTTAGGGTTGATGTCTCGATACCGGTGTCGAGGTCTGGAGCTGCTTTTTTGGCGGCGTGGAGGTTGACAAAGGATGATATGTTGTCCCATGTCAAATTCTGTATTTTCTCTTGTGAGGTGGGTCGAGGAACGGCGATGATGATTTTCGTTGTTCGGTCCGTGGAGATGCCTTCGAAGACCAGAGGATCTGATGTGGGTACTTCGTCTACTCTTTTCTCGACGAGCTCTTCGTTCGCGATGTAGGAGCAGGAGTTGCAAGACCAGACGTTGTCTTCGCCTTTTGGTGATATGAAATGGTACTCGTGACTTAGCTTTCCGCCCATGTTGCCAGAGTCAGCGTCTGCGACGAGGTAAGGGATCTTGAGCTCGTTGAAAATGTTGTTGTATGCTTGCCGGACTTGTTCGTAAGTCTTCAGAGCATGTTCTTGACTGTAATCGAAAGTGTACAGATCCTTCATCAGGAACTCCTTAGCTCTTAACAGTCCCTGTCTGGGTCTTCTCTCATCTCGGTATTTCCTCCCAATCTGGTACAATCGTAACGGGAGATCTTTATAGCTCTGTACCATACCACTAACTAGACTAGTAATCTCCTCTTCGTGCGTGGGTGACAGGAGGAAACCAGATTCCCTCCGGTCGTTGATCCTAAGGAGTTCTGAGTTTGCTGAGTAGCGCCCACTTTGTCGCCATAGTGCTTCTGTGGTGATCGAAGATAGTGACAATTTGGAGGCTCCGATACTCTCCATGTGCTTGTCTATCAAAGCTTCCAGCTTGTTCTGGACCCGAAGACCTAAGGGAAGGAGATGGAAGACTCCTGAATGTGCCTGCACGTGATGAGCTCAAGGGGTCTATTTGAGATCGGAATGCACTGACTTGGCGAAGGAATCCACCTCGAACGAGCAAGGCATGGGAGTCATCTTGAGTTTCGTCAGACTAGGGTAGCTTGATGGTGAGGTCTGAACGCTGACCTTGCTCGCCATCCTGGGGTGAGATGCCGCCAGTAGGGGCCCAAAAGTTCGACAATCGATTCCTCGAATCCGTCTCAAGGTTGTTAGCATAAGTTTCCTCATATAAACCTTGAAGGAAGACTCGTACAGTTATATACCGAGCGAAACTCCATCTCCCGATCGGGAGATTTGCTCGTCGAACAACTCCGTTCCATATATGCGCCTTCATTCGCGCTCAAGCCGTGATCCAGCGCAATGGGGAACGCCGTCAAGAGGGATATCACAATCAAGTCATATATGACAGGTCAAATATCTAACGAATTGCATGCGATAGCATTGGCTACTTGGAAGGAGTTCTGGGTTGGAGTATAAACTTGGGCCGAAGTTCAACCGAAGCTCGGGAGTCCGCTCGAAGAAATTCTGGGACAGCTTGAACTCATCTCAATTGCGCCAATCCACGAATTTCATGTAAGTCTGTACCTTCTCCCAGCAGTATAGAACCTTCTAGATGCTTACATCGCCATTCGCGTAGTATGCCACCACGGTTACGCCTTCGGCCGCGCGCCCTGCTGATCCAACGATCACCCTCGCAGCACTCCCTACGGCATGGCTATGCTTCCCTAGCTACCGCAACCACACCCGCACCGCCGATTGAGCAAACCATAAAATCAGTGCCCCCCGTATTACGATATCCCCCCACACAACCTCCCTCTCATAAGCCGCCAGAAGTTCGTAAATCACAGCTTCATCGACAGTACCAATCCGTGCTCAAGGCCTCACCCTTGATCCTGATCTTTCAACACAACAACATCAAAGCTGTAGAATGGATGGGAATACGGCGAGAACTGACGGCGGCGCTAGAGAAGGTCGATGCTGAGCGAGAGAAGCTCGGGCAAGAGTTGTTTGCAGATGGCATAAAGCTGCAAGTGATCCAGACAGGCATCTTTGCAAGCGCCTTGAGGGTTGTAGAATTTTTTAAGCCAGGGGAGAGCGCATTGGATCATGCGCAATACCCCACAGATCCTACCACGCCTACGAGCGCGAAGGTGCCGAACGCACAAAACACACCGGACGACGAGACATTCGCACACGGTCTGTCGCGCAAAGCGCACGAAGCAGCTTCGAACAAGAAGCTGAAGCTTGAACTGGAGCCATTGCTGTCCGGCCCGCTCGCGATCGTGGCTTTCCCGTCGGTTTCACCACAACATCTGAAGACCGTCCTCTCGATGCTATCGCCGTCCCCAGATTTCCCGGCGCCGAGGAGGAAAGTCAACCCGGGATATCACGAGCCAGAGATCCAGGCCGGTCTACAAAAGTTAATGCTGCTGGGTGCAAGAGTAGAAGGCAAGGTGTTTGATCAAGAGGGCACAAGATGGGTTGGAGGCATTGAGGGTGGCATTGATGGCCTTAGAGCACAACTAGTACATGCGCTGCAGAGTGTCGGTGGCAGCCTTGCCAACGCTCTTGAAGGAGCAAGTAAGAGCCTGTACTTCACTGTGGAAGGGCGGCGAATGGATATGGAGGAGAAAGAGAAGGGCGACATGAAGGAAGAGTAGGCATCTATGGAGTTGTAGCATACTATGTATAAGTATTGTACATTTCTTCACCCCCATGTTATTCAGGAGGGACAATGTGTATACCTCGTCGAATATCTGTACCTGGAACCAAGTGGGCGTGTAAGTGTTTTTCGGCTCGTGAGCATCACAGTGTTTGGAAGTCCTTGTGCACACTGATCCGATTGGCAGAGGAGATGGGATGGAAAGTCGGTCAATAGAATGATGGCAAGGCTTCAATGGTGGCGAGGATATGGATGGTAGACAAATACCAGCTTCCTCAGTATGTCCTCGAACGTTCGCAGCGTACAACGAGCTCGCTTCGGGGGCTGGTTCTGGCTGGAAGGTCGCTTCTATCTTCGTACACGGCTGCAAGATCTCAGACATCGCAGATCTGGCCCCAATACCACGTGGAAGTCAACGTCAGCTCCTTCCCGACCGCCAACAGTCCGATCAGCCCTGCAGCAAATCGATAGAGCAGTTGCTTTAATCGTCTTTTTGTAGGTCTCTACACCGCAAAGTTGGGCGCTTCGAAGCTGAGCCTCCAGCGAACACAGCGCAACCCCGAGGAACCCTCTGTCGGCACTTTTTGTGGTCGCACATTGTAAGTCTCTCCTTCGCTGCTATCGGCATCTATTCTTACTTTAACAGCTCTGGTCATCCTACGGACGCCATGAACCGTTCCTTCGGTGACTTCAACGCGCGGCGACTTGCCGCTGCAGCAGCTTCCTAGAACGGGCGCTCTCAAGACATCCACCAAACCGGAGGCCGATACCATTCCCATGGATTGAGCAATCTAAAGATAACATTGGCGCGGTAGATCCAACACCGCACCACGTCCGTCTCCGCATCCTCACCGGTATTCTACGCCCGTAGGGCTGCATCCACCAATGAGAGGGCCCGGTAACGTGGATACACAGCGACTCCGGTCCATTTTGATGGCAAATCTGCATCTCGTACTTTCACAAACTCGACCTTCCATCTTCTTCAATGCGCAATGTCCACAAGATAGTCTACCCGCCCGTGCGCTTGCCGCCGACCGGGTCAACGGTTCCTTCCCGATTGGCATGCCGGCCACGAGACCGCCCTTCAAAACTGGGATGTCTCAGGGAGATCGCCTTGCAATCGCAAACTCTTTGCGGTGATGACTTGACTCAGATCAATCACATCACCGCTATGGCCCACGGGTTCAGTGCTCGAAAGGGCTGCTGCTGGCCGTCCTGGAGGAGCAGAGTCATCTTGGAACCGCACATGTCCTGCAGGAGATGTGACGTGACTCAGCTCGAAGGATAGCAGACAATAGGGATAATGATGAGCTGGAGCAATCGACATTGCGAGTCCTTGCCGCGCGACTTCTATTCAAGGAGTGTTTACAATACGAACGGGTGCCTGGAGGCCTGGAAAGCACTTCACCAGGGCAATAGGTACGTTGTATTGTTCCTGAGCAACGCTTCCCACTGCTCTCCTATATATTTCCCACCTCAGGCTGCCTTTTTCAAAATCTTGCCTCAACTCCGCAACACCAACCCTGAAGGCCTTTAACCCCCATCACACCGTCCACGCATACATTATATTACCTATTAAAGCACTCAAAGCTAACAATACCAGACGTCATGTCTTTCCAGCAACAGAATGGCACTGGCGCCAACCGCAACTCGAACACACAGCAGCAACCCGCGTCTACCCAGCAGCAGCCCGCATCCGCCCAGCAGCAATCCGCAACTACCCAGCAGTGGCAAGAAGTCTCTCGTCCCTGGGCAAACCCTAACCGAAATCCATGGGCTAGCATCGAATCTGCACATCCTCGTCTGCATTACTATCCTAACGGCACTTCGATTGCCAACATCCCGGTAAGTGCACCTCCTCGCTACACCCTGAAGGACTTCAGGCTAAGTGTTCCAGTCTCAGCAGCTCACCACGTCAAACCTCGCTCAGCTAGGCCAGGACAACACGTTGGCCATGTGGGAGCACGACAACCGTCACTATCAGCGCGACTGTCCCTGGGACGGCGTCGGAAGAGTTCCCACACGCAGGACTGAAGGAGAAAATGGTGGACAGTCTTGAGCGGGAATGGAACTTGGAGGATAGACTGAAGGACTTCACGGAGGACAATCCGGTTACATATCTGTATAAGCATGATTTATGGCGTTTATGGGCATTATCACGGGAGTCATCACTTCTCTGTATAGTATCACGACTCTAGGATGGCTTCAGGGGACTTGGGATTTGCCCCTCGGTCTAGGCTTTCAGGACGGAAGTTGCTTCGATAGATATCACAATTCTGCATTGTCTAATTCTGTCTTGTGCTTGCTGGCTGGCTTCGATACTTCAAGTGACGTCGATTCAGTCCTGTGATAGGGCGATGGAGCGACTATAAGGGCAAAGGGCGGTAGTCGCGCGATGCGATGTCGAGTCCATGATTCGACAATTAGACGTCCAGACGATCCAACGTCTTCCACGTGAAAAGCACCAGATACTGTCGTTGGATTACTTCTTAGAAGCGCTTCGTTAACCAAACACTGCTCAAGTGGGCTCTCGTTCGAAATGTTGCGATGCTCTTAAGAAGCAGTACACTAGGTACGATTGGGGCGCCTGAGATTGTAGAGACACCAGTGTGCGATGATTCTCGACCTGTCCGCCCCAGATTTGGGGCTCATCGGGTGTCAGACGGGCGAGGGCGAATGGGTAGGGCGAGACGACGCGGGACGTCAGCCGGCCTCCCGCCCGCTTGACGATAATAGGCTCGTCCACGCTGAAGATTGCAGTGAAGTGTGGTACGTGCTATCCTCCCCAGGATAGCACAGGATATTATGACGTAGTCCCGTACTTGGATGGACAGTAAGGAGAGCTTTTGAGTGCGACTTTGGTAAGACAAGCTTGTCATTCTTCTTCGACGGGGTTTGAGTAATTCGGGAGAACCCGCTATGCTCTGTCTCATTGGGCTTGATGGTTCTGGTACTCAATACGCGCTAAACGGCTGTATCGAGTCTTCATCAGATACTAATTGTAACGATAGATTCCAGTGGTCACAGTCTGGGACTTTGCTGTGATCTTAGCGTGAACGAGAGATGTTACTGGATCGAGCCAGCGGATGGGACCGGTGTTCAGGGCAATATGCGAGCTGAGCAGCCATCCTCCTTGCAATGACGCTGGTTGGTCTGTGCGCAAGCTCCACAGTGCGACCTCAGCTGAAAAGCGTGCAGCCACCTTCATACAATTGTGCAATCCATTCGAAATATTTTACAATTTCCGTAGTCTAGGTATGATGCGCTGGCAGAGGAACCCAATTGATCGCACTTGGGCATTTCGGCAACGTCCGGTGAAAGCGATCGACGATGATATCGGGAGGCCGCCCTCAAAACTCTATCAATTGAACATCCTACTCCAAAGTTAGCACCGTCCTCCAGGACTCGAGGGACTTAGTTTGGTCCCGCAGGACTGGGCAAAAGAAGGCGGACGAGGCATCGCGCCCATCATCCCGTTTCTTATCGCGTTGGCTTGCTAGTGCGGTCATGTGTGACCTGTCTATATTTGCAATCTCACCGGCGACTTCGAAAAGCTTGGAGGGCAAGGCTTGGGTTTAGGTCTGGGGTCCCTCCATGTACGTATCGATGATGAAAGGCACCATACCACTCATTGCTGGGTGCAGACGCCCACAGAAGGAGAGAATTTTTGTTGAGGCGGTTTAAATTGCAGACAAGATCGACACAGAGCCGCATCGTGGTCGGCATTGGTATGTCCACCAACAGACATGGTTGCGAGTGTTCACCGGACCTAGATTGGACCTCGAAGCCTTGCCCAACACGAGGCCCAAGTCTCTCGAATCTGCCTCGCCAGGCGTTCTCGGCCAGCAGTGTGACATTGATAGGCATGGCAGTGCTCATTTTTGTTCGATGTCGGTCGTTTTCAGCCCCATAGTATACTGCTGCGCCTTGTGGTGTCTATAAGGATAAAATATAGATATGCCTCCATATTCAACTTTTCGTTTGGATGGAGACTTGTCCGTCTGTGTCGAGATTCACGATTTACCTCTCCGTTCTACGATGATTTCACGGCTCGCTGTTCTGTCTGATCGGCAATACCGGTGAGCTCGATCTGTCTAACCTCCCAGGATATAGCACCTACGCAACATCAACTTATTCCTCCCACCTTGGAAGCTTGCGGTGGACAACACTTTGACGGCATCTCGGCTGATCTGAGCTGCAAGCATGTCCTCCCGGCAGCACCATTCAGACAACGGTGTCGCAATTGGATTTTCTTTTTCCAGACCTTGATGAGTCTCGACCCCGACCCCGACCCCCGATCCGGTTACCTCGCAGTCGCTATGCAAGCTGTTGCTTCACAATGGAACTTCATCGGCGCCCACTTTGCTCAACGGTTGCCATGCCTTGCATATGACAGGCGATGCAATCGATGGCAAAAGGCAACGTATGCAGAGCGAGTCGGTACGTATGGCGTCCCTTTTCTCTCCTTTCCGATTGCCCAGCTCACGTACATCCTAAGGCAACAGTTCCTTAGTTTCGACCCGATGGCTAGACGTCCATGTCTTCATTCGCTGCTTCGACAAAGCTCCATCCGCCGGCTATTGTCCAACATAATGGGGCAACCAAACAGATCGACGAGCATCCTATGCGATGGAGGGACTCGAGTTGCCCTCGGGATGGGACAGACTCGTGTCACGCCCGCCCTTCGCCCTCTTTCAGGCAATGCGTACACCATATCATCTTCTCCAATTGCTGGTCGTCTACCATCATGAGGAGGACCTACTCTTTGGCAACAGTCCTTCCCCGCGCGGCAAGAAGATAGGGCGACGCGGGCAGTTTCGTCGGCTGATATATCTTCTGTTCCTTCGCGCCCGTCTGAGCAAAGTCCAGCAGGACTAGCTTGATCTTATCGCTGTGATGACGCTCGGTCGTCGTCGTCGCCAACAGCAATAGTGAAGATATAAGTCCTCCAAGCTCGCAATCGCAAAGTAGATATCTCGGACAGGCTCCCACCAAGTGGCAAGATGAGACTCATACTCGAGAAACAACACAACAGCTGGACTTTTGAGTGAGTCAGTACATTCCTCTTCCACCGAGTCAGCCCGAGGATGGACGAGTACTAATACACGTCAGACTCACGATTCAAAATCACCGGACCCGAGATCTTAAGCCAAGGACGCCGCGTCCAGGAAGTTTTCGAATCGGGAAATGCTTTCTTCAGTTTTCTAGAACACATCATCAACAATTCCAAGCTCCGGGGGGTGTGCCATCTTTCCCAGCAGAAAAGTCTGAACACTATCGATACCAGGCGGAGCCGGCCTCGCGCGAAGAGGTACCGGAATTGCCAGGATCCTTTGTTTTGGTTGAGCTAGAGCACACTCGTCCCGTGTGCGAGCTGGCTGGGGGGTTGGAACATACTCCTCAGTCACCACCAGGTCCAAAAGACACATTACATCGTACGCCTGAAGTGCATTCTCGCCAAGCTGTTCGTCGCCGGAGCGGAAGTACTTCTACCTCCATCCGGGAAAGATTACGATCAATGTCCCAGAGAAGGACAATGCAGTCACATGATCATTCGACGATTTCTGAGAATATGAATGGTGGGCATCACTTGACTCCTACGACGTCTTTCCCCGGATCTTCAACCGATCCTGTAGCCTATGACAGCAACGCAAGCTCGCCGACTTCTTCTTTTAGATATGGTGGTGCACCATTCGACGAATTGAACAACACCTTCACCCCAGACTACACGATCAGCCCAGATTGGTCACCTCTGGACACCCGTCGCAACTCGAATGCAATGAGTTCCGGCATGTCTCCATCAACAGAGGAAGTCACTACGTCCGTCGCTTACAACATGACGGTGCATCCAACAAACCAGCTAATGCGACATCCTTCTTCCGGCTACGTCCAACAGCCTCTACCTTCTCTTCCTGAGAGTGGTCAATCACTCTACAACACACCAGTGACTGGAGAGGTCTTTGCCAGCCCCTACAGTACGGACTCAACAGCCGCAACGTTCAACCATAACTACTACCAGGGTTATGGCGGTGCTAGTACCTGGGCCTCAATCAGAGCCCCCCATTACGAACAGTCTGGTACCGTCCAGGAAACCATGGACAAGAACAGCAATGCGGCCGTGACTTACGGCGGCATTGAGCCAACTGGATGTCTACCAGCACTGCAGGCAGTTAAGAACGCTGCTTCCACACTCACCAACGTGCTCACTGGAGCTATACCCGGCAGAGTAAAGCGGACCCGGTTAGTTCACTACTCAACTCATCATGGAAGAGTTGATCCAGCACCTCTTCCCTGTGGCATTGGCGACTGTGAAGAAGTTTTCACGGGCAAATTCAAGGGCGGGAACAGGGCAAGGCATGTCAGGCAGCAGCACTCGCTGACACCCCAAGTTCCCTGCCGATCCTTTGGCTGCCAAGCTAGCTTTCGTCGATCTGATGCTCGAAAGAAGCATGAGAAGAGACAACACAATCTAGATTGCCCTAGGGCCAGCAGGAGAGGTGCTCCTATCCAGCCTCCTGCTCTTGATGCTTTAATCTACCATCATCAACACAACGACCAACTTCGGATCAGTGCCCCAATTACCGAGGCTTACAACCACTAGAGTCAGAGACTCTACCTACACTCATTTGACGATAGACTTCCACTCTTTTGAATCTTGCAGGTCGAGCTGGGCAATGATTTTGCGCGTCGCTGTACGGTGGTTCGCTTGTGGAACAAGCATACGGTCTTCATGTATATACTTAATCCCTTACGATTTACGACATTGGTGGAAGTATTGGACGCGGTGTTGGTGGATTACGGTTCGATATTGATGTTCTTCTAGTTGTAATGACGACACTGCATCGCCTCATTCCTGCTGACAACTGTTTCCCATGGACAACAAGTTTCAATCTGATGGCGCTCGCCTTGACTGATCCCAAGTTGTGCAATGACGAATTGACCCTGCGACGTGACGTTCTTCGAATTACCTCGTCATAATTCAGACCCTATTGAGCAGTCTGGGGAGTAGTAGAGTGCTATCATAAAAGTGAGGCGGACGAAGGACTCAAGTCTAGACCTCTAGGCCGCAAAAGCCGTTGAGGGCAACTGAACCATACCAAAAACGGTTTCCGTTGCATGGCGTCCGCAATGGCATTCTGGGGAATTGCATGGGGTCGGGAGCTACCGTGCAGTCTCCGAATTTCCGGTGAGCGAAAAGGGCGTCGCGCCGGCTCGTGTTGCCCTCCTGTCTGTCATTCGCCCTATAACCGCGAACAGATATAGAAAGGTATAGGGCGGATCGACGTGCGCCCGTCATATATGCAAGGTCGGTCCATGCGAGGCGTCTGTTTCCTGGAAGAGCGACATGGTCGCGGTGGAGCTTAGTTCAACGTCTTGTATCCAGATTGCGCTTTTGGCTGCAACGCTAAGCCTCCACGACAGATGAGTTGGCGATTCAAGCACTGCCCTCAAGTCCGGAGGTAGGCTCACTGGGCTGAGACGGATTTTGGAGGTGTTTCAGAGCCTAAGGCTGAATCTGCACTCAACCACGTGCTCGGATCACGCCGATATACGTCACAGCATCATACACATGAGATACAAGACGTTCCAATTCTAGCTCTTGAGTCTTCCGGGCAGCCTTGCTGCGGATGGATTGTCGACGTGGTGGCTCTGGTAGGACGATTGGATGAGAGGCGACGAAAAGTAATGTGGAGAGATGATGGAGGACGAAAGTCGGTGAGCATTTATAGTGACATGGGTGTGAACCTAGCGGACAAAAGTCGGTTGGATCATAGAAGAATCCAACCTCATGGGAGGCTTCGGTATTGATAAGACCTTCAAGAAGGAGTATCGCTGTATTGTACGTCCACGGGGTCGGTCCGCAGTAGCAGGAGCGGCGTCACCTCAGCTGTGACGATGCTGTTGAAAAGCATGTAGAGCAAGATGCACGGGCGGGAAGGGTAGGGCGCGATGCCGACGACATTAGTATAAAGTGGGGATATCAGCTGTCAACAGCGAGTTCCGGTAACCTCAAGGTGCTCGCGGATCGACTATGCCGCCTCATTGTAAAGCAAGATCTTGTGACACTGCTGTATTTGCCTTGTTGTGCGCTTTCCGGTGGTTACATGCGACCTTTGTGTAGAGTTGCTTCAAAAATGTCTTTGCTCATCTCGAGACTCATGACCTTTGTGAGCAATTCGCCTTGTCCTGTGCATAGATCTTTGAGCCTATCAAACAGTCCAAATGGGAAGAAAAGCAAATATGGCTATACTGTTGCGACTAGGTATGCTTGGTAGTGACATTTTCGAGGCGAGCAACGCTAGAAAATCCCCGTGGGTTAAGATGTGTATTGCATCGGAGTCGATACAAAGACCATTCTATGAGCACGTCAAGTTTGGAAACTTGGTATTATGCGATGTTGGTTTGTTACGATGCGAGCTAGCTTTGAAGTAACGATAAAGAAGCGATGACAGGATTGGCAGGTATCTGTCTAGCTTGGTCCCAGTGGTTTTTGGAGGACCGAGAAACAGAGGTTATTAGCTTCTACTGTGCTTGCCTGATACAATTTCCAAAGCATAGAGCAGGTGTGTGTGAGATGCATTTATCAGATGAGGTCTTGGAGTGGGATGCCTTGATCTGAGTCGTGCATGCAGAATGCATTACCTGCTCAGAGTGGTCGTGTGGCGACAAAGGCATCGTGCCAAACTCGCCCGTTGCTATGCACAATGGAATGGTCTCGGCGCATTGATCTTGAACGCATTGCAGTCGGTGCTGATCTGAACAATTTACAGGCAAGCTTTATTGAACGGTATTGTGACGATCTGTTTAAGAGCTTGTGATCGCAATCGCAAAAAGATGCCGTGTCATGAAGCAAGGGGTAGCGGCCAGCTCACTTCTCGTCGCCGATGGTGGCATCCGTCATCTCTTGTACCGGAACCATGCACCTGGGTTGGTCAGGTGGGGCTTTCTTTTTCTGTAATCGTCTTGCGCGACAAGGAACACCTGATCTTCATTTAAAGAGCACCCGAGGACGATCAATTTGGCGTCCCGGTTTCGCGTTATCCTGTGTCCAGAGCTGCCAACGCACCCCCACACTATGTAGATTGCGCACTTTCAGGAGAAGAATGGACAGGAGCATTCCGAGCCTGAAGCGTATAGATCCGTGCCGTCTCCAAACTTATTTCGCGAGGAAAGGATGATGATGCATCTTCATCCCTGTGTTGCGTATCGAGAACAGCAGCTTTTCCCATTTCGTCGATTATGGAGCAGCCAATGATAGACTATAAGCTTGTAGGTACCTGAATGAAGGAGCATCGCTCAAGCCTCGGATGGCGCTCTCTCCAAAACGCTGAGACAAACCGGCCATCCGCGTAGGATACCCCAAGGCGAACCTCAAGCTAGCATCAGAAATGCCGCTCCTAGAATGTTCCGGCTACTTTGATAGTTTCTTGCCTCGTCGCTCAATAGAATGATCCTAGGTAGCCAGATCTCCGACTTGCGTTGCGCTTGCTTTAGCCATATTGAACCTTCGGGAGACTTCAATACCGAGGAGACCTGTGCCGTCTAGGTGATAAGCTAATTGCTTAACATCAAGGGCTACAGTACACGTTGAGTCATCTCGATTGGTTCGAAGCACATGAGACGGGCGCAATCGTCCACGTCCCCACTTCAACCGAAAGACTTGAAGCTGCTTCTTTCGCTTGGACGGCAGTCTTCTCAGTGACTTAGAGCCAATCGATTGATTCTCCCCTTCCAAAGCGCGGGCATACGGACGATCGGTTCGCTTCCCCGTGCCGTCGAAGGTTGTCGGGAACGCCAAACTTGATGAACGGACCGCAGCTGACGAAGTGTCATTCTGTGGCAGCCACATGCTCTTTCAACTCTATCTGGCAACGGCCCGTTCCTCTAACCATGCGCTCCGTCGACACTAGCTCTTGCGTATGTGTAAGCGGTCGATACACGCAATCCCCTCCGCGGCAGTTGCTCCATTCGCGATAAGTGCGGCTCTGCTGCAGACACTGAAATCCCAATTCGGTAAGCCGTACGCCTATCTCCCCAACAAATCGTCCTGATGGCCCAGACCAACCAAGTGATCACCAAATTCGAAGTTCAACCAGGGTGTTCATGCTAAGACGGGCAGATGACCGGGTTCACTGCACCAGCGTAACCGTAGTGTCGCGCGGGGCTGGAAGTAAAAGGCAAGCCCCAAGGCCGGCGCATGCTGATATTTATTAGGTGGCTTGCATTTGGCGTGCACTCCCTGCCCCATGGAGTTAGTCGAAAGCTCGTTGCTTCTTTGCGCAGCCACTTCGCTTGCGATCTCCATGTTCTCCATGGATTGCGAGCCGTTCTCCGCACATCGTGCGAGCTCCTGCAAGCCATGAGACGAAGCGAAGCGTGAACGACTGTTGGTCGTGAATCGAAATGGCAAAGGATCGTCAAGGCCACCTCTCCAGCTCCGGATCACATCACCGTTCGTCTCAACCATCTCCAGTGAGTGGGTGATGGCTCGTCTCCCGCATCCCTGCTCGGGACTGGTTGATCTAGGGTACTGAAAGGAAGTGATGTGGGTGATCTCTGCTCCGAGAAACCGGGACATTGCGCAAGCGGGGTTGCTGGAGGAGGCTCGAGAGAGCTTTCGTTGTGCTAGATGAGATTTAGCCTTGCCGTCCAAGGCTGTGTTCCGAAGAAAGTGCAGCAAGAGAGACAATGATCGCTTACACCAATGCCAAGAGAGATGGTTGACCGTGGAAAGTGTTAATCGCAGTAGAAAAGCGGCTCAAAGTTAGTGATAAATTGGCCGGGCCAGTTGAAGAGCGGATGCTGTCCACAACAACTTCTCTGGACATACTGTAGTAGCTAAGAACCGGCGTTACGTCTTAAATGCATGCTTCTGACCACCCATTCAGAGGGCCGAAGCGAAGGAAACATGTTCTGCTAGAGGCTGTCAATGCTCCTTGTAGTCAAAGGTCTTTGTGAAGCGTATAGATATGTATGCGTATGCGAATGAAGAACGGTAATTCTGAGCCGTAATGAAGTAATTCGTACCTAGCCGTCCAATTACTATTCAAGCCAGAATTACCTGCAGTTGCATACCCGTGGTTCTAGCGACAGGTTTGGGGGTCAGCTGCACGAGCTGTGCATTGAGTTCATGGCGTTCCACTGCTTGTCATCCCGTCACACCATCAATCATCGGTGACATTGATCAGCCACGATGATGAACCCGCGTTGATGGCTTGTCCACACACGCACCATGTTCTTACATTGCCGCCATGCATATGATGGAGGTTGAGCGCGCTCCTGCAGCCGTCTGAGCGGTGGGGTAGATAGCAGCGGCTCCCCATGGCAGTGGTTGATGAGAGTCTCGAGAGTCTCCTATAAGCAGAACATGCGTATCAAGCTTCATGCTTACCCATGATGCCTCTTTCTTGCTGTTTACCTCTTCGTCTGCTTCTAAATCTTCGACGTACCATTCCAGCGAGTTCACTACGATAGCCTAGATTACGAGTACAGCGTCCTTCGGGCGCTTGACTTCGGATCCGTCCTCTCAACGCCTTCACACACAGCGCGCGGACATTCTTAAGGCACTTCAAAACTCGATGAGGACTGCCTGGATCAGGCAAACGGTGCTACTGGAGGCCGTTGTGGTTTAAAATGAAGCACCGCCCCGATCAACACACGATACTCTTACCCCACCATGTCTGCCTCACGTATTCTCGGCTTGCCAGATTGATATTCGTTGACGATTAAACATTCTTGACAAACAAGACCAACGCTGGACAAAGTTCCTTCTGCCGCTGGTGAAGGCTGCGCAAATGTACTTCGAAGGAGTTCGCTGTGTCCGGAGCGACGTGACCTTGGAAGGATGGCGCGGACAATAAGTGGTATCGTACGTCCATGGAGTCCTTGTCCAAACTGCCCATAGGTATCCACCTCGCTGACCCAGTGAATGTATGGATAGTTACCTTTGACATGGCAGCAGAAATGTTAAGGCCTTACCGAGATTGTGCTAGTTGCTCCGTCGGAGGACTACCATTTCACGCCCAAGCTTTCGATGGGTTCCGCATGCCCTCACCGCCATATGAGCGCTCCAACAACCTTCTCGACACTCCCAGAAGCTTTGGCATCACAACCGCCTGCTACTTCAAGCGCGTACCTCAAGCGCGTCGATTCGACAACCTGTGTGCGATTCGCTTACCATCAATCCAAGGGTGTGTCAGCGCACCTGAGCCGCCGTCCAGGGTAGTTATTTTGCCGAATAGTGAGGCTTGGTCGTACCAACACACTACCAGATCACGACGGCAGTCTGAAAGATCCTTTGGTAGGGGTTCATCGTTCGATTCGAGGCGATTGTTTTTGGGTTTGACCAGATTGCCAGCTCAAGGTCTTCACTCCCTCCACCACTGTCCAAGGAGTCGCGCCAGCTCTTACAACCTTTCAACGAGACTTGACATCTTTCCTTCAGTACAAGGCTCACATCTGGGCTCAGTTGTGGCAATAGTCATTCTGCTGGTCCTGTTGCCAGACTAGCTCCAAGGACTGTCTCGGCGCTCGAGCCCCAGCCTGATTCCCTAACAACACCATTCTTCCTCGTTCATCACCGGTCTGCCCAACTTCATTCCAGTCTTTCTGTCTTCGATACTGCTTTCACCAGTTGCGGGCCTTTCTTGGAGCTTCCACTTAACTGACCGACTGATTCTCAGCGCTGGTTGGCGGCATACGCGATCCAACCGAATCTCGTTTAGGAAACGCTGCGGAAGCATCTCTTGCAACCCCGTCGACACTCATCGCACTGGCATGAGCCACGTCCCAAGTTTTTCAGAACCTCATCTGTTACCTGCATCACTTGTCCTTGGGCCTGGAACGTCGGTCGGCACTGTGAACATGAATCCCCATCTCTATTTTCATGACAACGGGCAAGGCCTGCTGCGACAACGGCTGATGTACCAAGAGAGTCAAGGGCATCCCCATTCCACCTCAGGTCTGGATTTTTCTGCACAGAGCCAACACTGGTGGGTAACTGATGGCTTCTCTCAGGCGCACCATCACCCGAGCGAAGCAGTTGTGCAGGGAGACACCGAATTTGAGTCCTTAGACAGCAATGCTCTCAATACCACCGCCTCAGATCAGAACGGAGCCCACCAATCTGATATCGAACCCTTCTTCCATCCTTTTGGAGGTCCTTCCAATGTTGGAGGGTACGAAGACGCAAATCTCGGATGGGCTTCGACCCCAAGTGGAAGCCCTCAACTCGAACCAGTCGGGGAACACACTGCAATGGATAGTGGCCACATAGCCCTGATGGGTATGGCTGTGGAATCATCATCGCAAGCCCACGGTGACATCAAGCTGGAAGCGGAACTGGCGACAATGGCTCCGGATCAGACTCCCAGTCAGTTGCACACCCATGGAGAGCAAGTACCTGCCCACTCGCGCGAGGCTCCGTGGTCGTCCGAGAATCCACGCTCTTTCGTACCCAGAGGCATGCGATTTTCCTCTCAAAGCACCGTCGGCCCGTACGTTTCTCGAGGGCATGAGCAAGGGTATGACCTGAGCGAGGCTGGACAGAGAGGAGCATCTTGGCTGAAGTTGACGGAAGAGCCATCGAGAAGAGACATGCATCGAGACACCACGATCTCTTCTAGGAATCGTGCTCGAGGGTCTCAAGGTCGTCGCCGAAAGCATGAAGGTTCGAACTGGTTAGATAATGACAACGTCCAATTCCAACCTATACAGCCCCGAGCAGACGCTCCTTACGGATTAAGCATCTCACCCAACAATATCAACGATCATGCCGGCTCAGGCTACGTCGGAAGCGGAGACTGGTCACCTTGGGGCCAGTCGATCGAAAATGTGAGCCTAAGAAGCAGGACCGGTAGCTCTACTGAAATGTTCACTACCACGGATGGTCGCACTTCAGCTGGATGGGCAAGTCATCAACGATCCAGTCCAGAACAAGCAATTTTCGAACGATCGTACGATTTTGAGCCAAGTAGTGGCACCGATCATTTGGGAGACAGTATGTCGACTCTCTGTCCGGGAAATTGGACTGGCGAAGATCCTTCATCCGATGCTAGGCATTCGGATACTTTGGGAGCATCCTTTTCGAGAGATGTGGAAGAGCACCCACCAGGACGTCCACCTCAGTTCGCCTTTCTCCTACAAGTAGAAGACGCCCAACCCGGCGATACAGCTTCATCTAGCCAACATGATGGATCCGGTATTGGAACGTGAGTTTGGATCCTGTAACGTTTTGGTCTGATACTAAAGCATTAGCAGTGAACTGAGGACTGAAGATCAAGGACTACAACACCACACACACAGTCCAGTTCAAAGCTCTGAACGCTCATTAGGGAATCAATCGAGGTCGCCCTCAGCCACGGATTTCGCGGACCCACTACCGTGCCCCGAGGAAGGCTGCCATGTGACCTTTTCGGGAGATTTCCGCCGAGGGAATTTAGCAAGACATCGTAGGCTTGTGCATAGAGGCGCAGAATACCCATGTGAGGCTGAAGACTGCGGCAAGTCGTTCAAGCGTAAAGACGCCCGTTTGAAACACTACCGCAAGCATCACGAGGATCTCTGCAGTAACAGCCCATACATCCGGCGTAAGATCCCCGGTGGCCCCGCTTTGGAGGGTGACTTGGACCAGGCCCATGTACGGATGCGCCCGCTCTCACAGGCAGGGTCCCACGGAACACTTGGCCTATAGGTCGGGACAGAGGTTGTTGACTTTATCGTATCATTGATAGTGTTGATGATGTTCTTAGTCTCTCCGCTGGGGCATCCATGATGGAACTCGCCCTTATCACCAACTTGTTCGCAATAGTCGGTCCCAAGTTTCAAAGCCAGCATCGAAGTAATGACGGCCACCGATCATCCAAGGCTCTTGACATGTATGACCAGCCATGGCGATCCAGGCTCTTATATAGCGTTTACGATTGTACTCATGACTTATGAATGTCCCAGCCAAAGGCTGCAGCCTTGGCAGCGGACCCGGTATCCTTAACGGTTTCCATCTTATATTTGGCGTTTCTTGGTTGGAGTTTCGGTACTCTGTGGGAGGTTACGAGTGCGAAGAAACTCGAGGAGCCCCCGACAACCGAATATCGGGGCGCTGCGTGCAGAGGACGGTTCGATTGCGAGGCTGTCGCACCGGGGACGGCGACCTGAGTCATAAGCGGGCATCTTGGCTATCAGAAAGACGACAACAACTCTGATATTGGCCAAGTCGAGTTTCAAGCGTCTCTCGCGTCGGAAGAGTTCGAAGGGCGATCGTTCGAGTTAAGAAGTGGGAGGAGGCCGGCGTGAGGTTGAATTTAAAATGTGAGGCTAAGCCCGGAAGATCCACGTCAACGAGGTACGCTTGGGTTAGTGTGCCCGTAAAATACCCTCGCCCAGACGCTTCGGGATGCTGGGATGGCAACAGTGTTCTTTCCAAATGAAGCCAACTGTCAAGCTCGATCCGGGAGGAGTTGCCACATGATCCGATCCTGCGGTGCGATCATGGTGTGGCACATTCTCGCGCAGTCCCTCCAAGTCACAAGGCGTGGGTCTGGAGATGATAAAGAGCGGAGAGAAGGCGGAAAGCCTGCTATAGAGTGAGGGGCTGGTTGGGCTACTTTGCCGTCGCATGAGCGCGTATCGTCGTGGCTTATCCTGTAACGTTCAGTCAATTTACAGCGTTTCATTATGCTCACGTCTTCCTGCTCTAGGCCGCACAGACCTCAATCGAAATCTTGTGTCATGGTCATCCTAAAGACACGTCAACCACAGGTTTTGCTGCCTTTGTGAAGGCACAAAATTGCCCTACATGTCCTTCATTAGCATCCAGACCATAAGTACGCTATGATGACGCGTCACAGCGATCTGAATAGACTTATCCCTTGTCATCATGTCACCCGTTCATGGCCACCGATGCTGCCTGGGTTCGTTGTTCGACAGCACCTGTCAGAGGCAGCATACAGGCTCTACGGGTTGTCAGAGTACCTGCGCTAATCTGTGATATATCTCCCGAGACTTACCCCAAGGGTCACGATCCTCTTTTGTGGATCCTCAGCCAACTTCATTCTTACCAATCGTGTCCAGGCCGACCCATCCCGCGGTCAGATTATGGGTACATTTTCAACCAATCGAGCGTACTCTCGATGACTTCGTGTGGTCAGCAAAGAGGTCACAAGATATCGCACGGATACATGTGAGCCAACGTTACTCGCAGCATACATAGTCTGAGATGAGGCGTAAGAGGCCACTGTCCTGTTCTATCCTGAGCCAGCTTAAGGAAAAGAGAAGGACCACACTAGGCTGGGTGGTTGACCCTTTCCGGCCATATGCGCCACTCAAATGCTGCCTAAGTTCAAGCATGCGTTGTCTGCATGGAAGATCTTAATGTTCGTTAGAAAGAGGTGTTGCCCAGTCGTTCTTGTCCTTGTCCACCCACGATGCTTGTCTAACACCGCTTCGACTACTCATAGTTATGCACAGATGCATCTATGGCGCCCCAACTCGCCACGACCATTCAAATCAGTCCATGGCAAACCTTGACCGGAATAGACCGTCTCGGTTGGATGGAACGGCTTTGCTAACTGCATGGTCTGCCTGAATAGTATAAGAAGCTAGACCTTGTCATCGACCCGTTCTCACCGACACTCTGAGTTCTCCCCACCCTCTTCAAGAAATGACTCTGCGCCCCTTTTTACAGTCATTTCGCCTAGCCTCGCATTCATCACCAGGTAGTGGGGGCTTTTTGAGCCGTTGCGCAATTTTCTTCCCGTTCCTTAGCACCGCCACTACCTACTCTATCTGGTGAACCATTCCGGTTCCTATTCGTCATCGTTGCCACTCATTGTCGGCGGTGTACGCGACATGCAGTTGCCTGATCTTCGAGATCATTTGCTTAAAGTTTTTCTTCAGCTAGCAAGAACCGCCTCAATCGTTCCATTTCGATGAGGCTGGCGAATGGCTCACACCCTTGTCCACACTTAGGTGTCGTGCATCCGCTCGCTAGAGCCCAGCTTTACTTGTCCTCCACTGGCCGACGGTAGCCACCAATCTCGTTGACCCTGCAGATCATCTTCACGGCCGCGGCCTCTCAACCTGTCGAAGCGAAGCTCTTCCAACGAACAATCACACCTTCAACTAGTGACTCGAGTTGTTAGGTGTAGGGGTTGAAGCAGTGGTCGTGAGCCTTTCTCTTATGCCTCAGACTTACTCATGACTATCGAATCAGTTTCAAATCGCAATACACTGCGCTCGCGCGATGGTTAATAATAGATGTGTGTGTATGCTTTGCTTCGTAACAAAACCCTATTGGAACGTTGCTCTCCTCCTGAGTCTCGAGCATGTCGACTTGGAGTTATGCCGTCAACTCCTTACCTACGATGCTGGGGAACCTGCGACACGATAACAGGATTATAACAGGATTAATATGTGACTGCAATACAACCTGCCAGTATGTACTTGCCTCATGCATCAAGTAATAACTTGAACCCGAGCTCACACCACTGAATACGGGCATCATCTTTGCTGCAGAGCTACAGTGACCCAATTTTGAAGGGACTATCCACTGGCAAACACTGTCCCCACATTCTGGTTTCCCCGCATCTTGCACCTTGCTGTGCCGACGTGCTGTCAACGCCACATGCGCTGAGAGTAGTAGTATCATGACAGCGTACCCAGTCACACATAAGTGTGCTCGAAAGCGCACGAAAAGAGCATGTGAGTGAAGTGTCTCGTGGTCCTCCACGGCTCATCTTCAGCGATGCAAAAGCATAGTCTGCATCGAAAGCTCAGGAACGGTGCCATCTTTGCATTAGCCTGGTCACACAACAGGCGCCTTTCGCAACTTCCAGACTTCGTGTCTGCGAAAACTCGCTCGGCATGTAAACCATTCGTCAACAGAATCGATCTGTCGCTGTGTGAACTACGAAAGCAGGAAAAGTCCTCCAGCATAGCACATCGTCGAACCCAAAACCGACACAGCCCAACGAAAGCCTCACCGCATCAACAAATGACATCTATCCCTCGTGGTGCAATCGAGCCTACTCAGATAGACCCCCTCCAAATCTTCGCTACACCACCACATGCCAAGAACGTCCTCCATCTTTCTCCAGGTACACAAGCTCCATGCAAGTCTCCACAGAGAAGTCCTTCGACGATCGTTACCCTGGCCCCCAGAACCCAGTTTTCCTTATCACTCTTCCTGTCGATGCTACCAATGAGGTTTGCAGCCTCACAAGACGGCTACGCTCCCATCGCCGCGAGCATGCAGAAGGGTGAAGAGATTGACGACGCCACAAGCCTCACCGCATGTACCCCTGACTCGAAGGACCGGTAACTTCATGCACGCCTTTAGAGAAGTAGAAGTCTCGAGACGAGGCTGTCCCAGCGGAGAAGGTTTTCCGAGGTTGCATAGTGATAGGCTTGCAGATGGGGTTTGCGATGCAAGAGCTGTCTCCTCCAGGCCGCTGGTGCCCAATCAATCGCCAAGCGGATCAAAGATGTAGGTAGCAATCACATGCAATGATCGATCGAGGCCAAGGCTTCCGTCCAGGGTTCCAATACCCCGTGGCGACTCTCTAGAAATCAATTAGCATGAGTCCTCTGACAAGATCTATAGTAATCTTAGGTAAAATGTATTAGAAGACCACGATATAGCGTGACGTTGAGTGATATGTAGTTCAAATAAGCTTTACCATACATGCTGCCTTACGTTGCCTGATCTTATTCGGTCTCCCTTTTCGGAATATCGATACAAGAAGAAGGGGTAAACCGGCCCCATCGCACAACAGAAGGGCGCTACTCGGCTTCGCGGAGAGCGCCCCGTCATCGTGGTCC
The DNA here is from genome assembly GCA_010015825.1 of Lophiotrema nucula. NCBI lineage: Eukaryota > Fungi > Ascomycota > Dothideomycetes > Pleosporales > Lophiotremataceae > Lophiotrema > Lophiotrema nucula. The sequence goes on along the minus strand of ML977313.1, from coordinate 1,480,084 downwards.
TTCACGTATCGCGCAACTCATTTCCGGTGTGCATGCGTACATCTGTACTGGGCACTCTGCAGATACCGATCAAGCAGGGTCGAGGCATGCTTAGCGGCCCAAAGGTCCTCCAACTCCTGCCCCTCCAGATCTTTTTGATGTCTTGGCCCCCATACCAAATCCTCCCAAGTTGTTACGGGTGCCAGCTCCTAGTGGCTGCCTCGTCATCGGCGAAGGCTGATAAGCAGGACCACCTTCAGCATTTATAAACGCATTTGTTCGATGTCCACCGAGGACTGGAAGACGACTGCGATGTTGGGCTTGGGATGGCGTACCGACCGGCGCTGAATCTTCGTTCATAATGTTAGCAAACATGTAGAGAAAGACGCGACTCCCAAGCCAAGAAGTAAAGACACCAAGACATTCACTTACTTCCAGTATATATGCGGCTACTCATACCAGCGCCCTGCGGCTGCGCATTCCAAGCCGGACCAAGCGGAGCACCTCCTCGTTGCTGACCTCCGTTCCCGGAGCTGCCACTGTCATCCCTACTATGCCGATTTCCTGAGCGACGTTGTGTCATACCAAGTCCCATCTGGCTCATGTTCGCTGTTCCTGTACGCGTGCCGGGGAGCCGATCGACGAATCGGTCGTTGCGGACCGTTTGTAGGGCGAAGTCGGCCTCTTCGCCGGCTGCGTTCGCAACGTGAGACGACATGACTTGTGCCTTCAGAGATTGGTAGAGCTTCTGAAGTTGTTGCTGCGTACGGCTTTTCTCGCGGAATGCGTCGCCGAGATCGTGGTTCTTCTGCTCGAGGGTTGCTTGCTCGGCATGCATTGCTGGCCAAGGCGTCAGATTATTTCCTGCTCGGATCACGCGCAGCTGGTTGGGGACGTGGAGGACAATCTTACTCTGTACCTTGTCTTGGAGTGCCTTTATGTGAGCGTTGGCGTCATGTATGAGCTGGTCCATCTGCTGACTGAGGTTGGAGTACTTCTCTGTCAGGCTCTTTGCAAGATGCTCTTGGTAGACACTATGGCTTTGTCAGTAAAGTCAGTAATTCCGGTAATGAAGCCGTACATTTCCTGCGATGCTTGATATGAGTAGAACTGGAGCCCACGACTAGCACACTCCATGATGATGGTCGGACTCAACCCACTCAAAACACTTGTCTTGTAATCCTCGGAAGGATTGAGACATGCAACAACAACGTCGTCCGGGTTGACGAGCCGTGTTCCGCAAGCTGGACATTGTCGGTTTGCGTTTGGTGCCCTTGACAGCCCAGTCGCATCGGCACATTGCGTGCAGAATACGTGGCTTTGCCAGAGTTCAGTACCCAGGAAGTAGGAAGGAAGGATGTACGACCAACCTGCAGGTAGTGACCACTGCTCGATCATGCAGCTGCGTTCGGCACTTGAGGTCATTGCATCTGAGGACGAAGTCCATCGCGCAGTCCACGATTTAGTCGGAGCAGAGAGGTGCTCAAGAAGTGAGTGAAAGAGAATGCTTCCTTCCGGTGTAGAAGAACTGTTATCGACGACCGATGCTCGGGCCTTAGCCGGGTGTGGAGGAAGGAGCATCCCACGATGTGGAAGCTGCGACCATCTCGGAAGACACAGTGAGCGAAACCTAAGTGAATCGCCGTATGGCGGGTCCTTATCACTCCAAAATATTGTGGTGGCAGACGCGTTCGGGATGTTCTATCTGAACCACCAATTGACCTCCAGACAAGTCAGTGACATGCTCACACTTTCCGGGCCGACAGGAGATACTTACTGAAGCATTGACTCCCCTTCCCACACCTCGTACAGCATGCCAATAGCCCAATGGAACATACAACGCTTGGCCGCTCTCCAGATGAGCTTCCCAACCACTTGCAGTCGTGTCACTATCCTCGTTGTCTCCCCACACAGCGTTCTCTAGTCTTTCTGCTTCCTCTCCAACCATCATCTCCTCTCCTCTCATATTCGCATGTCCGGCTCCAGCTCTCGTGCTCTCATAGAGAGTTCTCCCAATGTCTGGGTCCATCAACCTGACAACCTTCTTCCCTGCCAATTGAACAAAGAGGTTCGGGTTTGGGTCTCTATGCAGCGGTGTCCGCGTTGGGGGTTTGCCCATCCACAGGCTTGACCCGTAGATATCGCCTTTCCCAATCTCGCGTACGATATCTGGTGTTGGCAGATCGGCTTGCATTTCAGGGGGAAGATCGCTGAGCGGACATTGAGCGAGATACAAGCGAAAATCAAGATAGTCCGAGGACGGCATATGCGCTAGGAGGAGGGCAAGAGGAGCTTCGAATCGTTCGAACGATTGGGGGCGTGCCAGCTCCAAGGGAACTGTGGTAGACTCGTACCGTCGCAGGTATGGCGAATCTAGCGAATCAAACTGATGGTAAGCGGCATCATCGTTGATTAGTTTGAACCATTTCCAGATCGCAGGAAGGTTGCTGAAACCCTTTCGCAGGACTATCGGCTTGTCCGGGTCGAACTTCGAAGCATCGTCGAGTCTGTCTGCGACGGGCACAGGGATAAATCGCTGGCTTGTCGAATATAATCGTTTACTAAATTGGCAATACCTCAATTGAGAACGTAGGAGCATCGAGTAGTGTGAGACCAAATTCGTGGATGAATCGATTCGTTACGCCTGAAAAGAGGCAACCAAGCTCTATTGGAACACGGTCTCACGTGCAAGGTACCCCGCGAAAACCTCAAGACCCCGAGCTTCGCGACGCCCACCGACAAGCTTCCTGCAACCACCCGTTATGGCTTCAAAACAAGGGCAAGGTCAACAAAGTAAGCAACACTCCGCGCTCTATTGCGTTTGCAATCTCTATACCAAGAGCCTCGCCTACGCTCAATCCCCAAACCCTAGAAATTGAGAAAGCTAACCCACCCCCAGTCGACCTCACGCAATTACCCGTCCAGCAGCTTCAAGAACTCAAGACCCAGCTCGACAGAGAACTAGAACACCTCACAACATCATTCACCTCCCTCCGCACCGCACAATCCAAATTCCGCGACTGCTTGCAATCCATCTCCAAAGGCGTCAATCCCAGCACCGCCTCAGCGCCTCTCCTCGTCCCACTCACATCCTCGCTCTACGTCCCCGGAAAACTCACATCCTCCACGCACGTCCTGATCGATGTCGGGACAGGGTACTTCGTCGAGAAGAGCACGGATGACGCGACGAATTTTTATGAGAGGAAGGTGCAAGACCTTGGCGATAGCTTGAAGGAGTTGGAGCAGGTTATCAATGGGAAGGCGCAGAATGTGAGGGTTGTGGAGGAGGTGATAAGGATGAAGGTGTTGAGTGCGCAGGAACAGCAGGGAAAGGAGGGGAAGGGGAAGGGGCAGGGTAGCTGAGTGGAGGTTTGACGTGGGAGTATGCGACACAAATATCTGGGGAAAAGACGGGCATAAGGCCCCTCTCTGATGAGGAGGGGGGTAACACGCAGATACAGCAGGCATTGGAGCGCCTACCGCTGCCGGGGACGAGCGAGATAAAGCTCGCGATTCAGAGCTATATAAATGAGATGTAGAAGCGTTCAAGCAAGCCAAACAAGCAAGCAGAGAAATACCAATCAAATCACATTCAAAAACAATACGCCTACGCATGCTCTCGCGATGCTCTACCCAAACCACCCTAACACCATACCCAAACAAAATCATCAAATCCCCCAATCTACAACGCCTCCAACCAACTACGACAGCCGAAAAGCATGCGCCTCAGTATTCAACACAAACTCATCCAAACTCACCACATCGCTATCCACAAAACACAGATAGAAATACTTCAACGTCTCCGCCATCCAAAAGCTCTCCATATAATCCTCCTTCCCACCGCCATCCTCAACCGTCACATCCTTGATCGCCGCATTCGCAAACTCGGTATCCGTCGCGTTGGAGACGGCGAGGAACATGTCCCACGCTGTGTCGCGATACCATGTATTGCCTGTGATCCGCCACAGGATGAAGATCGATTCGATGGCTTCCGGGCGCAGGATGTAGCGCGGGTCCTTCGCCGTCGTGAAGCCGAGGGGGAGGTGCGGTTTGTATTCTGCGCGTTTCTGCTTCTCATCTGCCCAGACTTGTTTGTCCCATTTGCAGTCGTGCTGGTCGGGGCAGATGACTGTGTTGTAGCGCTCGGGCATGATGCCTGTGGGCATGGCTTTGTATGCCCAAGCGCACCCCCGCGCGAGCTTGTCGCCGGTCTGCACGTATGTCTCGTTGTCGAAGAGCTTGCCGCCGAGCGCGAAGAGGCCGCCAATGAAGCAGGAGAGGTGTTCGGATTCGGGGTCGAGGTGGGGGCCTTCGTCGAGGACGTCGCAGTTGCCGGAGATGAGGATGTCGTCGTTGCCGGGGATCATAGGGCGGAAGAAGAGGTGTGAGATTGCAGTGTCCATGAATGTGCGGGACATGGTTTCGTATTTGGCGGAGGAAGGGTCGGCGGACCCGAGGAGGGCGTGTGCTTTCGGGAGGTATTCGTAGAGGGAGTCGGCGTTGCCGGCGATGGTGAACTGATAGCCTGAGACAACGTCTTTGCGGCGCATGGAGACGTACATTGGCCACATGCCTGGGAGCTTCGTCTCGTTCTGGTGTTCGTAGAAGGTGTCCATGACGTGCGAGACGGCTGCATAGTACTTCGAATCGCCCGTTATCTGACTCAATCTTGCAAACTCCAGTGTTATTGTTCCAGGCGACGCAGAAACGACAGTCTCTTCCACATACAGTCCACCTCCCTTCTTGGCCTCTTCAAACTCGATAAAGTCCACCGGCATTCGATTCTCTGTATTAAAGCCCGCATAAAGCAGATCTCCAACCTCAACAGCTTTGACTCTAAGCGCTTCATGTCCACTCAAATCGTAGGCCGAGATCAGCCCTCCCAGGTATCGTATACACGTCTCGAACGTATTCACGCGACCACTCGTGCTCTTCCCAAAGTCAATCTCAGCGACCGCAGCGACAGCCTCGTAGAACTCATCGCGCATACCCATCATCCAAAGCGTGTCCAGACTATCCACCAACGTAGCAGCCCAGCCAGAGAACTGATCCACATACCCTGCACTGAGCGGCTTGAGCGCGTCTTTCATCCAAGCATGTTTCTTATACGACTCCCAGCTCTTCTCAAACACCTTCTTGACAGCCAACCTCCTCTGCTCCTGGACCTTCCCTCTCGGACTCTCAGGCTTGAAATGCCATTGTATCTGCGGCCTCTTCGGCGGCGGAGCAGGTAGCTTGGGCGTGAGTTCAGGCGGGTATGTAAACTCGACGGAGCTCCAATCGAAGGAGCTGTTCTTCGCGACGATCTTAGGGACTTTGGACGGATCGTTCATGAACTGCGCTAGCTGGTACATGCCCCCGCCATGCCGCCCTTTGTACCCATCGTATGGCTGCGTAGGTATCGCAGGGGAGAGCGGGAGGTAGAAATATAGTAAGACGACGAGGAGGGCGAGGAACGCGATCTGGCGGATGCGGATGCGCATTGTCGGGTGGGCGCTGTTCAAGGGACTCGCTCGAGTGCGAAGTAGAGGCAAGGTGGCGTCGAGGCTATCATCGCCGAACGCGAGCGCATCGAGCAGTGGTAGTGAGGCACAGTTTGGGGCGACAAGTGCTGAGGCATCTTGCGACTTGGATGTTTTGGTGCTACATGGGATGATATGAAACCCCTGTCTTTCGGGAGTCCGCAAACAACCGTCTGGGCATCCATTGTTGAGTCAGGGGACGGGTTAGTAAGCTAGAGCTTGAAGGACTCTAAGCCTTCACGAACCCAGTGGAAGAGACTCTCGACATCTGGGCCATTCCCCAATTCATCGTCGAAATCCCACAGATAGCGAACTTCATCGTGCACCATAGGCGGTGTGTCGCCGTTGGCTCTAGCGATGTAGTTAGTACTGAAGCAGCAGCTCGACAGAACGCCAGATACTGTGTCGCAATTGCGTGTCCGCATCTTCCTAAACAGATTACAGATCTCCAGTGGAGCCATGCCTTCGTCATTACCTATTCTTGGGTCGGCGCTCTTTTGCAACAGAGCTTTCATCTTGCGTATTTGTCGGCCGAAACACTTGTAAAGCCCGAACCAAATAACGAGCGCGGTCTGACCCTCCTCATCGCGCCAGTCAATGTCTTCAGTAGGTGTGGCATCTACAATCCTTCTGAATGCCGCCGCACTGCCGCGAGTATTGCTTGCTGCGCGAAACACCAGTGGGGCGGTCTGGCCTAGAGATGGATATATTCCGTCTGTAACAAGAGCTCCATGTTGTAACAAAAGCTCAATCGTGTTACTGGCATCTGGAGACTCTGCCATTGCCGCCAACGCAATCGCTGGAGTCCCCTCCTCATCCCGTGCCCGGACCATCCTTTGTCGTGTTTTGTTGCTGTATGTAGATAACAAGATTTCTTTGATCCGAACAGACTCACCATTCTTGGCAGCTAACAAAAAGATGCCCCAGTATCTCGCGCCATATAGCATGAGATTGGTTTCTGGATTCGCGCTTGCATAACCCTCTTTCGGTATAATTCTATACGAGGGAGAATTGATGAAGAGAAGTGCCCAATCGGGTGCTGCAGCTGGTAGACTGCTTTCAAACATGTCCTGGAGAATCGGCAAGCGAGACTGTTCGAGTGGTGTATCTTCGAAAAGTACAGCGAAGTCGTCGCCAAAAGCGCGTTTGAAAAGATCAATAGGATCGAAGCCGTGTCTGTAGAAAATCCGAATGCAGCCGTGGTAAAAAGCTTGACGAATCGTAACCTCGGAAGGTGGGCCAGTCTTTCCTGAGATCGACTTCCGTCGATCGCCTCATCTAGGATGCTGAGCCGGTCCCTTGGGGAGAGTGCGGAAAGTTCACTCAGACCGAGACGAATGGCCGGTGCCATGTTCTTCTCAGAAGCACGCACGAAGAAAAGTCTTCTATAGTCTAAATGACTAGGCACGGTTCCATCAGTGAGGTTATTCTGGCCTAAGAATATCCAGTTCGGCCAAGAGGATAATATTTCGAAGAGATCTTGTCGCTCACTCGAGATCGCAATCTCGAAACAACGAGAAATAATTACTGAGCTCAATTCTTGGTTTGTGTTCGATAACGCCGCTGACCTCTTCAGTTGAGGCAATAGCCACCGCAATGCGTCGAGTTGGTTTGCTTTTAGGGCAACTTCGAGCGGAGTCTCTCCCAGTTTATTCCTTTGGACTAGGTGATCGGAGGATCCCGGCAAATGGACTCTTTGGAGGATTGCGACATCTCCGAATCGGGCGGCCATGTGTATGGGATACTCGTCCAGTTGATTTTGACGATTCAAGAGGACACCCGGTGAAGCAAGATCCAAGCAATTATGGATAAATTGCTTATCATTCATCTTGAAAGCCATCAACAAGTCCTCCCATAGCCGTTTCTCATCTTCAGCGCTCATATCCCGGCGGAGTTCATCTGTAACTCCAATCCGCGATTTGGTGAACATCAAAGACCCATCACACCTCGCGACATGTCACGACCTTAGCCAGCCTATCATGCTACTATACTACTTTTCCTCGAGTGGCAGCGCAATACCAACTAGAAAAGCGGGTGCGTTGATGTCATGCTCCTCGTAACTAGGAGGAAATTAGCACTGTTTGCCAATTAGCACAATTAGTAGGTGCTTGCCTCAGAACTCCAATGGCTCCAGGTGGTAGCATCATTGCAAGAGGTGATCCCATGGGAACTCCTAACCAGCGTTTGGCGAAAGCCCTTAAAATATGGCCGTGGGCGACCAGGACAATGTCTACTGGCTTCTCGCCATGCATGTACGGGCGCTGAATATCTCTGATTCGATTGATCAGGCTGTCGAGGCGTTGGGTCGCTTGTTCGGATGATCTAGAAACCCGATATTAGTACTCGGGAACAGGCGCAGAAAGAGTTAGCTTACTCGCCGCCTTCACAGCCATCTTTCCAGATATCCCACGGTCTTTCGGTGTCTAGCCCTTGTTCATTCCTGCGAGCGACGATCTCTTCTCCAAAGAGACCTTCGTACGCTCCATAGCCCCATTCAGCGATATCTTCGGTGAACTCCACCTTATTCAAGGCAGCCAGTTCAGATTCGGTCCCGAAGAGTAGCTCAAAAGTCTTGCGTGCACGCCTACGAGGACTCACAAACACGCGCTCGAGCTGGACCGGATCGATCAGTTTCCCTGTACCAACTAAGAGTTTTCCAGTACTGAGCACTTGCTGTTCACCCCTTGGGGTGAGTTCAAGCTCCGTGATGCCCGTATATCGTCCATTTATAGTCCACTCTGTTTCGCCTTTGCACAGTCAGTAAGGCTATGTGATAGGCTAGCATTGTGAGAAGACCGGAGTAGGACGAACCATGACGAGCGAGGATTACGCGTGGAGTGGAGGCGTCTCGGTCAGACATTGATGTCGGCAGTTTTGAGTAGAGTCGACAAGTTTGGAAAAGAGGTGAATGATGGAAGGGAAGCTAGATTTGTTGCGCGATTAATTCTCAGCCTGCCCCGCTCTCATGCAACATGAACGTTACACGAACGCACAGGTCTATCAGTACTTTCTTTTGTACAACATGTGTTTCTTTTGGCCTAATTGGTTGTTCAGAGATTGTGTCTGGGTTGGCCGTATTAGGTAGGAGGAAACGCAGATGAGCGCTAAGGTCTGCGCGATCCACCTCATGGGATTCGAGGTAGAGCCTCATCTAATACCTAATTTACTACATAGAGGTTCATGAACACAGTAACTCGGCGAAGCTTGCGTTGTAATGCAACCCACTTGCTCTAATAGATCTCGATAATCTCGATAGAGAATGGAAACTGTCTCAGCTATTGGACAAGTCCCATTGCCGCTCGTCAAACACGTCCAAGGTTAAAAGCTCGAAAGAGCTAGTCGAAAACACAGAGAAAAGAATCCGGGTTGCTTTCTTGATATCATCAATGACCCCTCGACACATGCAAGATGTGCCTACTCAGCGAGTCGATTTGAAGGGAATATCCTGGGGGGAGAGATCACGACCCAGTAGCGGATTTCGTATTGCCTCCCTTTGCAACCACTGCAATATACGAGAGAAGCGCGAGTTCACTTCTCCAACGCAAAGCGAGTACTATCATTCACGCACCATCAAGGTAAACCACGTGGAGTAGTTGTCTACATCTAGCCTTTGAAGTACACCCCTACCCGAGACATCGATCTGCGCGTGGCTGTTACAAGGCCAACGATGCATGTCCAGACTGTCTGAGGTCTATAGTTAGTGAAACAGAAGGGTTCTTGTTACTGCGGGTTGTCAGAAGATCGTTGTTAGAGATGATGGCTCAAGAGTCCAGCCCCGGCATCAACTTGTTGCTAGTATGATTTGCCGAATATTGACGTGACAAGAAAAGCATGGAGGAAAGGTGACAGAGTATTTATCGTAATTTACACTGACTTGCTGTAGACATAAACATGCATACCAAAGGCGTCGCCGGCAATGAGAAGCTCGAAATTATAAAGATAATTATATACTCAGTCATATAGAACGGGTATTAAGAGGATTTGAAAAGACCAGAAGCGTCACTAACCCATTATTGAAAACTTGATCATGTGCAATGCAGTACTATGCTGAACGCTCAAAAAGCAACCTCCGAATGCTCAAACACACTGAATCAGCGTGTACTACTAGCCCCTGCTGACCGGTCTGAGTGTCTGACTAAGTCTACTCGCCGCGCGTGGCCTACTACTCGTCTGGCTATTTGATCTGCTTCTTCCCTCCCTAAAAGTCTCGCGTGTATTGACGCGATCAATCTCGTAAGGGTTGTCGTAGTAGTTGTCAGCGATTGATCTCGCAGACCTTCCAGTCCTGTTCGTCCGAGTACTCCTTCCACTCCTACCAGTCTTGACCTTCGCCAATTCATCGTCAAGCCCTTCGGTCTCCTTCGCAGTGCGCATCTCCTCAAATCTAGGCTCAGTTTCGTCTTCATATGAGTAGTCGACGGCTTCTTGTTCCGCATCTTCTTCGGCTTGAGTAATCGATGAGGCTTGGTCGGCCTGATGTTGCCGTTGCTGGGGAGGACCTTGTTCGCGAAGTCGCTTCATGAAAGCATCTGCTTGGGCGGCATACTTGCATTTTGCGCGGATGCTGGCGCCGTATTTGTAGAAAAGGAAGGGGAACGGGAGGCAAGCGAGTGCGAGGAAGGCGGGAATGGTCGAGGCCCAGTGTATACCTGAGGATGTATCAGCATTTTACGTTGGATGCGGAAGAGGAGCAATGACTTACCAACGCCGGCGTACATCTGTACTGTAAACAACGGAAAGACGGCGCCGAAAATGGAACGAATGATACCATTACCAGCCAGGACTGACGCGGCAAAGATCGTATACGCATCGATAAGGTAGTTCATGATACTCAAGAAGATGAGAACCATACCAAATCCGAAAGGAATACCAGCCGCAACACTCGCTGGCCATGGTAACGAAGGTGAATTTGTCCAAGCAAACCAGAACAGTCCAATCGGCAAAGCAATGCCACCAACAATCGCGGGCGGCAAACGATCTTCCGGGGCTGCGAACCCACCGCTGGATTTTTTGACACATTTCAGGTAGCGTTTGTTGTCGTATAAGATCGTGTAGAGCACAGCCGAAAGCATTCCAATGGCTACACCGACAAAGGGTAGACCGCTGATACCCTCATTCCAGCCGCGCCCTTGACGATAGACGATTGGGAATGCACCGAAGAGCATGTATAGGGTCCCGTAGATGATGGCCATGTACAGCGACAAGAGGAAGACAATAGGCTCGCGGAAGAGTAAGATCCAAGGGCGTTGGAGACCTGTCGAGAAAGCCTGGCCCAGAGAGACCTTGCCCTGGTCTGCGTCCCCTCTAGATTGGTAGACCTTGCCGGTTAATTTCGAAAGGGCCTGCGCCCGCTTTCGGAGAAGGACTGGAGGATAGGTCTCTGGGACAATGAGTATCGCAGAGAAGAACATGACTCCTGAGAAAATGGCCATGAGACCTTCAACCCATCGCCAGCCTTCGGTCATGCCTAGGAAGCCTCCAACGATGGGACCAAGCACAGGTCCCATGAACGGTGCCACACTGAAAATGGACATAGCGAGTCCACGCTCCTTAGCAGCGAACAAGTCTGCGACGACGCCTCCAGCGTTGGTCAGAGGGCTTGAGCCAAATGCGCCACCGAAGAATCGCAGAATGAGGAGCGTCCAAATGTTCTTGGAACCGGCAGCGCCAGCGTTGAAAGCAGTAAACGCAAGGAAAGTCCCGAAGAAAACGATCTGTCGTCCGTACAATTCAGAGAATGGTGCCCATAGGAGCGGTCCAAGTGCGAAGCCCAAAACGAACAGCGAGATACCGAGTGTAACGACTTCTTGACTGACCCCAAATTCGACCATGACTTGCTGTATACCTGAAAGATGGTTAGCGAATAAACCTTTTACTGAGTACCAGGACCAATTACCTCCAGAGAATGCTGATGAACAAAACGAAACAGTCAAAGTCGCGAAAGCCATGCTTAAGCACCCAGCCCACTTCTTCGCCTTCGGCCATCGCATCGGATTCCTTGGGTCGTTCTCTATCCATTCAACGATGTATGGGTCGTCCTCCGTCCCTGCACCCTCATATTCCCATTTCGTTATCGATGGTGTCAAAACACCTTGATCCGTTAACAACTTCCACCACGAGATGCCTTCCTTGCCCGACTCGACATCGTAGTTCGTCCCAGGTTGTTGTTGTGTCTCCTTCTCCATGACGATGTTCCGATTTTGACGTCAACGCGTCGTCCTTGGATATCAAAAGAAAGGGTTAAGAGGGAACAGCTAGATCAACAACGAAAGGGACTCTGTATAACTAAATAGGAGTAAACCAGGCAACGTGCAAACGGGCCCACCAAAAGGCGATCTCTAATATCAAATATGGCCCCTCCCGCGCCATGATGCCATGATTCAAATCGCTGGAACCGCCCATATTGGCAGGGGTTAGACGTCGGCCGAGCCCTGAGGAAGCCACTGCAGGTTCTTCAGCTCAAACCCATGCAGAAGGAAGACAGCCGAAAGCGCCTTTCCCTGTACGCTTCGAAGGCGGCGAATCAGAAAAGCGGTCACCGCGAAAGCGTGCTCGGAAAATTGGAGCCACGGCACGTTTACGGCCGCGATCTTTGAGTGATGTCAAACGTCCTTGCGTAGATCTTGCGTTCTCGGGCCGTGCATGAGCTGGACTAAACTACAACTGGCTGAGACCATGCTGGATACGGTAGCAACCTCGGTTCAACTTTGGAAAATCTTGAACCTCCTTGCCATTGCCCGATCCTCCGTTGGGCTGTGTCAGGGCGGTTCCGATATCAAGAGGCGTCTGGGACGTTGTTCGTCCGATCGTACAGGAATCCAGAGTTCCTTGCGCGTCAGTAAGCATCTTAATCCTACCTCAACCCACCCTCCCATATAGTTCACCACAAAGGTAAAGCTTTACTAAGACCCACATCTACCGCGGATGCTCCATGGACTTAACCATAATTTCCACTCTTCTTAAGACCTTTCGGCCCTATGTCAGACCAAGGAAACATGTCTTCTTGAACAGCTGCCAGTCAATGGTTGACAGTCGGTTCGGCACGTCTACCTCTCCGGTTCCGGGTTACAAGTAAGTATCTTTCGAAGCGAAAGTAAGCTTCAATTAGACTCGATTCGTTAGTACCCGCCGCGACGGAGCTCCCGAAGATGTGGATCTCTCGTACCAGGCTGCGAAAGGGAGACGAGATGACTAAAGAAGATACCGAGGCCTGAGACACTGTATCGGTCCACTCTTCGCAACCAACGCTCTGTTTCGGTAGAAGGACCGAACCTGTCGCTATGTGACTCTATATTTCGCACATTTCGGATGCCCAAGGCGCTGTCAGATGTCGAAGCGTTGTCAAAGCTCCCCGTATGGCTTACAGGCCCGAAAGCTGAAGCTGGATTTGTAACAATAATATTCCTATCATGTCGGTGTTTACTGTCTCGCCAACGGAGCGGGTTTGCGCCATACTCTTGAATTCCGGTGTCAGATGTGCGGACGCTCTCTTCCCCCAATCTCTACAGGTTTGCTCGTATCTTGCAGTTCATACAGTAGCTCGCGGTCACCTCGAGCTTCAGCTAGCAATGGCTTCCCGTCAATTTCTCGTAGCGCGGTACCCGTTAATTCTCTGGTGATCTGATGTCTTTCTACAGTCTGTCCGTCGAGCTCGGGCTTATCTGACGATTTCATACCATCTAAGGCCCTCTTCTGTCGTCGATTTCTTCGCAGCAAGATGAATAGTGCAACTCCGACCGCGACGATGAGAACGAATGAGACGCTACTGCCGACTCCAATCCCAATTTTCGTTTTGGTACTCAGTGAGCCTGACGAGGAAGCTGGAGTCGATGTCGAAGGCGCTATCGCTGGGAGCGAAGTCGATGAAGTCGTCGGTGCAGTCGTGATAGAAGGAGTACCAGTGTAAGCTACTTGAAGGGGCCTGATTGACATAACGAGACGGGTGCATGATGTGCAGCCATCCCCATCGCCATCTTGAGTTGGAGGTAATGAGGTAGGTAATATACCGTTAGCGGTATATGCCCACCAGTCGTATTCTATTCTACCGTGAGTAGTTCCTCAACATCAGTTGCCACAGGCATATGTCGCATGACCAGGAAGAGATGCATGCCATAAGGCTCTTACTTACCACATATTGGAACCTCAGTCGCGCTCGCCTCGCCGGACGCCGTACTTCTATCCAAAACATTCGGATACTGCGCCAGCGAAGCAGTCAAGTACGTATACCTACCCACAAAGATATCAGTCACAGCACACCACCTCTACCTCTCATTTCTACTCACCTCGGACAGCACCACTCGGACGTTGTCCCTTTCGTCACGCGGGGCCCCATCCCGTCCCACCCATCCGGACATACCACGCTCGAATACCGCGAATTGCATGATGCTGGCCCTGGTAAACAGCGATCGAACTGCGTATTACTACTTGAGGCGAGAACGGAAGTATATGGGTCACTCCAACTCGAGACTCGTGTGAGACTGAAGAAGCGCGTGTAGTGGATCTCGCTTGTTAGGGATTGTGATTCTGGCCCCAAGGAAGAGCAGAAGGAGGCGTCTGTTGTAAGGTCGGGATATGATGTGCAGTCAGTTAGCGACATGATGGCATTGCACTTCGTAGGTATGGATTTGTGGGGAAAGATGTGAGAGGTACAGTCTTTGGGAAAGGAGACGTCTGCGCTTGTTCGGCCCCCATTCTGTTGTTTCAAGGCGCCCCCTTGGCAGACCTCGTTTGCTTCCCAGAAGCGTAATTACACGAGTCGCGTCTGATAAACGAGTTCTTGAAATTAGTCTAATACGAACTTCAATGCTGAACGTCTTCGGGCCAGCTTCATAGCAGGTATAACTCAGAACCTGCAGCAGAACAGGTTTTGGTGTTGTGGTATACAAAGGAGGATGGTCTCTCGATTAGCACTTGATGGGTGGCTTATGCAATGTTGCTGGGTAAGTACTGGAATGTTGAAATGTGGAACTTGGGCGAAAATCTTACGAATCGTCCGTGTACTTACCAAGACAGCAACAGCACCTTGAGAACTCATGGGAAATCATCGGAAATGTAGTCTTTGGCGAGGTCTGTGGGGCTGTTGCGGAGGGAAGACGAAGAGGTCTTGCTGAGATGAAACTACAATTTCTATCTTCCTGCCTTGGATCCCCGGTGCGAACGTAGATCTCTTCCAAATTGCACGATTGCAAGATCGCTTTATTTAATCATCTTACATTATGTTCGTACCAGAAGCCAAGGCATACTTCTAGAAATTGAAGTTACTCTCTGACTACCCAGGAAGGTACAGCGAGTGCAGAACTGTGAGTGATCATTGCTCGTAATACGCTATATGCTAGTTCCAAATTTGGTATGTAAGATAGATTTATGGACAAGAAGACGAAACAAGACTTTTACCCATTGCCTCTGCCAAAATTCCTTCGATATTTAAGCCGCCTCAACATGGGTATGTGACGCGAATCAATCAAACCTTTACACCTCGTTGCTGGGATACGCGACCTTCTCCGTTGGGAGGAACTCCTCTTTGATGGCCCTCATGTTCACGAATCTAGCCAACAGATTCGCACTGCCAGCCTTGTCGTTCGTCCCGCTGGCTCTCGATCCACCGAATGGCTGCTGCCCAACGACAGCACCGGTGCACTTGCAGTTGATGTAGAAGTTGCCTGCAGAGTCCCTAAGCGCCTCTTCAGCATATCTGATTACCTCCCGGTGCTTAGCGAAGACAGCTCCAGTCAGAGCATACTCAGAGGTGGAGTCGATTTGCTTGCAGATACTTTCGAAGGCGTCAGCACCGGCGGCGTCATCGTAGACGTATGCAACCAGGACGGGCCCGAAGAGTTCGCGGGAGAGGAGAGGGTGGTTGGGATTCGTGGTCTGGTAGATGGTTGGGTGGATGTAGTAGCCTTTGCTGCCATCGTACTTGCCACCAACCAGTAGCTCAAGCTCGCTGTCATTCTTGGCCTCGTCGATCACACCGGACAGCTTCTTGAAACTGGCCTCGTGGATGACGGGACCAATGAAGTTCCCAAAATCCTCTGGTGGGCCAACCTTCAATGTCTCAGTCTCAGCAACCAATTGCTTCTTGAACTCGGGCCAAATAGACTTGGGAACGTAAAGTCGGGAGCAAGCGCTGCACTTTTGACCCTGGTATTCGAACGCACCACGGACTGTTTGAACAACTGCATTCGGGATGTCGGCGGAGCTATGCACAAGATGGAAGTTTTTTCCCCCAGTCTCGCCAACGATGCGGGGGTAGCCTTGGTACTTTCCGGCTGCGACTCCAGTAGCAATCTTGCCGTACAATGACCGGAATACCGCTGTGCTCCCTGTGTAATGCAGAGCAGCGAATTGCCGGTGTGATAGGACTGCCTGTGTAACCTCTTCGGCATCACCGGGGATGAACTGGATTACATTTGGGGGAAGGCCGGCTTCGATGAGAATTTGATAGATCAGCCAATTCGACGCTACTGCGGCAGGTGACGGTTTCCAGACGACAACGTTGCCCATCAGCGCTGGTGCTGCGGGCAGGTTGCCACCAATGGCTGTGAAGTTGAATGGCGAGATGGCGTACACAAAGCCCTCGAGTGGTCGATATTCAACACGGCTGTTCAAAATTAGCATAGACACTATTTTAGTCGTCGGAGTATGCCTTACTTCCACACGCCAGGGGAGTTGTGTACCGGTTGATGCCCGTAGGTATCCTCAGCGTACTTGACGTTAAACCTGCCCAGTGTAAGCTCCTGTTACTCATGTTGCGCCCAAAAATAATCACCTCAGGAAGTCACAGAGCTCAGCTGCCGCATCAATCTCTGCCTGCCACGCGTTCTTGCCCTGTCCCACTATTGTAGCTGCGATGATGTCGTATCGGTACTTCGAGGATATCAAGTCAGCTGCTTTTAGAAAGACTGCTGCACGATCGGCGAACGGAAGATTCTCCCATGACGCCTTTGCAGCTAGAGCTGAATCTATGGCTTTGTTCACTTCCGCTGTGCTGGCATTAGAGTACTTGGCAACTACATCTGAGTGTGACGATGGATTGTGTTGTGTCAAGACGGAAGAACCCTTGATCTAGCTCATGTCAGTGAGCTCTGATGCTTCATTTGAGGAGGTGGTACATACGAATTGTCCTCCCACAGCTAGTGGTACCTCCAATGGCGATTGCTTCTTCAACGCTGCGATAGCATCTTGGAGCTTCTGTCGGTCCTCTGATCCTTTGGTGTAGTGTTTCTATGTGGTATGTCAGTTCCTCCAGAACACGAGTGAGTCGTGTAGTCACAACTCACATTAGGCTCGTTGTTGATTGAGGGAACCTTGAAGTTTGCAATGGTCGCCATGCTCCGTCTCGACGCTGTTTGCACGCTAAATTGTGCTGCTGGCAAGTTACTGAAGGATTTGGAAACTTGAGACAGTGACTGGAAGGTTTTCGAAGAGCCCATGGCGAATTGGTCTGAAGAAGAAACTGCTAATAGAGTAACTACGCTTGCGGACGGTTATTTGTACCTGTCACGTTGATGATGGAAGCTGGAAGCTCTGAGAGTCAGCCGACGCAAACCGCAAAGTCGAAAGTGGGGCTAAAGAAGAGGGGTGCAGAGAGCAAACTTCCCAAGGTTTAGGTTGACGCCAACGCCATTCCACGTGCATACCGATGGAATGCGACCTGTCAGATAAAAAGAACTACTGTTACTCCGATATCGCTCGAGACCATTGCTTGCGTGAACATCTATTAACATTTTTCGCTCAGCATTCAGCCCGAGGGCCGCTCCTAGCCTTTGCCACTGATTTATGTCTTGGTATAAACTATGGAACATACAATCATTGGCTTCGTGAAAGAGATGACGCCTTTAGCAGCTGCCCTCAAGAGCCAGAACTCCCAATACTCCATTTTGTGCATACTGGACTGGGACGTTCAGCTAGTCTCCATAGCATCAACCCCACCGGTAGCAGCGTCGTCACCCCATAGACCATCGAGCTTAAACTCAGCTGCCCACTCCTTCACAATCTCTTTTTGGTCTCCAATGAGACCAGTGGATACAGGCTTGGGCGCCGTAGATGAGGCTGGAGCCACTGTGACCTTTGGCGGATCGGTCCAGCCTTGGATTCTGCCGTCTCGCCAGTCTGTTATGACCGTCTGAGCCGCGCTATGCAGATTGGGGACCCCACCCTTTCCAAGTCGCCCTCTTTTCCTGGCGACTTGAACCAGGAAGTCGGTCGTTGTATCGCCATCAATTGTATGTAACGGAGGTAAGCTGTAAAAGTCCATTAGCTTGCTGAACAAATCTGGCGATGCGGACAACCTCCGCAAGAGCAGATTGACAGCTGGAGCGGGGTCATCGATCTCTCGTGGCGGAACAGCATTGAGCAGAATGAGTCGAGCCTTCTCTTCGATCTTGCTCGCTTTCGAGCCTTCAGTTGTATTCGGAAACACAATTCCTGGCGAATCGAGTAGTTTGAGCTTGTTGTCGAGCTTCACTTCGCGCAGACTCGTGGTAACTCCAGCCTCTGCTCCAACAGGGGCAACGCCGGTTCTACCTCCAAGTCTTGACGTGAGGGCGTTGATGACTGACGATTTCCCAACATTCGGATAGCCAATGATGCCGACCTTTATGGATCGCTTGAGTTGCTTCGAGTCCGCGAAAGTTTTCAGGGCTTTGAACAAAATCTCTGATGTGCCCTTGATGGTGAGTTCTTTATGGTCGAAAGTGTTTGCGTTTGGCGCAGGTTTTGAGGCTCGGAGGGGAAGCGTGGGGAATGAACGACGCAGGAAGTTGAGCCAGGACTTTAGTACGGTCGGAGGGATGAGATCGATCTTGTTGAGGACAAAGATCAATCGTTTACTGCCGCCATCTGCCGCCATTACTTCTTGTTCCACCTCTTTTGATCGTGTACCTTGTGGATCGCGCGCATCAAGAACGTACAACACAACGTCGGCGGAGTCTACAACCTGTTTGTAGACCTTGTCGAACGCTCTTCGTGATGAATCTTTCCGAACAGCGATAGATGATGTGCCCTCCTCATCTTCGTCTTCGAAGTCTGCGAAGTCCTCCTCCTCATCTTCATCCATTGCATCTTCATCGGCCTCTTTCCTGTGTTCGAACTTCGCTGCGCGTGCTTGTGCCGAGGCGAGAAGTGCTGCCATAGGGTTCGAATCGTCCTGGTATGTTATTAGCAGCCTGTGCGTGAGGTGTTGCAATGCGCTCTTACCACTTCCATAGATCCCTCGTTGTCCGATCCAAAGTCCTGGAGGTCTTCCTCGTCAAGCTCATCTCCGGCCTCCAATTCGGCATCCGCAGTCGTGTCATTGCCAATATTTCCTGCCCTCGCCAGCTCTCGTCTCCGTGCGTTCTCCTCTTCCTTCAGCCTTCGCTTCTCCTCGATCTCTTGCAGTATCTTGTCCTTGTACGGGAAAAGGTTTGGAATGCCCGGGTCCTTCTTGACTTTCGATCGCCATTCTGGGTTCTGAATACATGTAAGTCTCGCGTGTTGACTACCATAGGCCCTACGTGTGTACCTTCTTCGCTTGCTTCCTCGCCTTCCGCTGTTTGGCCGCAGAGGCTTTCTCGATCTTATGTCGCAGTCGGACGGGAACGCGCTTCGATTTTGGCTCTGCAAAGTATGGTCAGTACCGTCGCAGAGATATGAGCTGCTTGGATAAGCTCACTTCCAATCTTCATTTTGACGCTGTGTGGAATACCCGTCTGTCGTTTCTCAAGCGCGAGATTTCAAAATTCGAAAACTACCCCGGCCACGCCAAGATTTCGGGCGGCATGGAGCGGCAGAATCCGCAACACAAACCATGGCGGGGCTAATACTCAGAAACCTCATCATCACCAGCAATTGATCGGTTCCATTGAACAAAACAGACGAATTTTTTCACTTTCACCTGAATCTCCCATTTGATTCGTCTATCGATCGCACCTTCCACGTGTAAGGTGGCGGCCGATACATCCTGCAGTGGCAGCTCTAGTTGGAAGGAAGGATTACTGTATAAGGCAAGAGCTACGTAGATCTTTCCCACTCTTTGCACAGCCAAAACACCGGAGGGCACACTCCATTCCTTTCCTTCTTTTTCATATACAGCCTTTCAGAAAGAAGTACGAAGTACCATCGTATATTGCACTCTCATTTGTACATACGAGACCTCGTTGAATCTTTCCACGCACGGAATACACCATGACTGTACCCGCCGAATCCTTTTCTGCTCCTGCTCAGATTGTGAAATGCCATGGCTTGGTGAGTGAGGTGTCAGATTGCGCAGGAACAATGGGACTAACTCCACCCAGCTCTTTGATATGGGTACGTTTGCCTAATTCTCAGCTCTGGGGCAAGAACTTTGGTCTCTACTCTCAGAATTCCGACTGTCTCCACGTTCATCCAATCAATCACTTGTCTACTACACCTCCACCAATGAGGCCTCTGTGGTACCATACGTCTTTTTATAGAGATACTAATCGGATACGCTACTGTAGATGGCACGATAATCGACTCAACAAAAGCCATCATAAAGCACTGGGAACGGTAAGGCAACCTTGGAGGCACCGCCATTCACCGTACTGACGCCATCAGAATAGGGAACGAGATTGGCGTAGACCCCGAGGTCATCCTGGCAACATCCCACGGGCGAAGATCCATCGATGTCCTGCAGATATACGAACCAAAGCTTGCCAATTGGGAGTGTGCGTTCACCGTTCTTCGACTTACAAATGGCGGGACCTATTGACTCCGGGAGCACAGATATTAGCCATGCAGAGGGTATGATACCTGAGAAGTTCGGAGCAGACGCAGTCGAGATACTGGGATCTAGGGCGTTACTCGATCAGCTGGCGGAACGATCAGTGCCCTGGAGCATAGTCACCTCAGGAACGCGACCACTTGTGACTGGTTGGCTTGATGTGATGAAGCTGACACACCCAGCCAATCTAGTAGCAGCCGAGGACGTTCAGATTGGAAAACCCGATCCAGCTTGCTACGCACTCGGCTGCACAAAGCTCAAGCTCACGCAGAAAGAACCTTCTATCATCGTTCTTGAGGACGCTCCGGCAGGCGTGCGCTCCGGCAAAGCAGCGGGGTTCAGAGTAATCGCCCTTGCAACATCGCATTCAATTTCTCAGCTGCAGCAGGCGGGGGCGGATTGGATCGTAAAGGATATGCGAAGTGTAACGCTCAAGGATTGGAATCAGACAACAGGCGAAGCACAGATTGAAATCGCAAATGCCTTAGCGTAACAAGGACTGAGTGGCAGCGTACCTGAGAATCGTTTGCACGATCGAGGGTCAGCTATCGTGCGTCTCACCAATCCGACAAAGTTCCATGGTGGTTCGACTAAACGACGCTTTTTATAGACACAATCGCCTCTTCCTGCAGCAAGGCTGTAGGAGGTAGTCAGGCTCTCTACTTCCCAGTCAGAACTCTATGGTGTCTTTCTGAGCAGGCAACTCTTATCGGTGTCCGAATCCTTCGGCAATCCTTGCTCTTGCCTAAGACCCCAGTTGAGTGGTCACGACCACATGCGAAGCGAGTGTTCTCAAGGGTCGTCGCATGCACAGCCTAACCATCGTCAAATCAGCCACCAGAACTTCAACAAGTCATGCAGGCTGATTGCTCAGTCGCTGTCATCTTTCCATGTCGTCCGACCGAGCTCCAGGCATCGAGAGGTCTCGCAAGCGATTGTTGTCACATTGACCGTCGGTGTGTTGCATCGCATGGGGTCCATTCTTCGAAGAAGTCTGAGCCACGCTAAACGATACTCTAGTTTTCTAGAACGGTTACAGGTTACAGTGCATCGAAGAACGTCATTCAGAACACACAACCGGGTGCAAGACTTCCCTTGCCTGAAGCGCGCCGCCGTCTCTGTGTCACGCAAATGGGGTATTTGACATGCTCTTAGAGAGAAATTGTGAGCGGCGTGCTGTCTCTAGCGATGGTTGCGCGAAGTTTTGACAGACCATTTCCTAAGAGTCCAAAGCGGATCATGAGAGGCTGTGCTCCCTTGTTGTGCGACCAATTCCCTGGTCCCGGTCCAACAGTCGAGCCCTCTTGGCCGCGGTTGAAGTCGTCTCCGCCAGCTCACACATGGAGCGCATGTGTGGAGAGCTAACCTTAGGCTCAACGTTACGCCCGAATTGGCCGACTGCAAACGTTGTAGGACACTCCAGGACGGATTTGCATTTCTCGAGTAACACCAATGCCGAAGAGGTTTGGGTGCTGCAAGGTACACTGTTGAATTGATACCGAAAGGCCCTACGCCGTCTCCAAGAGCCAGACGGGAGGCGCTATCTGCCCCTTGATGGTGCAGGTTTGTGGAGCAGAGCGTCACACGAAAAGTGCATCAACACCCAGAAGGGCCCGGTGTGACAATGGAGTCTTGCCCAACGAGCGATGAGAGGACAGACGGCGCCAAACGAAAGCGAGCAACGACGTCGCCAACGGGCAATCGTTTGACGAAGGGAGCAACGGCGCTTGACAGACAGCGTCGAGAAAAGAAGGTTGAGATCGGAACAATAAAGGGGTCTCCGCCGGAGTAGCGCCCGCGATTCGTGCCGCCGTGCACTGTGAAGCCTCAATGCTGAGGTTGCGGACTGCGAGCGTCTGCTCAATCATCACAGCAGGCGCCTCTATCGGATATTCTCCGACGACGGCCCATGCCCTCCTTTGCTCTCTCCATGTGCGCATCACCCGAAAGGTGCTGGCAGATGACGCTGCTGTCGCGATGGGACCCTCGCGTAACAAAGCAGCGAGACGGCCTTCGCAGGCCAAGCTCACATCCACACTTGAGCAGATCAGCCGCTCTCCCACAGCGCGGCGTTGGCCGGCGTCTTTTCCCCTGTCGCGCCACAGACTCGTCGACGCTCCGGGCCTCGACAGTGTCGCCAACAGCCAGCCTCGGCCGCTGGTGGGCAGACCAGCGAACGAAAGCGGGCAAAAGCGCTCTGGGTGCGTCAGGCGCCTGGTGAGGGCGAACAAGAAGTCGGAAGAAAATCGAATCAGCGTCGTGCTGGACCTCGCCGGCACACCTTTCATCAGCATCGCTACGCCTGATCGTGCAGCAGCTGCGTGGGGTGCTATTCTAGGATCGCACCAGCGTTGTCTTTGGGCGGGTTTTGGAGGCTTGGGCCAATCATGCGGGTCGACGCTGCAGAGGCAGCCCTCTCCCGCTGCGCGCCGGGGTGCCCATCCACCTCTCAAGTAGCTGGGGCACGCCTCCAAAAGCTCCTGACCGTCGCCTCGCTTTCGCACCGCTCACCACCACATTCGCTCTCGTAGGCTCTACGCCGTACTGCTGTTACTGTCCTTCTTTCGTTCTTCTTGCTGCTCGTATACCCTCCTGTGATGTTGTAACAGTCGCTCGCTATCCTGTCCGCACGCCAATCTCGCGCTTCCACCTCCTCATTTCCGCCATCCCGTTCCGTGCTCAGCACCTCCGCTCGGCCTCCACTTTTGATAGCCCGACGTCTGCCCTCGCGCGCCCGCAGCGATTGCCTCGACTCCTCCTCCTCCACCACATCTTGAGCGCGCCTATCCAGGAGCCTCACGAAGAGCATCGACTGCGCTGCTGGCGCGCCGAGGATGGACCAGTACGGGAATCAGATGCGCTCGTACGCGGGCCAGGACCGGCCTCAGTCGCAGCCAGCATCCGCCAATGGAGCCCCGAAGCCTGCGACAGGACCTCTCCCGAAGCAGCACCACAATGGGTGCGCCGACGTGAAGCCACGCCTCACAAAGGATCAGCACGACATCCTCGAGAGCCACTTCCAGCAGCAGCACAAGCCGAGCACCAGCACGAAGAAGGGCTTCGCTGAGGCCTTGGGCGTCCCCGTGGACAAGATCAACGTCAGTGATTTGGCGTTCCTGCGCGTGTAGACTCGGCTAACGTGTGGTATAGAACTGGTTTCAGAACCGCCGCGCAAAGGTCAAGCAGGACCTCAAGAAGCAGCTCAACCAGTACAACATGAACATGGGCATCTACGGCCCTACGCCTCACCAGATGCCCATCGTGAACTCGCAGTACCAGCAGACAGAGCAATCGCAGCCGCAGCCACCGACGAACCAAGACTTCTACCCTGTCTCCGTGAATGCTGACATCAGCCCTACCTGCCTCCCTGTCCAGAGCGTCGAAGGGCCATCAGCTTTAGAGCTGGGCAGCCAGCTCTCACTGCACCCGCCGTTCGATATGCACTCTGGCATGCTTCGGTCCATCCCAGAGGCCGACAGGTCGACGTTGTACCACCCCAACGCGGTCATGCAGTCGTTCATGGCCGCGACCGCGGGTGCATCCTTCATGCAAAACAGCGCAGCCTCACTACCCGCGCAAGAATCAGGGTTTTCGTACGACACAACCGGCCTCCCACAGTCGTTCCCAGGTGACTTAGCGTTCTCCATTCCCTCGTCGCTGCCCAACGACATCGCTTCGTCCAATGAGGTCTACAACAGCTTTTCAGATCTCTCTGGCTTTGATTACGCTTCGCTCACGGCGACCACCACATCAGGCTCGGCTGATGTGCAGAACAGCACCGGTTCCCTCTCGTCAGAACCGTCACCGTTCTCCGGTACCCAATCGACCGCAACAACGCAATCATCAGGTGGTCCTAATGCCTCGTCCGTCACGTCCATTGCTTCAGTGTACTCGGGGTGGACGGACGAGAACGCCGGGGGGGATATGAAGCCTGCCAACCACGACGACTCCTTCGACTCGCCCTATGCAATGCCCCAAGCTTCAGCGTCCGAGCAAGCGTTACCCTTCTGGGCCCAGCATGGACACAGTCAGTCCTTCTCGCAAGCTGACATGTACCAGCACAGCAACGCTTCCGCTCAAGCGATCCTGTCGTCACCTGGCCAAACCGATGCACGGACGCTTAGCGCAGCTCCGTCTGATCTCGAGGTACCTACACTTGGGGATGATATCTACTCACGACGCAACTCATCAACGACCAACCTGGCCAATAACATCGAGGCAATCCACATACAAGGTGGGCACACCCCTGAAGGCTTCAAGCAGCCCTCTCAACCGTCAAGCATTGCTGCAAGGAGACACAAGCGCCCTACTGCGCTCAATCCCACCACTCTGAGAAGCGCATCCTACACAGGTGGAATGCCTTCACCAGGAGGCAACAACGAGCACACCCTTCGCAGGATCCGATCTTCGGGTATTGCAAATCCAGGTCGTGTACAGAAGTCCACGCCCGGCTCAGCGCAAAGATCCCCCATGACCCTCACCTTTGCCGACGCTGCAGCTTCACCCAAGTTCGCTAGGACATTTTCCTCGTCAAGTACCGCAACTGTAGGACAAGGCGGGAGTCTGGCCCCGCCAACTCCTCTGACACCCAATGAGATGGCGCGCTTTCCTTACTGGCAGAGCAACACCGTTATTCGAAGCCATGCGCCCATGCCTGAACACAGCAGCCCTGAAAGCTTAAATGCAAATTGGACCGTAGAGCCCCAATCTGCTGGGGTACACACTTCGCCGCCGTCAACGCCACTAGACTTGAGACAGATCAACCAAGCTCGATTTGCCAACGATAGTCTGTATCGTGACACCCCACCACAGTCAGCACCAGCTACTCAGCAGTCCTTTCCTCGCACGTCCTTTATGCCTCCGCCTCAACTGAGGTCTGGTTTCCATTCGTCCACCGACCTAACAATCGCGCAACCAAAGCCATCGCATTTCAGGAGGCCGTCACTACCCGACGGAGGTCATACGCAGCTTGACGACCCTCACATTCAATTTCCCGTCCAGTATGGTGACTCCATCTACGACCAGAAGTTTCAGGACATATCTCTCGAGGGTATCAGTCACAACGTTCCGTTCGCGCCGCCACTTGCTATGCCTGAGTTCCTGGTGCATGAGTATACGCCACCCCATGGCATGGGTGGACCGCCCACGCTTTATCGGAGAACAACCGAGCCTCAACCCAAGAGCTACATCTTTGCCAATCAAGGCCCTCGTGACTTCAAGGCCTGAAATGACACTTTCGGCTTTCAACAGACTTGTTCGTCTTCTTCTTGTTAGGATTCATGGATTTGGGATATACCCGGCCTCGTCCCTCGGCTTAGGCAAAGCGACGGCCTTTCACTGCATTGTTTCTACTTTGCCTGCTTTGGATCTACTCTACCCTATCGCTATCGCATCGTTACTCGGAGAATTGCAAAAGGGTATATCGCTCTCGCCTTTCTACACATTCCTATTACTCGGTGTTTCGGTATCTGGGCGTTAATACATGACACACGACGCAAATACCGATCCGATACCACTAATTCTAATACGCAATTTCTGTACTCGTTGTTTATTTCATCAAAGGCGCGGGCTTGGAAAATATGGGAGCCACATTTGGGAATCTGGATATACGGCTGGCTAGTTACGGAACTTGCCCTTTCATATTTCGCTGATCTTCTTCATTACGCTTTTTATACGCATCGGATATTCTTACGGTCTTGCTTTTCAGCGTCTACAATTGCGCCGCTCACGCTCCTTCACATTTGGGTCATAAGTATAGGATCCTGGGATCGCGATTTCTTACTGTAATGCGAAGGGAATATCCGCTGGGAGAAGCGGAACATCCCGGTAATGTCTCTCGCCGTTATCACACTGCGAAGGTGTAGTTGGGCTTCGATGGGATGAGGATCGACGAGGGGTGCTATGTAGAACAGATGTAAACGACGGTGGCCCGATGGATGGGCAAGAGGAATGAGATGTCGGCGACCTTGGCTGATCGGATGCGATCAGCTGGTCTGCCAAGTTCTGAACTTCACATTGAGTTCCAAGACCATGATTTGTCACTTGTCAGTCTCAAAAGCACATGTGCACACCCTCAAGATTTTCTTTTGGCGAGCGAGAATTGCCAATCCGTCAACAGTGCGTTGATGAACACAGCCTGACGCTGACGGAACCTCCCACACCCTGAATCTGAACGTCGCCGAACACCTCAGCAACTTGCTTTTCCACCAACGTCAAACAGCTTTCGGAACGGAACGAACAAACAAAGCTGACCGGCATCATCCCTCATCTCCACGGATATCCCTTTTCGCCTTTCGGGAAGACACGCCAAGCCTATTGATCATCGGCTCGGCCTGCAATTCCTCATCTCCCTTCCCGCCGCTAGGTGCGTTAGTGAGGGCCATCGGAACGGGGGATTTGGGGAGGCACGATCTTGACGTGGAACGGGTATGGGGAGATGTGGATGTGTGAACGTGCTTTTTTGCGTGACTGGTGATGGATGAGTTGGATCGTGGGTTGGGTGGTGCGGGATTGCGGGTGCCCCTGCATAAGCTGTGTCGATTATCGCGACACAGGGTTGGGTTGAGATCTTGATCCATCTCGCGCGTGCTATTGGAGGTTCTAGTAAACTCTCTCCCCACGGCTGGAGAATAGGTACGGTAGGGAGGGGAAAGTGAAGCGTAATGGTTGATGAGTCAACGCCCCAAGTGCCCAAGGTTTTCGTCCCGAGTTCCGCGATTGCACTTGCGCAAAGCCGTGGCCGTATCGATATCGCGCTCGGACCGGGTTGATCAAGCCCGCGGGAAGACAAGCCATCATGTCAGGCAAGTGCCTGCTCAGGGGAAAGTGGCGTTGCTTTTTGGGCCTTTGCGCGGGTGCGCCTGGACCTGAGGTCTTGGGCGGTGGAGAGATTTTGGGTTTTGAGCCTCAAGATGGCTAGGGGATGATATGACTTCGTCGTCGTTATGTTTTCCAAATCACACAATACTGAGGTCTGGTATTAGAAGCTGCATAAGTCGTACATGTAGGTTGGCTGGTACATAAGCTTTTTTGTGCATGCGATTGAAGGATGAGGCTTTCCAGAAGGCTATTGGTGATGATCGCATGATCGGGTTCTCCCGTCGCCCAGTATCGCAAGAGAGTGCTTTCTTATACGCCTACTTTTAGTGATGATCTACGCTTCCAATGTTTGCTGACTAGAGCTGCGCTGTTGAGACTACCGCTCAAGTAGATGAATGCTGCGCGATGAGATTAGTTAGACGACAATGAAATGCCGCTTTTCAAAACCAGAGTCAGGAACGCATGCCGAGACTGTCATTCGAAAAACGCAAGATTGTATTTCAAAAGCATGCTTTATATGTCAAAATGACAGAAGTAGAGACCATGTCATCAGAAAGGCTTTCGGTACCGACCGTGCGCTCGAAAATTACCCAGCAACATTGAATGAGCAAAGAACCTCGTCGCCGAGGTATATAAACCCACTGTCTTGCTCACTCTGCTTTCCACTCCTCACACTATCACATTCACACTCGAGTGTTTGAGAAATACGACGCGATTGAGGCATGAAGAACTTCAGCATCAACAATCTACAGCAACAAGGTTCATGCGGATGCTCAAAAATGTAAGAATATAAGGAGCCAAATGCTAGAAAATCTCCAAGTGTACTAAGAGTACGAGCACGATCATCATGATTCTAGACTCTAAAGGTCCTTACGTTAAATGTCTGGACAGATCAAAAATCCCAACTGCTACGCTTGCATGCTTCCTTCGGCTCAGTAATAGTAGTCTTGAAACTGTTCTATGCTATTGACACCAAAAAAACCGAGCGATATGATTGCAAATGCGTCAAGTTCATTTCTAGGATCAAGATTGCAAAGCGCTCTCTCGCATGTAAGAAAAGCATTGAAGCCGGAGCACTGATTGACCTTGAAATGTTCCATGTCTTATCCAGTGAAGGTCTCTATAATCATCCAGCTTCCGCGAAGAAGAGCTTTCTTTACTTCACACCTGAATAGCAGTCTACTAAAAGATGCACCAAAGCAGGAGTATGCCATATTTCTCAATTTAAAAGATGAGCTCTACAATGCAAATGTATCTATACCTGCGTTAGAGTACAGTATACTCGACTCAGTACTTCAGTGGCACAAAACTATCTTGGTATTCCGAAACAGAAAAAGGATACAGGGAAGACCGTATGAAGGTTTCAGACTCATTATTTCCATCGCACAGATGAGGACTGCAGTACAACTGTTCTACACCAAAGCGCGTCATGACTTTAAAACTGCAACCTTATTTTTCAATGTTTCTCGAAGTTCACAACCATTTAGCTATACAGGCTACACAGCAACTAAAGTCTCAAGTCTAGTGTCTGCATTCCATGTAGAAATTTCCACCCGAGCCTGGCCATGGTGCGAATTCGATTTCAAGTCACACATCAACTATGACATGAGTACTAAGACTTAAGAAGCAGAATCTCCGAAGAGAAGAACCGAAATAGAACACGCAAAAGACATCGTCGCTAGTACACTACGCAAGTATAGAAGAATTTATAACACGGCATCACATTAGGCGATGTTCGGCGGACTTTGATTAGATACAAATCAACCTCAATGGTCATGTTTTTCTTTCATAGGCCTCTTATACTAGAATGGAGTAGATTCAATTACATGCGAATTCCTTCCGATATTCAGATTCGAAAATAGCATAGGACATGTTTCGTAAAACCAAACTCGCACTCCCACCCGCACCCGCACCCGCACCCGCACCCGCACATGCAAAGGTTAAAAGTAAGGAAGGCTATGATTCATACCCACGAGAGACCCCTTCTCTTAAGACAATTGAGAGTGTGACAGTTTGGACTTCCTATCGCAAGATCTCTAAAAAATACACATCCTCCTTCACCATGCGCGCTAGAAACGTAAGAAAGAGGTGGTAATTCGAAAGATCACTGTCGCGAGGTCATACAGCGCCCCTAATACAATACAAAGCCGAGCAACATACAGCACAGACTTCATGACGGGATCGACAAAGTTACCCTCAACCTTCGCCATGGAGACTGCCGGGCCATCTCTCGAACTATATAAGCTCTCTACACCTTTCTTATTCTATAGTCCTCACAATCGACCATACCTATTTGTATTTCAAATGAGTCGTGCGTAGGCCGATGCTTCTGTGTGATCAAAAACCGTGCCAATCATGGTACATGTGTCGCCCAGTCGACATCCTGCGACAATCTAGAAACCATACGCTCCATGAACCAAAAGGCGATCCCAAGGTTGTGACGTCGCGATACTAAAGCAAAACGTTCAAAGTCCTCGCGAGCGTTTCGGATGCCTGCCACCGAAACAACTTTCGCACAATGGCCATGCTTTTTTTTTTCTTTTCAAAAATACTCAAAGACCATAGAAATGTGCGTCTGTTTCAAACTCCGAATTAGTGGAGGATATGAGCTCCAACAAACTGGAAGTCGATATAAATAACGGCGACGAAGACCAAGTCCAAATTCACTATAATGTTTTGGGTCAAAGTGGCGGCACCACCAGTCTATGCTTCTTTGCAACTGAAAATTTCTAAACAGTTTGCTGCATGTAGGATAGGGTAATTCTGTTATAGATAATGATATTGAGTTCGGAGAGTTCGAAAAAGCGTTGTCAAGGTATATACACTATGCTTCTCTGGAATTGAAATCTGCAGCCTGAAAGCAGCATGTAGAACGGAATAAAAGTCGTTGTCAACAGAAACCATGAGTTCTAGAAATCAGAAAATCGCCACAAAGAGAGTTCATAAAGTCTTATTTTCAATTCTTACGATTTCCCAAGCAATGAGCACATGCTACCAGAAACACAAGCTCGAGAAACGAGTACCACTTCCTTACATGCTTAACTAACGCACCAGGAGGGTATATAAATCCCCCTTCCAACTGTCAATACTCTTACTCCTCACATCACTGTCACATCAATTCATTAAAATAACACGTCATTCGAAAAGATGAGCTCGTCGACTTGAAAGAAGAAACTCGAGCGCTATATGGAGGCCGAGGTCCTTCTTCAGAAGTAATCGTATCCTGCTATAACGTACGACGGCTGCGATTTTTTCAGAAGAGTTGCGATCCCACACCAATGGATTATCTGAAAATCGTATCTGTTTCAGCATCTTAAGAAATTGGAGGTGAGCATGCTTGATGAAGTCTGAGTTGGAATATCAAATATGTTCTGGATGATGCACACATGCTGTCAGTAAGAACAAAGTGAGAAAGTATGAATAGGTATTTCCATGCTGGGAGTAGCGACTGGGGGTATATAAATCCTCTTCTGTCAGACTTTGACTCTCTATACTACCGTCCTCGTCACTTTAATGAAAATGGGAATAGGAAAGACTTATGAGCTCGTCGATTAAAATTTCTAGCATTTGCGAAGCATGCACTGTGGCCAATTTCTAAAAATTCAAAGCCTGGAATGCAATGTGTTGTGTCCGCGAGTTTTGCAAAAGAGATATACACTGATAACATGCATTCAGAATTAGAGATAGCGTGTTACCTACTGCTTTTGAAAATTGTGGTTTAGGAAGGATA
Source organism: Lophiotrema nucula (assembly GCA_010015825.1). Classification (NCBI taxonomy): domain Eukaryota; kingdom Fungi; phylum Ascomycota; class Dothideomycetes; order Pleosporales; family Lophiotremataceae; genus Lophiotrema; species Lophiotrema nucula. The sequence continues at coordinate 1,449,309 of ML977313.1, read as the reverse complement.
CCAGGAGAACACCATGAGATTGAGAACCAAAGAGTATGAGCTTAATGAAAGAGGAAAGAAAGCCATTGAAAGCGGATTCATGAGCGTACCTCGACCTTCATTCATTGATCCGAAAGTGCTTCATATCAATTAAGTAGATACTTCTGGAAGTATCAGGTCTCTGTCTTTTGTTGAAAACCCCATGCACTGTGTTTTATCAAAATGATTCCCTTAGACCCCGTAGCATTATGCAATGGAATACACCAACCTTAGTCCTTGAAGATGCAAGACCTCTAGTACTCCAAGCCTCTCCCATCAGCGCTATTGATCTTCAACAACCCCCTCTGGTTCAAGTAGTCGATGATATCCTGCACCGCCTCCTCAACACTACTCTTATGGCTCTCGATCTTAATCTCCGGGTCTTCAGGCGCCTCATACGGCGCACTAATACCCGTGAAATCCTTAATTATCCCCTCTCGTGCCTTCTTATACAGGCCCTTCGGGTCGCGCTTCTCAGCCTCCTCTATCGGGATATCGACGTAGACTTCGATGAAGGGGAGCGGCTCGTCATCCGGATGCGCTTGGCTCTGCGCGGCGTGTAGTTCGCGAGCTGTCTGGCGGTCGGCTTTATACGGCGAGATGAAGGACGTGATAGCGATGGTGGACGAGTCGGCGAAGAGTTTGGCAACCTGGGCGCCAAGTCAGTCAGAATCTCTCGTCTCTCGAATTCGATAGTACGCGGCGCATCGCGTGCTCCGACCCTACTGCGCCGCCATACGCGCGAGCAGATTGTGTCATACCTCTGCTATCCGCCTAATGTTTTCATTCCTGTCCGTCTCTGAGAAACCGAGGTCCTTGTTGAGTCCGAAGCGCACGTTGTCGCCATCGAGACGGTATGCTGCGAGGCCGAGGTGGAGGAGGTGCTGTTCGAGCGCTGTCGCGATGGTCGACTTGCCGGACGCGCTAAGGCCGGTGAACCAGATTGTGAAGCCGCGCTGCTTGCGGTAGGTATTGCGCTCGCTGCGCGAGAGAGACGGGTGCCAGGTGATGTTGCTAAAGCAATTGTAAGTCTTGAGCGTTGATGGAGGGGTATGGAGGGGTACGAACGTTGCCATGGTTGAGTAGGTTCAAGGTGTATAAAGGTCAAGAAGATCAATTGAGTGTAGAAAGGTCAGAGAAGGAGTGTAGAGAAGCAGAGATCAAGAGTGTAGAGAATTGAAGACGTGCTTTGGTAACGCCGAATTCGCAATTGCTCGTAGCATTTTCGAAATTTCCCTTGGCGCGAATGACGTGCTTGCGGGTGGCTTGCTTGTGGGGGACTAGGGTCTAAGGGCTAAGATGAAGCTTTAACCTTGAGGTAGGTACCACCCTATCAGAATAGCTGGGACCCGATCATTAACTTAATCTCGAAACGAGCCTTACAACATATAATCGTCACATAACGGTACCTTCAATCAACAAATCAAAAATGCAGAGTCCGCACTCAAGTCCGACAGCCAGCCTTCAGTCTAAAACGGCTTCGTAAAATCCTTTCCAAGCTGATCGTATCCAACCCACATCTCGGTCGCGCGGAGCATGAATCGCACGGCAATATCTCCTAATTCGAAATTGATAGCTGGATCTCCTTCGCCGGCCCGGATATTTGGGCTAGGTGGCTCCTCCACGTTGGCCGCAAATTCCAATGCTTCATCCAAATCTCCATAGGGGTCCGAGGGATTAAAAGCTGGGATTGGGCGATCTCTGAAAGCCGCTACAGGACATGGTCAGTTACGATCAGTCACATAGGTACAAGAAAAGGGTGGGTGTACCCATAGCGAAACCAGCATAATTGTCGGCATTCCATGCGGCCATCTGAGTACCGTGAACCTGATGCAGCATAATTCGCATTCTTACGGTATCATAGGCTGGTGGCGGGCTGGGCTCGTTTGGCGGTCTGATCTCAGCTAGCCACTGCCGGGGTCGATCGTCTTGTTGATTGCCCTGCTCATTGATATTTAGCTAAACACCGAGCATTTCAAGAGAAGACTTGAGTCCGACTGACAGCTACGAGGTAATCCTCTGGTACGATGTCATCGACAAGACGGCCATTGGGGTCAGCAACAAGATCTGTCTGCTCCGGAGCGCCAGTACCATCCTCAACACGATCGTTCACAATATCAATGAATGGTTGGGTGAATCCTTCGGCGGCCAAGTCGATGTTGAGCAGGAAGCTTGCCAGATGGACCATCTATGCGATCACCGATTATGTTAGCCAGTGTTGCGGTCTGATGAAGAGATGCACCTTACTTCATGAAGCAAAGTCGAGGCTCGCGTGTTTAGGTCCCTGTCCATTCTGCCTTCACTTGGTGGAATGAGTGGAATGTCGCGGAATGTCTCGTTCGCTGCCCAGAATTCTGGAAATAGATGGATCACCCCTCCTCTTCTATTCGTACCGTCTAGCTCTGGGTATAATCCATCCGCCCAGCGGCCGGCTAAGGTCACAGCGTGCGTGCCTGTCTCTTGTTGTGGTGTTCTGATGAATCTAAAATGGGGGGGAGGATTGTCGATGATGCCTATTATTTCCTGAAAGATACCTGCTGAATGGTCAATGCTGATCGCGATCCGAGATAACAGAAGTGCTACAGACGATTCCGGAGGTCCACAAATGAGTTGTCTAAGAACCATTCTTGAACGAAAGGGTGGTCAGGTGGTACTCGAAGAGCATACGTGGCAAGAAGTCGGACTGTTGCGATAGTTTCCAGAAGCTCCTCTCGCCAGAACGCGTCGCCGTCATTGATGCGATCTTCGATGTTGGCATTAGTAAATTCTCGTTTGAGAGGTTTATAAGAGGATGGAATATAAAGCGACAATGAAAGGTGTATAAGAATGCACCATTGGGCAGCACCATGTAAGAGACGCATCCTGCCGATATTGCACCAATATGATGAATAGATAGCAGGAAAACCAGGAGTATCTTACTGAAGGAACTTGTAAAGAATATACGGTTATATATACTCCTCGGTCTGCGCGCGTTCGTAGCAGGCCGCAGTGGTCCGGCTGTGGTCCGGCTGTGAGCTGGTATGTGAGATTATGATGATGTTCTATTTCTAGTGGCGCCTACTCATGATACTTACAGTATTCTGTATACAGGCATCCTGGGAAGTAACTTGGTCTACGGAAGCGACCTAAATCGACGTTGTTGAAAGATGAGGCTGAGTTAAACCCGTGCCTTGAGGCAGCAGGGATTGCTGTCCGCTTTAGCGCGCAATCGGTGTATGCGTATCTCGAATTCGGATCGGAGTGCGGAAGTTCGCTCACTTCTCCTTGCACTTACAGTCGCTTTAAGCGTTATGCCAATGGCAGTCGCCGCGTGCTGAGGTGATATTCGATCGTGAACTTCCTCATTCGGACGGCTTGAATGAGCTCAAGCCCCCTCGAGACTTGGCGAGGGAGTAGTCATCGCCAGCAATGTACGAAACGAGAAGTTCAGACACGAACATTTGCTCGCCCCTGTTATAATCATGTGTTGACCTGAATCCTGCGAGCCGATGTAGATTACTATGTTTAGCTCATTGGACCTGTTACTCAGATACTTGAGCTAAGGACATACCACACGCAGCGCATATAAGTTCAATGTTGTTCACGGCGTAAAATCCGCAAACGTTCCTAGCACCCATTTCGGTTTCTCGAAAATGGCTATCGTTACCATGTCTCTGGCACGCACCCTCTTCAACATACTCTACCCTATTATCTTCTTCGCATCATGGGGTCTTTGCGCACCGAACATTACCTGCAGTCCCAACCCTCGGACTTTCTTCATGACCGACAAAGAGTACGGCGACCCCAATCTCGATGTCGAAGGGAAGCTCTTTCCAAAGATGGCTGACATGATGTGCGACCTTCGCTTTTGTCCACCCCAGGGAAGGCCAAAATGTTCTCTCACTGTTCAGCCTTTCATTCGGAACAGCATAGGCTTCTACTGGAATCGACCTGACAGCATGGACACGAGATGCTACCAGAGCGCATTTGTAAGTTCCCAAACACCTTTAGAAATGGCTCGTCTGACCAATGTGCTCAAAGCAAGCGATTATTGAAAGATGCTTAAATGCTAATCCACCAACACTAGGCGGGACTAACTACCTGAGCGAGCGCGAATCGTATACCATACAAATTGATGGCTTCAGCCGTGTTCAAAGGGTCGGTCACCGTCCCAAATCCCAGAAGCCGGTTCCTCCTCCCGAAGAACCAGCAACGTTCTACGTTGGTGACTGGCGAGATAATTTCTTCACACCAGCCACGGGTCTCACTGTATTTGGTACATCCCATGGCGACTGTGACTGGCTTGTCAAGTCCAAGGGACCAAATGCAGATCCGATGGATACCTCCGCCAATTCTAAGCTCAAGGACTATATGGCGACTATTGGGGATGTGGTTCTGGGTGATGGCCAGCAGCTACCTGCATTCTATTATTATCACGATCAATTGCCCCAATTCAAGAGCTTCACGCTTCAGGGTACAGATTTAGGAATTTGCGGGCTCAAAGGTGCCACATTCGAGTTCAAGAAGATTCAAGAAGGCAAATTTAGTAAGTTACCCTGTACTCGTAGCGCCCAACTGGCCGGTGTGATTTGCTTACAGAGTGACTAGGCTTCACAGATAAAGGGAAAGGAGGTCCAGTGATTGGGTACTGCAACGTGATCACCTCGGACACGGAAAAGAACGCGCAAAACTGCTCCGGCAAAGATGGGGACAACCTGGGCGAAATATTGAGTGTTCAGAATGTTTTGGCGTGTCATGCAACGGGAATCCCCAACTACTGTCTGGATTATGGCAAAACGCAGTAAGCTAGATTGAAGTCTTCATGAAAGTCATTCGAACACCGTGTTCCATCATGTAAATAGCACCTAGCGTTACTTCCCTCTTAGAGTTAGCATCAGAACATTTTCGATCTAAGCTAACCCAGTTGCGCCATTCCTTGCGGCATGATTTTGGTTCGCTTGAACTGGGAGAGCTGCACCATGCGCCTCAGTTGAAACCTCGGGGAGCCGGTAACCATACTGCTGCACGGGCACTGCGGTCGTCGTGACATTGTCCGACTATTCCTGCCCGTACATTCCTGTGTACACCGGAGGAGGAGAATACGGCGCAGGTGAAACTAGATATGGTGACAACGGTGCCGAGGTTGCTGGTGATGCATATATATCGCCGTCATTGGCGCGATCGATTGTGGAGAGTATGGAGCTGGATGTAGAGAGACCACTGCTGGTTGATCATCACAGCCGCCAGGAGTCAGTCCATGACCCCCATTTTTTCAGATGGGTTCTTGCTTTAGCAGCCGTCTTGTTTATCGTGTATTAGAGTTTATGTCTATACAAACGTAGTGTTCGATTACCCCTACAGATTCTTCATAATGAACTCAAAATTCAGGTCAATAGGAGTGAGTAATGTACAGAGTTGAAGGTTGTGGAATCAATTTGGTGAGACTGTGCCGGTGTCATATGGCTTACATAATCAGAGTCACATGATTAGCTGTGTCACTTCCTCATTTGAAGTCTGTCTGCCACTCTACAGCAGCGCTACCGCAGCTGCATCACATCGTCGATCTTTCTGAACAGCTCTTCTTCTCCATGCTCTTCGCTTTTCTCTACTTACTCACACACTGCCTTCCTTCGATGGCGGACCCAACCATTGCGCCTTACTATGGCCTCTTTGTTACCGCCGGTCTGCCTGTCCAGGTTTGTTGCCCTGGGAGTCATACTTCTCTTCGTTCACATTTGTCACAGACAGTCAATGCGATCTTAAGCAAGGCGAACGATGAATACAAGATGTATAGTAAACTTCCGGACGCCGAGCAGTTATTCGGCAACTGCTGGGCGCTTGTAGAGACACGCGATCAGATAGTGTTTCAAAAGCCAACTAGAGGGCCCTTGAACGCCTACAAGAGTGAATTCTTGAACGCTTCTATCGACGAGATTGGAGAATTTGTCGAGAGACACTTTGGGAAAACTGGTGCTATGGAAAGTGAGCCAGACGATCCGAACAGGTACATCGCAAAGGAGGTCTTCGGTATTCTCGATAGTCGCACGGCGGAAGATGAGACTTTATTGTTCGTGGCGCGGGAAAGCATTACCGCTGAAGATGAAGCCCAGATACGTGTAGCCCGGGGAAATGCCACCAGGCATGAAGAGCCTCTGATCAGATACTCGAACACTTACACACACGTTGATGATGCTATAGACGAAGACATCCCTGTCCTATCTCCACCACATTGACAACGTAACGCAAGAGACGCGCACCGACCCGATACTGAGCCCCATTTTGCGACTCAATGCGCAGCGCTCTGGTTCGTACGCCCATCCTATGACACTATCGACCGAAGCGAGCCTGGAAGACCGAGACAGATTGAAGGCGTGGTATGAAGGCATGATAGAGGATTATAAGGAGGTCTGGGCAGGCATTAGACTGGATTCAAACTATGCATTTTCTTCTATTGGCGGTATTCTTTACCGTGGGGTGGCTGACTATCTGTTATTTCCTGAGGACGACTTTGATGAGACTGGGGTTTTGAAGGGGGGCGCGCCATACTGATCGAATGTTGAGTTGCTCGAGAAGATTGAGCTCCTCGAATCGCTGTACAACGCCAGACGAATCGCCGCCCGCTTCGTGCACGTCAGGAGGAATGAATGCATATCTTATAGGCCACGGAGTAGGATATCGAAGTACGACCAACCTTTTGCCCGTCCCAAACGAGCTATCACTAATGTCAGGAAGCTCAAGGCGCTCGGATTAAAGAGAGCTGGCGGCAAGCAGGAGCAGCGGGGAGCAATCGCGTCTGCATTGAACCAATAAACTGGATCCGGTCTTATCGTAAGTATTCAATTGAACAACCAACCTTCGGACGCTCCATTGCTGACGACTGGCTGCAGTCCGGCATGCAATTGCAAACCAAACAATAAGGCGCACAGCAATGTGAACACCCCTTGTCAGATCACAGTTGTGATTGCGACAGGGATTGATGAGCGCCCACCAATATAGGATGACGAACGAATTTTGAAACGTTTGAATGGTATCGACCGGACTCATATTGGCCATATGCGGACTGGAATTATAATGGATTCGAGGGTAGCCTCAAGAAAGCTAAGAAACATGGTTACATGCGACAGCTGTAAACCTTGTAGTACGACCCTAAAAGCGACGTTTGTGCCAAAACAAGTTGCTATACAGAACCAAGTCGCATCGAACCTCACGAAAGTTATGCCGGACGCAGTCGTCTGAACTCGGTTCTAGGTTCTTCATGCTCTGTTCAGGCGCCTCTGATTTAACTCTAGGGAGTTGCGACGGACGAGCCGCTGCCTCGACGTCTGGCTGCGCGAGCCTGGGTCGTCTTGTTCCTTCTCTTCTCTCTCAGACTGTTCTCCTTCATTTTCGGAGACTTCTCCTTTCTCATCTTCTTCATCGTCTTCCTCGTCAGACTCCCAAACATCGTCGTCTGAGTCTTCTCCTTCCGTATCAGAGTCGCTTCCTTGCTCATCTCTCCCATAGCTTCTCTGCTCAGCTTCTCTTCCTCCATCTTCCTCGCCACTCAGAACGATCTCCACCGTCGCTGGACTCCCCTCACTCTCCTCATTCGGCACCGCAGCGGGATATATCCACGGCTTCTCCTGAAACTGTCTCGGAGTCCGATACTTGTTCTTTCTATACACATATTGCGCCTCCTTCCTAGGTTGCATCTCGCAAAGTCCCCAAAGCTCCCTATTCAGCTCCCTGACATTCAGCATCCGATGGAGCTGCTCAGGAACGATCTCGACATCTTTTCTTTTCACACCAGGGTTGGCGCGCGATCCGATACCCCAATACTGCTGCCATTTGGCGTCGTGGCCGTCGAGCTTCGCCGTATCGCCCTGCTGGCGTGCAGCTTGCTGGACTACGTTCTCAGCGGGAAGTGACCATTCGAATGCGCCGATGTTCTTCTCGACTGCGGCGACGCGGTTTTGTTGGTAGGCACCCCAGATGCCTTGTCCTGGGACGGTGTAGTCTTGGACGCGGTCTGTGGGCAGGTGAGAGCGTGTTGGTCGGACTATATCGGGGCCTAGTCGCCTTGCCTGGTCGTTGCCGGTGGGTACAGGTTCGCGAACCGGGATCAAGATGGATTTGCTGCTTGGGAGTTGTAGCTCAGCGGCGGTTGGGGGGTGATACGGGTGACTTACCGCTGAGCGATGGAGGGATCGACCACGGTCGGCTTCTGTGGAGTTTGGTGATGGGCGAGCTTCTCGTTGTTGACGTGCGCTGGTATTGGCTTGACGCTGGTCTGGTGAGTTATAGCGTCTGTTGCGGAGAGGATTGTTGCTTTCAAAGAGGAGGCTTGCAGACGAGTCTGAGCAGCTTTCGAGTGCTTCTGAGTAGTTTGATGAGGAGTGGTGCGACATGGTAAGTAGTAGATTTGTTTCCGTGAGTCTTGTAGTTGGCAGTAGTATGTGTTTGGATGTTAGCGGATTGAAGTCAGTCAGGAGTAGTTCGCTGTTGATGGGAAGGAGACTGGGGCATTAGGACTTCAACTCATGCAGTATGCGAACAGAGCTATGTTTGACGGTTGTGACTCAACTGCCACCTTTGATTTAAGGTTTACATCGTACCGTCGTGGGCATCCACTTGGATGGCATTCTGTAGCGATGTGTCAGAGCCGGGCAGTTGGGCAAGAGCAAGCGAAGCGAGCCTCAGTTCAGTACAAATAAATACTATAGCCGGATTACCATCTTGGAGCACTTCGTCTACCAAAGACCATGTAGGTCGGATCGCGTCTATTTGCTTGTAACACTTTAGCCATCGGGATACGATATCTGTATCCCCGAGGGTACGAACGAACCTGTAGATGCACAACAAGACCTGGGGACTGCTATGTATTGCATGCCACTTCCTTGCACAACTTATGTCAACGAACATGTTGGTGAAGGAAGTAAAATTACTATTGCCGTTCACAAATAATCGTCACCAAGAGCGATCGCGCCCTGACGCAACACTCTACCATGGTATCATCCCGCTAGCCAGTCATGCCTACCGCTAAACAACACACCTGACCTTTAAACCTTATGCACATGGGTAGTTACAGCCTTACCCTCCTCATCAATGTGCACGCTCTCCAACCTGGCATGATGCGGATCCTCCGCGCCCACAATCTCCGCACCCTTCTCCACGTGGTTCGTCCCACCAAACAGGGTATCAATCTCCTCAAGACTGATCTTCTTGGTCTCCGGGACGAAGAACCAGACGAAGGCGGCGAGCAGGACGTTAATGCCAGCGAACATGTAGAAGGCATAGAAGCCACAGTTGTCGAGGAAGGTGGGGAAGAATTGCTGGACGATGAGGTTGGCGACGTTTTGGGTTTGCGAGGCCATGCCGACGGCTTGCGCGCGGATGTTCATGCTGAAGACTTCGGAGGTCCAGATCCAAATCGTTGCGCCCCAGGATGGTTTGTCTGAGGTAAAATGTTAGATGATGTACGCGAACTGAGGATGGAAGAGGGTGACTTACAGAAGAAGGCGAACAAGAACATCAAGAAGACGATAGCTATGCCGACAGGATGCGTCTTAGCTCCATCAGGGGTAGGGGTCTGAGTCTCGACCGTGGCGACGATGAGCATGCAAATAGCCATACCAACACCACCGACGATGAGAAGGAATTTGCGACCAAAGCGATCGACAGTCCAGGTAGCGTTCATGGTGAAGAGAATACCGAAAGTGGCGTTAAGGGCATTGATAAGAGCGATTTGCGAGGCATTGGTGAAGACCTTCTTGTAAATGATAGTCGAGTACGAGTTGAGCGTGCCCTGACCAGTAATCTGCTGACCAGCATTGAGGATGAGAGCAATGTACATTCGTTTGCGGACGGACTTGTCCTTCCAGAGGGCAGAGTAACCACTAGAGATGGCCTCCTTCTCGAACTCGATGGCTTCACGGATGGCAAGAATCTCGTCTTCGACCTCCTGGTCGGTATCGCGGACTTTGTACAGAGAATTACGAGCGTCTTCGATACGGTTGCCGTGCTGAATGTACCAACGGGGTGTCTCAGGGATGAAGAAGACTTGAGACAGGATAAGAACGGGCACGAGGAGCTGGAATATGACGACCATCTGTGTTGATATGTTAGCCGATGCCCTTATGCGTTTCTTTGGTTTGCTTACCTTCCAATCCCACTCTCCGAGTTTGGCGGTATGTTTGGAGCACGCAAAGTTCACCCAATAAGCTATGAATGAACCGACCGAGTAAAACATCTGCCAAAAAGACATGATGGTACCACGGATCTCTTGTGGTGCTAGTTCACCGATGTAGATGGGACCAGCGGCTGTACACGATATTAGAGTCCATCGGTCGCGTTGAATTGAGATAGTACTTACTCAGAGCGATACCTTGACCAAGACCGATGATGACACGACCGCCAATAAAGCATCCAATGTTATCGCGAGGTGAGAATGTCTGAACGATTGTTGCGATAATGACTAGAACAGAGCCCGTAGCCATGCCTACCCGGCGACCGAAGTAGTCTGCGATTGGGCCGCCCATGAAGAAGCCGGCCACGATAGCTCCAACAGCGTAGGCAGTGTTGATGCTTCCGATCGTTTGAGAGTTCTTTATAGCTGTCAGTTGCGGAACTATAAGATCGGCGCATATAACATACAGGTTTGTTGAAGTAGGCAACCCAGTGCTTGCTGCCCTGCACAGCGTTGAAGACGGAGGCATCGTAACCGTACAAGACCATGCATGATGCTGCGACGAGAGAAATGTACCTAGTAGTACTGTTAGTCCACTGTGCGAGGGCATCCGGGCGGTATCATACCAGTTGTATACTCTCTTCTGAGTAGGTCGGAAACCCATGATGGTGGTCGCTTGTCCAAGCTCTCTGGTCCAAAGAAGCCTTATCGACGAAGTTCAGGTCCCAAAGGTGACAGAGATAGAGGAAGAAAGGGCTTGTTCTATGAAGCAGGCATGTGCAGCCCCTCGCAATCTATATATCTCGCTCAGATGCACGCACCGGATCCACTTTCCGTACAGCATCCCATGTCGACCTTGTAGTCGGGACCTCCAACCTGGCTCTCGGCACACACGCACCGCTTCTTGCAAATATCACACGAATCAAAACACTCCCCCTACTCCAGAATATGCCTTCTCCTTCAATAGTTAGTTCTGGGCGAAATCCGGGGCCCCAGACTACTCTTAACGCGTCCAGTTCATCCCCCCGTATCAGAGCATCTGGCCGCCTCGTTGTCGATGTCCTTATGGAAGAAATATTCCACCAATAGCAGGAATCGAAGGCTTGAGATGCGTGCGCAAACAGAGTTGGCCTTTTGAGGTTAAAGATTGGCCTAAGAACGGCCGAGATGAGAGCTAGGCGTTTAGTCGCCGGGAAGACGATGCTAACGCTGCAGGACGCACGCGGATTCGCGGGGCCAGGACCCAAATGTGGTAATTTGTCCTAGCCAAGCTGGCACATGGCATCTCAACACCAACCCCTCCCTTGCTTCGTACAACAAGCTTCGCGGATGCGGCGAGAGGAAGCTTTTTGGCTGGCTGCATTCGAGTCTTATTTGCACCACTCTCGTACAAAGCTTCGCGTTCATGAAGCTGAATCTCGTCAGGTGGTTGAACTGGTGTGACTACAGAATTTGAGATGCGCCGTTGGAGACAGTACTGCTCCTTCATGATTTCTTGTGGGTCGTCCGCAGTAGCGCGGCGTTTATTTGGACCCGTCACGCCAGCTATCGGAGGCGCGTGGGTCGATTGACATCTAGAAGAACGGCGAAGCAAATTCCATGATTTAGATGTGTGAGCCTTGCGGACTCAAGTAGCGAGTTCGTATTGAGGCGTAGAGCAGCTGATCAAACGACGATTCCAGGCCATCAAGTATGTCTACCAGTATCCTGATCATCGCAGAGTCCGTTAGATTGGCTGTTTGTCACGTCAGCCGAATCGGGCATAGCTGCGCAGAAAACGAGGACGCACGAAGTGAGTGCGAGTATGAGAACAAGCATACGGTGGGTGACGGAATCCGGGAATTGAAAGATTGTACGGAATTCCTCTAGAGCGCGTGGAGACGAGAAAGAGAAAGCATCGAGCAAGGGATGTTGAGGAATGGACAGTGGCCGCACCGAGGAGCTACGATGCACCGATTTCCATCAAGTTGAAGACCAACATCAGCTAATTATAATCCATGATGGTTCTACCCTGAATAGCACTGCAGTAGGCAGAAGTATACCACGATTTGAAATGCTAGCGCCAGCTCTCAAGAGACGTCTCTCCATCCTCCAACTGCGTATAGCGAAGCGTATCTCTCCACAACATGGCTCCATTGGCGGGGTCCTTACCTTCTGGGTTTCGAGCACCCAGCTCCGAACCGTTCAGGTATAGACCCTTTGGTCTTGCGCTGAGTGGTGGAGGACCACTCTTTAGGGCAGCGGCAATGATATCACTCGCCGATTTCCTAGCCGGACGAAGGGGCCCATTGGGAAAGAAGTAGATCGTAATAGCTGCTATGGCTGGCAACAATAACTGCCACAAAAGTACGCGAAAGAACCAGCTCCCGCTCCGGCGAGCAATACCGGTATTGACTAATCCAGGATCGATTCCAAGGACCGAAATGTTTTTGAGAATTGAGTCCTGGTCGAGACGACGTTGAAGCTCGGATCTGTACACAGGAAGGTCAGATGGTCGTAAAGATTGAATCGATGGAAGAAAGTGGACTCACATAGTGGTTACGCCGCACAGCTTGGATGCGCCATACCTCCTGTATCCGGCAGCCCATCCAGTCTTATCATCCTTGGTCAAACTCCAGCTGCCTTTGGCAATCGAATCGATGCTTCCAGAGTTGAAAATGGTGTTGTATTCTTTGAAAGATCCGTTCCACGAGTTACGCGGGTCATGTGGGCTGACAGGTAGCGTACGTTAGCTTATTACCATCTCAGGACATTGGTGTTTGGAACCTCTCGAGTGAACTCACTTGTGAGACCAGCTACTGATCCAGAGCACTCGCCCTACCTCACGATCCATGCTCTGCAGCAACAATACCGTGAGGAGCCAATGGCCCAGATAGTTGGTTGCGAAGGTCGTGTCCAAACCATCTTCAGTCCACGTCTGCTTCTCAAACTCCTCATAGCCGGCATTGAGGACGATAGCGTGGATGTGAGGGATTATACCAGCAGCGACGCGGTCATTGATTTCGGCCGCCGCCTTCCGAACGTTGCTGAGCCGCGACAAGTCGAGCGATATCTTCTCGTGCGAATGTGAAGAGGGGCTGTTACCCCGCTGCGGGCTGCGAAATGAACCTCGATCGACAAGGGCGGCATCGAGAGAGTGTGCACTGGCAGCATTACGGACTGTATACACTCCGTGGTAAGATGCGTTCAACTGCAGCGATAAAACGATTTGGGAAACGATGGCACTGCCGAGACCTCCATTTGCCCCAGTCACGATGAGTGTACCTTTTAAATCGGTCATGGTTGCATTCAAACGAGGCAGAAAGGTTTTTGTTTCGTAGATGGGGAAAACAGGAGCGTGCAAGCTATTAAATCTGGGGTAGGGCCCGGCGCTGTACCTGATCTTGCGGTACCGAACGTGCGGTCCACGTCGACCCTCACCAATGCTCCGAATGAGCAAACAAAGCTCGAACCGTTACTTTGTACGTTACGAAAACTCACCGACACTATACTCTCCGCTATCTTGAATTTATGAATTTCAGTGAGTAAAGAGCTTAAAGCCGCCTGGGGCCTGGTATTGGAATATCCCGTGAGGGTCCCACTTGGCTGCAATCTGACGCAAACGACGCACGTTGGCCTCTGTGTAACTTGACCGAGGATCCTGATACGGCGCCGCATAGTTCAAGTACAAGTATGGATCAAATGCGTTCAACTTCTTCAAGTCTTGAGTGATTGCATCCATCAGTGAGCGGCCATATGTCTCGACGATCTGATCATCATTCGCGGATGTGTAGCTGACGCTCAACAAGGTGACGACTAGCGACTGATACATATGCTCTCTATGATCGAAGCCAAGGGCATTAGAGGCCTGGTGACGCGCATAAAGTGCTGGTGGGAGGGGCTCCAAGGTGAGCGACGAGACAATGCCTGAAACTCCTGCTATAGACGGGATGCTTTCATTGAAGCGGAAGAAGGTGATATTAATAGCAGCCTCAGTAGACACAAAGGTGAGCATATTCCAGAAAATCCTGTAATTAACAAGGTCAGAAACGTACAAGTAATCACAGTACACAGAGAGGGGTTTGGACACTTACCTTTGGCCACTCCCTGCCTGATCCCTCAAGTCTTTGGAAAGCTGCGTGACGTTGGAGATACCATCTGTACCGAACAACACAGGCAGGCTCCTTATGTTCGCAAAAATGGGAGGTTCCTGTATCGGCTTGGAGTATTCCAGCTGGTTTACAACAACAAGGCCAGCAGCAGCGGAGAATCCCCAGGTCAACGTCAGGTGTGCGAATTCATCGTATGTCGCTGGGTCGTTGATCTTAACAAATTCATGGACCTCATCGACCCAGACCTCTGGCGGATGTTACGCAAAACCACCATAAATTGGCCCTTGTTCAAACGTTTGCATGTCAATGCGGGTGACTATGCCGAAGTTATTGCTGCCGCCCCGCAGAGCCCATAGAAGATCCGGATTTTCATTCCCATTGGCGTTAATGATAGCCCCATCTGCCAGCACCAGCTCAAGGTTGACGATGGTATCTGCTGTCCATCCATAACGAGTTCCGAAAAAGAAATCCCGCCTCCGGTACTCAATCCTGCAATGCCCACGCCCGCTGTGCGGCCGCCATTGACGCTAAGATTCATGGCGTCCAACTTGGAGTAGACCAGGTTCCATGAACCGCTTGCACCCAGTGACACGGTCGCCTTAGCTGAAATTTATCTGAACCGAGTTCAGCTTTCTTAGATCGAGAGTTACACCTCCTTCAATGTTGGCAGAGCCCGCCCAAGCGGTATGCCCACCGGACCGGATGGCGAATTGGCATTCCTTCTTCGCGTCGTCCTTGAGATCCACGTAGAGGCTTGTAAGAGTTTCGACCGCCAATGAGACGTCGCTCGCTGTCTCCGGGGAAACAATACATTGGGGATGAATGGTTGATTCTTGAAGTGAGAAGTAGGAAACCAGGGATGAAATGAAGGACGGGTTGGTTGGGAAGGATGTCTTATTCCTTAGGAGGGAGGATAGCGCCAGGCACTGAGATTGTTTCATCAGCGACCTTTACCTCTTGTGAGCGGCCCGCTCTTGTCGAGCACTTACACACGCGCCAGCAGTATTTGAAGTGGCTATCATCCTGTATCTAGAGCCTCGTGATGTCTTCTCGATCTTTTAGGCCACAATGCAACCAGCAATGTCTGCGTGAAGTCAAGGTTACAAATTACAGTGGGCTTTTTGTAGCCTTTATTCGTCGCTCGAATACTCATGTATATGTGGCAAAAACCAATAGCGATAGGTCACACCGTGATAACAGGGGCAGATGGTCATGCAGGCATGCTAGCTATGCCTGTTATATGTATTTTATCCGGAAATGTGGCACTGCGCCGGACGATTCTCCGTAAAGGGTAAGAGGGAACGAACGGTGTAGGGATCAACAATTCACGCATACATGTCTTTCAGGCACCCCACAAACTGTGAACGCATTAATTTGGTGGATGAGAGATGAACTGACCGAAAGGAGCAGTGTAATGTCCGACCCGTCTAAGTTGTTTCAACTATGTCATGTGGTGAAAGCTCAAACCCAAGTTTTGGGCTCCCATTCAAAAAGTTCCTAGAGTGGTCATGGCGATTTTCGACTTTTACAGGTCTAATTGACCACAGACTTATGGCCCCAATTATCAATAATAGGGACTGTTCTGAATACGAAAAGCATTCCTCACACCAGACTATCCAATGACCCAGTATTGTTTTCCTGATGCGTAAATCCTACCGTGCGTACAATTCCCTGATAACTAGTGTCTGCCACGATATGAGTCTCGCTCGGTACCGTAATGTACGATTCGAGAGTAGCTCTGTCTGATAATTCATAGCAAGAGAGCTTTTCCCTTTTGTTTTCCTGAGCCGCCAAAAGTTGCCCTACTGTCCTTCTGCTGCTGAGAATTATCTTTGGAATCTGGACTGCAACTAAACAGCATGGACCGAAAAGACTTGTAGACAGACGATTCGGCAACATACTTGCGCATAAAACTCGCAAATGATGGTAATGAGCCAACGATAATGGCCACGTTATTCTCGATAATGCTATCCAACAAAGGTTAGCTTTCAGGCTCATGTTACGACTAGTCTGAACCGACTGTTGATACTCACATGGGAATCGCAACAACGCCTGCTTGCCATGTAGCGTCGGTGGGCCAGATAAGCTTGATACGATATGCGATGCATGCTACACTTGCAGCAACCCCCCTAGATCTCGAGGTCAGAAGATAGCGTGACAGGAGAAAGCGGTGACGTTTGGCACTGGCACTTACAGGAACGCAGTAGCGAAAAGTGTCATTACCTGAATACGTTTCGCTAGTGGCATGTTCAGCCTGGCTAGTGTAGGTAGTGGCAATACAAATATGTATATGTCAACTATGACTGATGCGACCCCAATCGTGATGCCGCCTGGAACGCCTTTTTGTGTCATGCCGTTGGTTACAAGCTCATCCCATGACTGGCCCACGTGTGGAGCATCATAGTACGAGAGGACCAAGGATGCTGGGAAATAAGCCATGAATGCCATGACCATGCCCACGATAGAGGCAATTTTGACGGTTCTGACGGTGGAAAATAGCTGGATGTAGATCAGTCTCAATCTCAACTGTGCTAGTATCGTCCGTACGGAAGAGAAGTTGGACTGACCTTCATATAATCGCGCATTAGGTGGCAGATTGGAGTATCCCAGATGTGGCGATATCGACTGGATACTAGGCAATCGACTTTTAGGAAGCGTGCACAGGATTGAGAGAGTGCAGAACGTACGCACAAACTGGGTTCCCATGCCGCCAGCGTCGAATACGAACCCCACAGTCATCATCTTTAAACATTTGTCAGTTGAAATGCCTTAAAAAATTGGAAGAAACTCGAAAAGCAAACACACAATCGGGTGGCTTAAGCGATTTCCTGTTGACAAACAACCGTCCGGCCAGAATAAAAAAAGCTAGCGCCAACATAACGGTCGTGATACTAATCACAGCTGGCTGCAAGGACGGTGGGTCCACGAAATTTGACACCCGGCCATCTGGTGCAGAGCCAGCGGGCACGAGACATAAATCTACACCCGGATGCATTTCCTGTGTTGCCCGTCGAGTCAGAGTCATATTATTAAGTAATAGAATTATCGGGTTTGCTTCGAGGTAAAGGACGAGATTTGGGGCTGCTTAGATGAACAGCTGTTAAAGGTGATAAAATTTGACGGGATCAGAAGGAGAAACAAGGGCGCTAACACGAGCATGATTATATCGCACGGTGAGGTCGAGATGCCGAACACAGTATTACCTGGGGGGGTTTCTGGTCAGTCTTCAGCAGTAGCTTTGGAGCTCGAATGAAACAGGGTCTCTATAATTATCGACATCATGTCCGGCTACACAGTATATTAACGGGCATCAAGACTGTTCTGCCGGGAGTGACATGGAAGCATTACGCACGTCAGCCCGACAACTGAAATTGTTGCTGCATCCGTGTGCATGTCAAAAGAATCGTTCGGAGTCCGAGTGATGCCCAATTATTTCGCATAGGGCGATGGACCAACTCCGCTCTAGGTATTGTGAGCCTATGGCTTCCACCTCGTGCGGTAGACTGGACTACCGCTAGGCAAAACTACCTATGCCTTGTCCGCATTTTAGAGGGAGACTCGTTATAGGAGTGCAAAGGATAGGGTGTGAAGTACAACCGAACTCCTGTAACCTTGGAATGCAACCGCATTGATTGTGTGCGTGCAACAAGTGACACAGGAGAACAAGGAACACTTGCATGGCTTACCCAGCGATGACAGCACTCTATTATCTTAGAAAACGGGTAACTTTGGCTCGATTTTCTCGTGTTGTGTGACTGACACACTTGCTAGTATGGAGCGTGATACGCGAAGGTGTAAGATATCAAGTGAAGAAGCAATCTAGAAAAAGAGGAGCAACTGCCTTTGATGCAATCGAGGAATTAATATACATGCCGAATATGAAAACTCGTTTATGATGCAAAATGCACTAGTTTTGCGGACCATTCCAAGCGCGCTTTATGAAATCCGCGCACCTCTCAGCAATCATCAGAACAGGAGCCATCGTGTGTGCGCTTGTGATCTTGGGGAGCACACTCGCATCTGCAATCCTGAGGTTTTTGAAGCCGAAGACCAAGAGCCTTTGATCCACGACTCCGTGTTCATCGTCCGTACCCATAGGGCATGTGCTCGCGAAATGAAGAGCAGTGTGGCCTACCCTCCGCATGTAGTCGTCGATCTCGTCGTCAGTAACCTCCCTCCATGTCTTGTTTGCTAGTGGCAGCTCCATGCCCGTATTTTTAACGGGTGATGGCTCGACCTCGCCTAGCTTCTCCCACTCATTGAGAGTCTGCAGCTCATTACCAGGTGCAAATGCAAAGGGAGCTGAAAATGGGTACAAGGATTGGAACTCGGCAGCCAACCGCATAGAAAAGCGAACCGCGAGTCGAGCCACTTTTAGATCCTCCTTGTGGCCGAACATCGGATGCGTTATTCTGGGATTGATAAGGGGGTCCGTACTCGTTATCTCAAGGCGGCCTAGTAACAGAGCGTCAGTGAAGACTGGTCATTTACCTCTATAGGAGGTGATTTGGAACTTTACCTGTCGCCTTAGGCTGCAATATAGTGGGATAGATAGAAAAGAGCGAGCGCCCTGGAACCGCGCGTTCAAGTGAGTTGAGAGGTATAATCATGATTTCGATATTGGGAATTTCATGATTATGTGATGGGTCCTCTGTGTGCGGTGTCGTAACTTGCATGGTTGTCTCATCGATTGAGTCTGTATGGAGGAAGATAGCAGTTGGTGCCGAGCTGAAGCTCACCAGTCCTTTTCCGGTGAAGATCCATAGAATTATGTACCAAAGACCCCATATTACACTCTCAAGAAAGTGTAGTGTCTCCTTCCTGGGTAGCTCGAGCATAATTGGGATGGCGTAGTGGTCCGAAAAGTCGGCTCCCACGGCAGGCAGCTCTTTGACGAGGGGAATGCCGAGAGTCGATTTGGTCGAGTTTTCCTCACTGGGTCCAATGCCACTCAGAAGCAGTAATTGGGGGGTGGTCATGGCTCCGCAAGTCAGAATGACCTCTCTTCGAGCTTTGACGAGATAGTCTTTGCCTGTTTTTGGTCCAGTGGAAGACCGAATGTAGACCCCAGTGACGGCACGCCCAATTTGTTCATCGCCAACTATTTCCAAGCGGGACGCCACTGTGCCAGTACACACGCTCAAACGATTGACCCTATCTCGGGCAACATACTTGCTCAGGTATGCCGTCAAGGCCGAGACTCTTTCGCCATTCTTGTCAATGGCAGTTTCGAGGGGAAAGTAGCCGCATGAGGGGGCTCCTGGGTCGTTGCAATCGTCCAAGGTCGAAAGACCAATATTTCTGGTCGCTTTCTCGAGACTGTGGGATGAGTTTTAGTCTAGTTTCACGTTCGTCCCAAGCTCGCAGGAGGCTTACTACTTTAGCCACTTGAACGGATACGGCGGCTTGCGCAACTCGATGGGTCCACCACGACCTCTCACATCAGACTGAGACTCAACTAACGGCCCTGTAACATTCTCAAGCCTCCTAAAGTATGGCTCAACCTTATCCCATGCCCAATCTTTCAAGCCCATATTGCTCCACGTAGTATAGTTTCCTGGGCTGCCTCGAGTCCAGAGCATGGCGTTGAGACGAGAAGCACCACCGATGCCGTTGACTGCCCAAAGCCGATTGCTCCTCCCGTGGGCGCCATGTATCGGCTCTGACCATATTGTGCTCTGGACCTGCAAGGTATCCGTCCAAAACATGTTCTGGCTCAGTAATGGCATTCGCGAAACAAGATTGTTCTTCACATGTCCTCTTTCAATCAGAAGAACAGAAGCGTTAGGGTCCTCAGACAGACGTGAAGCGAGAACACAACCAGCTGTTCCACCTAGAATGTTCGCGGTTAGAAGGGCCCTCCCAAAAAACGAGTATATCCTTACCTCCAACGACAATATAATCGTAATTTTTCCCATCAACATCTTCCGGCGAGCACTTTGGGTATGACATAAAATGCCACATGATAAGAGGCTTCTCTTAATTTTCGCTGCTGTTGTCCGGAAGGGTAAGAGCAAAAGCGCTGCAAGGAAAGGGAACGCCCGGGCCGATCCGTAGGATCGTGGTCTCACGCGGTGAAGTGGGTCGTTGCCGTTAGGCAGAGACTGTTTCAGACCTTCCAGAGACTACAAAGTAATCCTGTCCAAGCGCTCTCTAGTGCACATTCGTTAAGGTGGCGGAGTAAGGGAAAAAGGGAGAAACGGCGCGCAAACTCCAATTGTGCCGGTAGGTGCTGTGCCACGTGCATGCCTTCTGACTGTAGCTCCATCTTACTAAGCAACGAAACCTGCTCCGAATGTGTTCGCGCCCCTAAAAAGTAATTCCCGCGTCTTTTTGGGATCTAGTATGATTGCCTTTTCCTTTTGCTTTAATTAAGCTACACACAGTATTGGTTCTCTCCTGTTGCGTTGCTGTCTTGAGACTATAACTGATACAAGGACATACAAGCTCCCCAGTACTTCGGATCCCTTATCATCGATACCCCGGTATAGTCCTTTTCCGTTATTATTAGATTTTCTCTCTAAGTTCAGCTAGAGACAAGTAATTTTAAAGTCTCTTTTTAAAGCCTATTAAGTTTATTGATTAGCTACTATTTAGTACTTTTAACTATACTCTAAATTCTATTCTATAACTCTTTTTTATTATACTTTAATCACCTTCGAATGAGGTCAGCATGCTTTTGCAAACTTGATCATAGTCTATCTTTGGTTTACGCATACTAGGAACAAATATAGCTTGCCGGCCCACACATTACGCCTTCCCGGGATGCGAATCTACGTTTTGAACAAGCTTTCACTCATCGCTGCCGCCCAAAAGCAACATCATGTACTCAGCTTTGGGCCCATCATGGGGCAGGCTATCGGCAAGATTGCAGGAACGAGCAATGCCGCGAATAAGAATATGACCAAAGACGTGTTGACGGATGACGGCTTTCTTTTGGGGTTTAATAAGGCAATATACCATACCACGGCGCCGGGTCCTTCCCTGGATGCTTTGACCAGGCGAGCTGCTTCCACCTTTGTGGATCTGATCGATGGGTTGAAGATCAACACTCCAAGGACTTGTCGAGTCTCTTTGTCTGCCTGGACACGCTCTACTATTCTTCATGGGACTACTGATGCTGTATATGGAACGGAAAACCCGTTCCACGACCCTGTCGTTGAGGCAGCGTGGTAGTGAGTGAACCTTAATTGATCTCACTATGGAGCTAACAGCAACAGTGCCTTTGAACCGGGAGTGACTACAATTGCCCTGAGGTTCATTCCCTCCTTCGCCACTAGGACAACGCGTCAAGCACGTGAGGTTCTGGTGCGATCATTCACCAGATACTTTAGCGCCGGTTGCCCCAAAGAGGCGTCCGACTTCATGAAGGCTCGCTACAACCACATCATCCGACATCAAATTTCCAATGTCCAAGACATCGCAAAACTTGAGGTTGCGGGTGCTTTTAGTATCATTACCAACAGCGCCCCTACCGCCTTTTGGCTACTGTATCACATTTTCTCTGACCCTGCCGCCCTGGAGGATTGCCGGCTCGAATTGGCCCTCTTGGTTCAAGAGCAGGATGGTGTGTGCTATTTGGACATTGAGTCCATCAAGACCTCGTGTCCCACCCTCCTTTCCACATTCCACGAGGTTATGCGCCACTACGGAGTGGCGCAATCAATACGGGCAGTTCTAGAGGATCACAAGCTGGACAACACACACTTACTGAGGAAGGGCAGCATGATTATGATGCCCGCCACTGTGCAGCATTTCGACCCGTCCGTATGGGGTCCTGATGCCAATGACTTCCATTACAAGCGCCTCACAAAGTCGATCGGAGACGGGGCGGGTTATATCTTCGATTCCAAAGCTAGTAATCGTGGTGCCTTCCGAGGCTTTGGTGGCGGTCTACACTTATGTCCCGGTCGGCACTTCGCTATCAATGAGATTTTGAGTCTTGCCGCCCTTCTAATTCTACGCTGCGACATCGTACCGGCTGGAGATGGGAAGTGGCCAGCCATTCGTTCAGACAGCCTGTCGTCGAAAGGGTCTGCTATTATCATGCCCGACCATGACCTGGAAGTTATACTATGCCCGCGAGGGAGTAAGAAGTGGACCATATCTTCAACAGTCACCCAACAGTTTGCCTGCCTAAGTACCCGATAGGAAGAATATTGAAGTCAGCTCAACTGGTTGAACTGTAGTCTCTCTCTATAGTATCTCTTGATAGTATCAACGGCGTTCTGCGATAATGAGGTTGACGAATGTACTTGATATATCAAGGTATATCTAACTATTCTCGTCTTGTGCCTTAATTAGATTAGAGCTTAATATATACTGTCTGTACTTTAAACAACCAAAAGCACAGCATACAGATTACTATTGTTCTACTTCTCCTCCCTACTAGTAGCCAATCAATGCGCACACACTCCCGACGCCACGTTTCTCCCGAGCCACATTTACCCGCCACACACGTGCCCCACCTTCCTTTTCCAAACCCTGTCCGCAGGCATCTTCTCAGCCCTCCAGACTCACCCCCCAAGCGCCCGCGCAAATCTACAACAAAAACCGCCACAGGAACGCAACGAGCTCTCTTCACACAGCCAAAATGCCTTCAGGACAAGGAAGTAAGTTCGCCACTAGAGAAAAGACGAGGGGTTGAGAGGACGAACGCTGACAGAATACTCCACCAGCCGGCACAAACCCGATCCACAACAAGAAGCCCAAGAAGCAAGCCAAAGAGCTCGACGAAGACGAGGTCGCGTTCAAGGCCAAGCAGGCCGCTGGTACGCCTCCATACCCATACACATAACCTGGCTAGACGTTCCGAGTAGCTGACGAGGAGTAGACAAGAAAGCCCGCGACGAGATGGCCGGCAAGGCGAAAGGCAAGGGCCCTCTGAACACGGGGAACCAGGGCATCAAGAAGTCGGGCAAGAAATAAACGGTGAAGGGTGGCGGATACGATGCGTTACAGCGACATGACACGGCATGGCACGATTTTCACGGATACCTTGGGGTTGGGAGTCATTATGTTGATATAAAGGCAGTCATGCTAGGATAGCGTGATGGCGCTACTCATAAATGAGAAGACTACGGATGCTATATCTGTTCATACTCTATGGGAAAAGTGTGTGAAGTTCTCTAGGGTATTGGGGCATCCATTAGGGTTCCGGTGCATCATGCGCAGTTCTTTTGCCGAGGGTTGCGCTACATGTTGATCAGCCCAGAGAGACCCTCCTTCCTTTTCCGCCAGCAGCCCCTTTCTTCTCGCCTCCTGCACCCTTCAGTCCAAACAGCTTCTCTGCGTTCTTCCAAGCAATACCCTCCCATTCTTCTTTGCCGACGATTCCACTTTCCTTTAGCTCGCCCATCAATACTTTCGAGTTCTCTTCGAAAGGGTAGTTGCTCGCATACAGTATCCTGTCCACTGGAATTTGCTCGGTGAGAGCCCTCATCGAAGCCAGATCGAGGACGTCTGCCGTCGAGATGTAGATGTTCTGCTGCCATACCTCGAGGAACTTTCGCTTCGGTCGCGCGGACTCGGGCCAAGAATTAACGATGGGCTCGATGCGTGAAATCAGAGGCGGCACAGAGTGTCCAAATTGCGAGATGAGGAAGCGAATATGGGGGAAACGGTCGAAGAGCTTAGAGGCGTATAGGTGTAGGAACTGGTAGGGCGAGACCGTATGGTGGGCATGGAATGCTGTGATGAGAGGGAAGATGACCGATTGTGGAGCAGAGCCTGCGAAGTCAGGAAGCTGTGCTTCTAAGTAAGCATACAATATATATGGTGACCTTCTCCTGGGCTGAGGTGGTTGGGTTGTCAAAATTAACAACATACCTGACCCAGCGAAGGGAACAATGGCCTCAACGCAATCGGCACCTTGTATCGCTCTGCTACCGCCCAGAGCACATCCCATTCTACCCCGTCAAGCCTATGTCCATCTCTCTTGATTCCAAGCAAGCCTCCCACAAACTTGAACTTGGTGACGCACCGCTGCAACTCGTTTGCCGCCTCTTTCGGATCACTAGTCGGAAGCAAAGCGATGGCTGCGAATCGATCTGGGCTAGTGACGATAGAGGATGCAAGCATATCGTTGATCTTCTGACAGCTCTTGGAAGGCACGTCGATGGGGACGTGGGACAGGATCTGAGTGGAGACGCCATTGGCGCGCATCTCACGGATGCGGGTTGGACCGATATTCCTGAGTTTGATCAGGCTAGCAGAGGGGATCAGGTGAAGGGCGGGATCATGAGGAGCAGTTGCTATTGTTGAGATGTCGGGGCTGAGGTAGTATTCTTCGACCGCGACGAACGGTGCACCGGAGATAGACATCGTGAAGGAAGTTGGTATTGAGGGATTAGGAGTATAAATAAATCCAGTGGTATAGTCAAGTAGATCGGAATATTGGGAGAGGAATTATGAGGTGACAACTGATGAACAATGCTGGAAGCGCAGTAACGAAATGCGCGTTCAGATGCAGCATCGCGGTACAAGGAAGGAACCACCCTCACGCTCATAGAAGGCGTAATTAGCTGCCTGCAACAACACAACAAGTGAGCAAAGTAAAACTAATTGTAGATGATTGAATTGCTTTTATGTAATACGATTGGATATGCGATGCTGGGCTCGAACGCTCCCATCCTTTTAGTGGACCTTCCCCATACTGAGGCCTAACAGTCCATTGCCGACGCCGGGGGTATAGTGTTGTTAAATGATGCCTAACGGCTGGTCGTGAGAATCGTAATATGTATGCTGGTGCTTTTCTGTACGTCCAATAATTCTGCTGCATTACCTTGGACTCGGCTCTTGTGGTTCGACACATCTCGTGGACGTCTGACATCTGTTATGATGGCGAGCGATCCAGAGTGCGGGCTTCCCGTCTATCTGCGAACCATGGTTCTGTCGGCTGTTCTCGACCTCGAAGCTAGACATGTCGTAATTGCTTCCTTCAGCTCCCTCTCCGTACCATCCTCGCTCATGACGTTCGCCTCTCTTTCTTGGCTCCAAACGTGAATGCGCGTCGCCGGACGCCTTTTTCTTTGCCATCGGCTGCTGGCGACTTTGGGCTGCTCTCGCTGTTCGAGCTCGACGATGACTGCGAAGATGATCGTTTCCGGCCTTCTTCGGCTAAGATGTCTTCGAGTGAGACATTCAGGTGGGGATGCGAATAGGTTGGCGCATCTGACGGCTCGAGAATCTCGGTGAACTTGGATGCCATTGTTGGTGATGTTTTGTTGGTAACGGCGTCGTGGGAAAAGTCCCAGTGTGTTTGATCACGACGACTGAACGAAAGAATTTATATTGCCTCAAGTTATATACCAATCTCTCGGAGACGAAAGGTTTCGGAGGTTGTGGGAAGCGTATCGATATGTATCCTTAGTGAAACGATCGCCAAAGGCTCAATGGTAAATTCAAACGGGTGTCCGAAGGTCTAGAATCTCCAAAAAAGGTTATGCTGGGAGAGTAAGAAGGACACTATTAATATTGACACGACAGTGGAGGGACCAAACGAACGCTGTGTTATGCTTGAAGAAGGGGCAACATAGTCTAGCCATACAGGGGAGAAGGCAGACTTTTAACCTTGGGATCGAAGAGCACGCGGACACAGCCATTCCCCCGCGGGGTCCAGGGTTCGAGAGACTATCAGGGTCCAAACAGTGCCGATCGCGACGTCTCGAACGCATGGGCGTCCAACCTAGCGCAGGGATGACGGCGGTGGTGCATCTGGAAGCGAGCACAGACCCTCGGCTGCTCTTTAGCGGACACAACCGGCGCGGACAACGTGGATTCGACGGTTCCACTTTTGGCAGGATGCCAGGAATAGCAGCAGTCAGGAATGCCACCACCATCCTGTGCCGAACTTCCAGGCAGAAGAATAAGACGGAGGACGGTCGACAGAATGCGATGGAACGAGGAGCGCGCTCGCCTCTTCCTGCTGGATTGCGGCCGGCCGACCGTCAACAGCCGAGTCTACGCCGAGAGCTGCGCAAGACCTTCGCCACATTATGCTGAAGAGTCAATAAACCCAACACGAACGCGTAGCGATCGGCGTGCTGATCAACGGCTGTACTCAGCACTGAATCTTTTGAAACATCTCTTGATCGTCCAGTATCGCTTTCCACGTGCATGGATCTGATATTGAAACGTTTTCGACGACAGAGTTCAGGCGGCAGTTGTTGTGCTGGTTCTCGCAATTTCTATGCCGCGTTGTGTGCACGAGAGCATTTCGTATTTTACAGCCAATGACGTAGTTTGGCTGCAACCACTTCGCTGGCCATCTAACCCGGCCTCGGCCAAGTACCCTTCGAACGATTCAACACAGCGGCTACTTTTGCCCTCCATGCATCACCATGGAATTGGTTTGCAATACATTACTATGCACTAATCTGCCCGTCGACATCATTGCGCAGCGCATTGCATGCCCACCTCAACCCCGGACACCGGGCCTTCATATCGGACCCTGCGGCCGCTAAAACGCGTTATCCGTCATTCGAACACGCAAAGCTGTGGGTCTTCTTTGGGCGTGTAGGAATCATGGGAGCTTTTCGTGTTGCCTAATTCATCCGGTGTTCGTGACCGTGTTTGGACGCGTATTTGATATCGTCTTCGTCAGGTATTAGTGGTCGGGTTCGCAAAGTGTACAAACACTGCCGCCTAGAAGGAGTAGTCGACATGGTAGACGATACGGGCAATCGCCTTCGTGTCGTAAGTGCCTGGGTTCGACGTTGCGCTCACCAACGGCCACGACTGTGCCCTCCTTGATGACCTCTATGGCCACGTCCTCTACCGCCTCTACCACGTCCCCTGCCTCTATTGCCGCCCCTGAAGCCACCTCGACCGCGTCCAACTTGATCGCTTGGTCGAGCACCGTGCTGCAAACGTTCTTGCCTTTCTTCCTCTGACGCGTGGAATGGATTCGGTATCTGGAGTAGGTCGCAGAACCCTTGCGTATGGGGGTTGCTGTACTCTTGAGGTTCACCGGGTACGTGAATACCCATCACAGGATCATAAAGCGGAGCTGTTTGTGCGAAGTCTTGAGGTATCGTCATCTTGCCTGTCTTGACGATATGCTGCTCTACCCAGTCCATCTCTTTCTCAACAAGTGGCCTATATATTGCGTCGCCTTTATCGGCAGGAACTTGAGCGTCGGGATCGCCTAGTTGTAGCTCGTCGGCAAATACTCGAGTGATAGCAAGCCACTCTTTGTCATATTCCAGTTGGAGTGGTCGTTGGGCGTCGGTTGGAGCATGGGGCGCTACCTCTAGGAGCTGGAGAAAGTGTCGGTTGGGTAAGCACTTGTCGAGTGCAAGAAATCGAGTGGTTTTGTTGGTAATCTCTGAAGGAAACTCCAAAATCTGTGGAACAATCTTCTCGGGTCGTGCGAACGATTCTGGCAGAAGAGCTCTGACGTCTTGCGACACCTCTTCTGATTCACCTCCGTTCTGCACGATCGCGTCGGTCGTTCCATTGGCTTTTGGCTCCGCAGACTCTTCTGGCTGGTCTTCATCCAAGTCAAGGTCGATCTCGGCATCATTCTTGGGTGCTGGAATCGGTGCAACATCGTCCATATCGAGGTCAATCACACCATCGTTTCGTGCGATCGTCGTCGTTGTACTGGGCTCTCCTGGTGTGGCAGAAGATGTGGGCGCATCCTCGTGCTCCCAGACAGCAGCAAACTTCGCATGCATATGTGCACTGAACCAGTGTGTTGGTCGCAGGCGTTCCAAGACCGTTGTTGCCGCCGGGTTTCCCAGAGTCCCGTCTTTCGCCTCCTGCTCAAAGTGTGGCTTAAAACGGAATAGCTGACCAGAATTGCCTTTCCACTCCATACTACGCGGCCAGTCGTGGCTGATGCTAATATCGATCTGTGAGCGAATCTGGAGGAGTTTGCGAACATCCCATTCCCTGACGTGGTAGATGCTCCTCACATCCGAGTCGTTGTATGGAAGGCGTTCGTAGTGAGGTTTCCTGAAATTGTATCCTTTCCAGATGCCAGACATACCCGCAATGCGAAGCGGTCCTAGGCGAATGACATTTGCTGCACCCATGTAATAGATGTTGGGCGCAACCCATCCTCCGTAGAACAACTCCCATAGATAATTGCTAGCTTCATGGTTGCCTCCAATGAAGGTGGTTAGGTACGGTGCCTTACGTGCACCAGAGTAGTACTCGTGGAAGTCGGCCATGTCGCGGTACTTCTCAGGCATTGCGACAGCTTTGAGGTCGAGCGCATTACGGACAGCCTGGAAATCGCCGCCGATGATTAGAAGGTCAACCCCATCCCAGCCCTTCATCTCAGCAGACTTCTGAACAGAAGCATAGATGGCGTGAAGGGTTCCATGACCACAACCCTCGACTGCTATGCGTATACCTGTTGACGAAAGATCAGCCTCATGAACAGTTCTTCACTTTATGTGAGAAGGTGGAAAGACGATTTGGAAACGTACCTCCTTTTGTTAGAAGGCTTGGAGAGGCCATTGCTGATCTAGAATTGGAAGCTAGTAGCAAGTTAGCATTCTGTATCTCGTGTTTAACGTTCAAGGTTCGTTCGCCCAGGGCAGCTGCAAGAAAGTACTAGCGTCGGCGGTCGGCGCTTGTCAGCCACGTGACCGAAAGACATCAGAGCCACAATTCTCGAGAAGCTTTTCCGGCTCAACTCGAAACCTATCATGGCTCCAGCAGCTTCTGTAGATCCAAGACTGGGTTTTCTCAAGAAAGCAGCACACCTTATTGCTGTTCAATCTCCAACAGTCGCGGCTACTCTCGGCGCAGAGCGCGACAAGCTATTCTCTTCCCAGGATGCGGATCTCAATACTAGCTCCAAGAAGGATTACGAAGCGCTCCGCCGGGAAGTCTGTGGTGCCTGTGGGAACTTGATGGTACCTGGATGGTCATGCAAGTCGTCTCGCGCGGAGCGGCCTGGAAAGATGCAACCCAGCCGGAAAGCCACGTTGAAGAATCAAGGCAGACAGGACAAGTCCACGGTGTATACCTGTTTGAGATGCGATCGGAAAACTTCAATACCCATGCAGCCCACAAAGAGGAAGAAAATTGCGAAGGCGACAGCGAGCAATCTCAGCAAAGAGGAGGACAAGAGCTCTATAGCTAAACCGACTATTGCAAGCAAACAGCGCGAGCGAGCGAAAGCGAGGAAAGGTGGACTTCAAGCATTGCTTGCAAAAAGCAAAACACAGACCTCGAGTCGACCAGGACTCGACTTCATGGACTTCATGCAGTGAAGCAGCCTGTAAGGCTGATGGAACATGGATGAAGGGCTGCAGGGAAGCCGCTAGAACGCACCAGTACCCCGCGGTTTGGCGGGGCTCAAAAACTTTCGCATTTTCGTCACTTTGCGACTCAGAAACAATCGCACCGCACGTAACTTCCTCCGACAACAAACAACCACACACATCGAAACAACTCTTACGACTTTACTATGGCGCAGACAAGTCTTGCACAAGACCTCTTCGAGGACATGGGCCGCAAGGTCGCGGAGGCGAGCGCGCAGGAAGACAACGAAGATGGAACGAAGGTCGTGGACGAGATCGAAAGCTTATGCATGAACTGCCATGAAGATGTATGTCTGCCTGAATATCTAAGAAGTTCAAACATTTACCATTTTGCAGGGCACCACAAGACTCCTCCTCACCAAGATACCTTACTTCCGCGAAATCGTCATCATGTCGTTTGACTGCCCACACTGCGGCTTCAGGAATTCGGAGATACAACCGGCCGGAGAGATACAACAGCGAGGTGTGAAGTTCTCGCTCAAAGTAGATCTCGCAGACGAGTTGAGCCGCCAAATCATCAAGAGCGATACTGCTGTATTCCGGATAGAGGACATTGATCTGGAGATACCGCCAGGTCGTGGACAGCTCTCGAATGTGGAGGGTATACTGAGTATGGTGGCTGCAGATCTCGAGCAGAAGCAGGATGAGCGGAAAGAGGTCATGCCGGAAATCTACGAACAGATTCAGGGCATAATACAGACGATCAAAGATATGGCAAGCGGGAAGAAGCTACCATTCACCATCACGATCGATGATCCAGCCGGCAACTCCTCGATAGAACCGCCGACAGAGCTCGGCCCAGGCAAATACTCGAGACGGGAATACCCACGCACAGCTGCGCAGAATGAGGCCCTTGGTCTTGGGGACACATCAGGAGAAGCACCAGCGACAGAGATACGGCCAGAGTACCACGCCAGTCAGATGTATCCTGAGATGCCGTCAGAACCTATGGTCAACAACGTGGATGATGACATCGTTGAGAACCAAGTCTACTCATTCCCTGCAAGCTGTCCAGGATGTACAAAAACCTGCACTACGAACATGAAGATGGTCAACATTCCTCACTTCAAGCAAGTCATTCTTATGAGCACGGCATGCGACCATTGCGGATATCGCAGCAATGAAGTTAAGACGGGAGGTGAAGTGCCAGACAAGGGCCGTCGGATTACGCTGTCAGTCAATACCAAGGAAGACCTCTCACGCGACATCCTCAAAGCCGAATCCTGTGCAATGTCATGTCCAGAGCTCAGCCTGGACGTCGAACCAGGTACACTTGGCGGGAGGTTCACCACAGTGGAGGGTCTCTTGACTCAAGTCAAAGAAGAGCTTTATTCTAATATCTTCGATACTGGCGATGGTGGTGATTCTCTGAATACAGAGACCAAAGCCAAATGGGACAACTTCTTCGGCCAGCTCGATGCAGCCATCAAGGGTGAAGTCAAGTTCACGATCGTCCTTGAAGATCCTTTGGCTAGCAGCTACGTCCAGAGCTTCACGGCTCCTGAACCGGATCCCCAGCTCAAGTCGGAGGACTACGAGAGGACGGATGAAGAGGAGGAGCACCTGGGGTTGAAGGACATCAAGACTGAGGATTACGAAGAGGATGCGCAACCCAACGGCGTCAACGGCGTGACCCCAGCCACAAACGGCTCATAACGGGCCTATCCCTTTGATTTTCCGATTGCTTTCTTTTTGGGTTGGGTAGATCGGTAGATACCAAGGCTTCGTCAGCCGTTGTAGAGCCTCTTTTATGCTAGCATCAACACATCGGCTTCATAAGCCAAATGTGGACCCAATGGCCCTCCGCAATGCGGTTGTGGCTTGCCGTTTCACACCATGTTTTCCTAATCGTCGTGTTCATCCGGCCAGTGGGTTTGCGTGGATTGTGATGTTGTTGATCACTACCCGCTCTTTGGGGCGGGACTTCTTGTCCACCTCGAGCTTCTCCAGGTCATCCAGCACCTCGTCGCCCTCTAGAACCTTGCCAAACACCGTGTTCTTGCCGTCTAGATGCGGCGCGGGCGCAAAAGTGATGAAGAACTGACTGCCGTTGGTGTTGGGACTGGTTTTGTTGGCCATGCTGAGGATCCCTCGCGCATTGTGTCTGAGTGCCGGCCGTATCTCGTCTTCAAACAATTGATTCGGGGTATCGAAGATGGACGTCGAGGTCTTCGACTTCGGGTCTGAGGCAGGACTGCCGGCCTGGACGATGAAGTTTGGGATTAGGCGGTGGAAGGGGCTGCCGTTGTAGAAGTCGGAGGCGCAGAGGGCGAGGAAGTTCTCTGCCGTCTTGGGGACGGATTCGCAGAAGATCTCGAGCTTGATATCGCCCTTGGAGGTGTGCAACTGTCATCTCACGTTAGCCTGCAGAACGAGTAGGGTAGGTGCGGCAGGAAGCAAGCGCGTCCACGTCAATGGGCCGCGGAGCCGTATGCAGTCAGAAGCAGGTGAGATTCTGGAAGGCCCAGCAGCTCGTGGTCGGGTACGCGCTCGGAGAATTGGGGAGCTGGCTGGCCACGAGGCGTCATGGAAGCAGCACCTCGTTCAGGCTGCGCGGATGCCGAGAGTAATGATGTGGACTTACGGTGACTGACATGGTCGGCGTGCAGCTCGCGGCGCACCCTCCAGTGCCGGATGCTGTCGAGGTCTGTTCTGGTGGTGGCTTTGCGTTAGAGTTGCGGGGGGGAGTTCAGCTTCAAGCCTGGGCGTGGGTGCCAATTAAGTGGACCAACTCCGACATGCCTACAGCGCCCCAGCATCGCGGCGAGCACTCTTACGACACCCGAGCTCGACTGCCCGCCCAACTCGCTGCAGACCCGCCCGCGCTGCCATTGTCGCAGCACATTATCCACGGCCCAGCCTCGAGGCGTCCGATATTGGCACAGTCCCATATCCATTGCCGTGGCCCGCCTCCCCAGCCTATCACTACCTGCGCTCACGCCGCCTACGACGACGACCTAGCCCTACGAGCAACCTCATCCCTCCGCACCGAGCACCCGCTCTCGCGCTCGAATCTCCCCCATACCGCTCGCTGCAGACGCCCCGAGCCTGTGCGACCGGCGCGTACCCCGCCAGTTCGAGCATTCCTACG
Source organism: Lophiotrema nucula (assembly GCA_010015825.1). NCBI lineage: Eukaryota > Fungi > Ascomycota > Dothideomycetes > Pleosporales > Lophiotremataceae > Lophiotrema > Lophiotrema nucula. Next base: position 1,416,684 of record ML977313.1, on the reverse strand, counting down.
CCTGCACCGCCTGCACCGCCTGCATCGAACCCCACCGTCCCGCAACCGGAAGGCTACGCACCGCGTCCAGGCTGCCCGGCGCACCAAGCTGGAGCTCATCGAGCGCTCGACGGGCGGGATCTAAGACAGGAGGAGGGCAAGGTGTCTCCCATGCCGCTCTCTCTGCGGCGACAGGCCAGCGCCGACCATCTCGTCACCGTCAGATAACATGTCGGCCTTTGTGCGGGTCTCAGGACCGCCAAACAGCAACTTTCTGGTCGGGTATCCTGGAATCTCGGCGACGCTGGTATGTAGTCTCTTGATTTGTTGGAGCTGGATATGACAGGCCCTTTCGCTGTGTTTGTATGGTGTATATATGCTAACTATGACTAGCCGCGCATAGAAGGCAAGGTCGAGATCCGACCGCTCGTAGGGATATCAGCGCCCGTCGTCGTCTCGCTCGTGACCATCTCCCTCCAGCGCCGCGAGACGATACACCCCGCTGCTGACTCAGTTACAAAAAAGCACTTGGCAGCGCCGCGGAAGGAGATCACCGACATTGTCGGGAAGGAGATGCTTCTGTTTCGATGCGCAGCTGGAAGAGAACACGAGAGCGTGCTGTCTATGGACTTGCCGTTCGTCATATTCATACCGTATGGCCGTGGGGGCGAAGAAGTAGCGAGGAGGGTACCACCAGCCAGCTTGCAGCTACCTAGTCGGACAGCTGAGACGTATTATGAGCTGGTGGTTACCGTCCAACAGGGGCATTCAGATCAGAAGAAGTATCCATTTCCAGTGCCGATATCGAGATACGACACGCTCTCCACATTCGGCATGTATAACCGGCCTGAGAGCGCGGAGCGAGTTACCGACCATCTAGTCACACTAGGCATAAGTTTACCGCGATGGAGTTATGGGCCCATGGACCCAGTGTCGGTGTATATCAAGCTGAGCCCGAATCCGGACTGGTTGTCGAAAGCGAAGAAAGTCAGCATCAAGTCGATCACCGTGGGCATAGACGAAGAGATTATATTCAATCACGAGGGAGATGAACCGACGAGGAAGGTCAAGACGTTGGCAAAGACAACGCAGCAAGTGAATGTTAAGATGCCAGAGGCGGGCTACTTTACGAATCTTGGGTTGGTGTTCCCAGCGAAAGATCTACGAGACTCGGACGGCATAATACCGCGAGGGAAGAAGGAGTTCCCCATGTACAACGTGAGCGGATTCACGACGACGGGCACGCTGTACAAGATTGAGTACTATCTGACGGTGAAGGTATGTCTTGGCGGTTTCAATAGTTGCTTGATGATATGCTGATCGTGACAGGCGCAAATGTCTTCAGCGAAGGATATCTTACTGCGACAGCCCATCGTCGTCTGCCCCTTCGACCACGCCGGATGCAAAGAGGAGATGGAGGCCATCGAGCAGGCTGCCAAGGACGCCGCACACGTCAGCCCCGATAACCCAATGCTGCCCGCGAGAACAATCATACTCGCAAACGAGCAGGATGGACTGCGCGCGTTGGGTATGGCGATAGTAGGGGGCGTCCGGAAGCCGCTCATCGAGTGAGCTAGGTGTGGAGGGATGGATTGCTTGATTTCTACTGTCGAGGGTGACGCCTGCTCTTCGTGCGATGGGATGCGGCGCAGCGTTCGCGATGCATGCGTCACTCATCAGCGACCGATGAGTGCGCACACTTGGGGGCGATACGGCCGCACCACGGACACGGCCCCAAAGCATCGCAGCCAGCCACGCACGAAGCGCGCGCTGGACGAAGGATTGATACCCGGCGTTCCGGACGACACGACATGACACGACAGGTCGGACACGCTCGTCACGCTTATATACCACATCGAATACGTTTTGGGCGTTCACAGCGCTGGAGCTAGGGGGGTAATGCGATCGTTTCTGGCGTTTTGGGCAAGGGAAATGAATGTGTGCTGGGTGACATTCTGCATTTCAGCGGTGTTGGATTGGGATTGCGATTTTTTTGGAGGACAATGATTTGATGGAGGAACTGGACTGGGGTTTGGCATACGTTCATTTCTAATGGTAGAGGTTGAGCTTGGGAGGCTTGGGTTGAGCTGGACTCTGGGCAGTTGGACGGCTGGCTGGCTTGCATACATGGGTGCGGTAAGAGGGAGCTGTGTGTGTAGAGCTTGCCGGTGCGTGTGAGAGATGGAAGGGTCTTTTACATAGGGGCGGCTTCTGCTAGCTTGAGGTTTGAGGGGTGGGAGGAATGCAGATGCATTATTCGAATGACTTGAGAAGTTCATGGTCTTGTGTTTCCCCGTGATCCAACTAGTCGCAATGCTTTTTCACGGACTCATGGCCTCCTGAAGGCTTGCATTCCTCACATTCTGAAGTTGAACCAGCCCTAGAAGAAAGCCTCACACACTCGACCGAGACCCCATCTCGATTCCAACTAAAATCCATACAAACTACACCTCTCATCCCATCCCTTCTCACGCTCATCATCTTCCCCGTGGTCGGAACGCGAGATTCATCACCCTCCCACTTCCACTTCCATCTCTGTTTCCACTTCCGTCTCCACTTCCTATACCCACACCCTCCTCTTCCCCCTTCCCTTCCTTCTCCTTACTTGCACTCGTCTGCCTCGCAGAGTTTTGCTGCTGCTGCTGTTTCTGCTCTTGTTGTTCAGCGAGTACTGCAGTCTTAGCGATATGCTCTTCGACCATGTACTTGACGCTCTGGTACTGCGCGCTGTCTGGACCGAAAGTGTGGAGTGTGTTGCGGAGGGAGGATTGCAGCTGTGCGAGATGTTAAAACAGAATTGATAGGATGTTGTGGGTGATTATGAGGGATTTGACAAGGGAGAGAGATGGGCTGGGGTATTCCTAGTTTAGAGAATTGGACAAGTGGGTGTTATGAGGATGGAGTGAGATGCTTGCACAGAGTTATCGAATACGGTCCGTTCCAGTACTTCAGGATAGGAGTACTGAATATGCGAGTAGTAGAATGGTGGGGAGCAGTGCTTTGACAGAGGGATTTTTGAAGATATATTCAAGTCTTGCAGAATAAGGAGGACTGGACAGATAGGCGCTGGGTGGTACGATGAAGTGCTTCGAGAAAGGATGGGTTTTCCTGCGAATGATGATGATCGAAGATGAACGCCGAAGATGTAGATGCGGTTCAGGTTCGCAGAATTTTATCGGATCCGACTTACTGAGAGAAGAAGGTCGTCTTGTGGATTTGACATGATGGACTTGCGTTCGAGTCGAGTCGAGAAATTATGAGAGCGTGCGCCGCACTACAGTGGACGGCTGAGACTAGAATTCTTGAGGTACAAAGTCCAGATATTCGATTCAAAAGATGTCCCTTTACGAAAACTCGTATTGGTCGATGGTACGATGCTGCTTGAGCGAAAAAGTATGATGAGATCACGAACTGTCGCAGGAGCGAGATCCTCAGCTAAACGTGACCATCACTGCAACAGAAGATGAGTATAGATGTAAGACTGAAGTCTGAGACTATTATTCCGGATTACTATGAAGTGTAGAAGTATATTCATCAAAAAAGAAGCTGGAAATACGTCGAAGTTCGTAAGCCAACCGGCAGTGTTCGGCGGATGGCACCTCGCTTGTCCAACCACACACCGCCCACCACCCGATCCGCACAGCATTGTAGGACAAAAACAAAAACAAACAGCGCTTGATGAGAGTGGGATTCGAACCCACTGAGAAACTATTAGCATCATACAGAGAATGAAGGGAGGATCACTCGTACCGCCACGAATGACTGCGGTACATGCTTATTACAGCCTAAACACAGCGCCTTAACCACCTACGCACTTATTAGTTGTGCTTCGCTAGTAAAGGAGTGGGGAGACAAACTCGGCCATCTCACCGACGTTGCGGTTGTGATTTGTCAACTTTTGGGCACTACAAAAGATATATCCATACATAAAATGTGAGGGCGATGGTTCTGAGCGCTAAAAGTTGCTACTAGGCTCAGACTTCAAGCAGTATGCGGGGCAGCCGCCAATAGCCGACGTACTTACCGATCGGGCTGGTTCAGCGAGAAATGAACGTGGTAGGACATGCCCGAGATCAGACTTCATCCCATATTCAATACAGTCGGTAGAACTGATTACACTCCTGCAATTTCCATGACGATTTGCTAGCTGTAACAGCAGTTATACACTTTGATGAAAGCTGATTCGAGTTGTATTTGATAGTTATTCAGGCTTACTCTTCCTCCGGGAATCGAGCACACAGCTCGAACAGCGGGTCGACCACTATGTTCACGAGTATCTTATCAGTATAACCCGAGACTACTCTCCTTCAGTACCTATCAATCTAATGTTACAATCATGTACTTGAACAAAATTAGCCCGAGAGCTATACTCTCTTCTACAAAACCCTCCTAAGAATGATTTGCGACTTCTTACCGATGTACTTCCAATTCCTCTGCAAACGCCTCCTCATACTACGGCGCATGACAACCGGATTGCAGAAACAGCAGTTAGACGAAGCTGTCACATCATATCGCGGACGTGATCTAGATTGCTTGCAATTACTTGCGGAGATTAAAGAGACTTTAGGAACTTTTCAACGAAGAGGAGCCCTTGATCGGTAGATCCTGACCAGCGCAGCAGATCGAGCCCCCGCTCTAGCCTATCTATGGAGTACAGGTAATAAGTGCTTGGAACCATTCGACTTTCGGTCACGTCATTGAGCGGAAGTAAGTCAAGCAAGCTGGCGTGTCCTTTAGAAGTGAGTAACAATATAACACTGTATGGGTCGTGCTAAATGCGATTTGGACCTATTGGTTAAACATATCCGTCCAAGGCTCTTCGAACGCACACTTCCCATCACGCTCCTTACTATCACAAGAATGCTTGAGCATGCTACCCGTATCAGTACCCGCATCGAGAGAACGCAGACTTGTCATTTGCAGCAGAAACATATATCAACTGAAGGCCTCTGTTCCACTCGTCCGATTGACAGAGGACACTAAGTTCTTCAGGATAACCTCATCATCTCAACCACCCATAAGCACCTTCCGTAGACTGTTCAAAACATCTCTCAGTCTCTCACGCCAGTGGTCTTCAGAGTCTGAGCCCCAAAACTATCCGCTCTGTCTCTAACCCAACTCATTGCATCAGCGCCCTCCACATGGCCTCTAATCTGAAACAACGCCTCGAAACATCTGTTCAGTCTCGAGATGTTAGCTTGCCGTAAGCAAACCGAATGAGCCAGGGGATGGACTTACCTAATAGCAGACCCAATAGCAGAATTTGCTTCTGTTTCCAATCTGATCCATTACATCGGCGCATTCCAAAGTACCTCCAAGCTGAACAACGCCTTAAACTATCTGTTCAGTCTCCAAGTATTAGTATGCTGTGAGCGATTTGGATGAGGCTAGAAATTGACTTACCTGAAAGCCTATACACCATGATGGAGCATAAGATGGCTCGGCGAGCGTGCGAGAAGTCGATTGGTGATGTGTCGCACAAGCTTGATGGGTATGCCGCCTGCGTACGTGCGTATAGAACTCGACCGCAGCCTGATTGGGCCAATGAGAGATACATGGCCGACTCGATCGTGACGTCATAACAAAGTGAGGGTTGCTACAGCTCGCGTAGAAGCTTCGATTGATTGCGCTGGTTTGATATGACTGATCGGACTGTTGGATAGTACGGCACGCCGCAGTCGGAGCTTCGAGCTCAAATGAGGTAACGAGATGATGATAGACCAGAAAATCGTATTGAGATTTCGGCAAATGGCTCTAGACGCTTGGTAGATAGTAGGTAGTGGGTGATTCGAAGCAGCGTCAGAAGTTGCGCTCAGAATCAGATTGTCAAATCCACGATGAAGCTGAAGGTACGTGTATCGGCAACGTGGCATGTCCAGCGAGGTCGTAAATCTGAGACGTGGTTGGAGAAAGTAAGTTGTGGATCCGTCTTGACAATGTGGCGAGTAGCGAACCGAGATCCGTACTGTTTCCAGCAACCGCAGATCCCTAAGTGGCAGATGGATTAGAGGTAGACATGCGATGGTCGGAGCCATGGGAGATACCGCATTGTGCTGGGTCAGGTTGAGGTATAAACTTGGCTTTGTTCTCTTAACAAGTAGCCTATGTTGGGCAGTTCGGTCGATATAGGTGCCACCGAATTCTCCGGAAGATGAGTCGTATTGTCGTGGACCCTGTTGTGTGTGGGTTCAAAGCAGTCTAGCTGTTAAGCCTCTAAGCCTAAAGAACAACGCTTCTTGCCTGGGAGAATCGGATATCATGAGGTGTATATGCGCCGGAGTGGGAGGCATCCGATAGGTTCAAACGAAGAGATCGTAATTTCGTGGGTGCTGTTGTGCGTAGGTTCGCAGGAGAGACGCTGCTATGCCTAGAGGCCTGAAGAACAAGGCTTCTTGCCTGGAACAATCGGATACCATGAGGTGTATAAGCGCGAGATGATATTGATGGCGCCGGAGTGGGAGTCGTCGGATGGGTTGAAGAGATGAGATCGTAACGGTGGCCGCTGTGTTGTGTGGGTTCGGAAAAGAGTAGGTGTAACACCTGAACATCAGCGCTTTGGAGAGCAGCTTCATGCTTTGGATTATGTTATGAAGTGTTCAGGCGCAGCCAGCGACCGCTTAGGATGTGGGAGTCGGAGTCGCTTATCTCGGCGGAGCGAAGGCGCAGAGATACCTGGTGAGGTAGCAGGAGATGTTGATCAAGCCAGTGTATCTGTAGCATTGTCGATAGCTCGATATCTCAGTGGGTATTGATGCGGATCGTAGCTGAACAACGCAAAATGCCGAGTGTTGTAGGATTGTAGAGCAAAGCTCACACCACTCGAGGCTCGAACGACCATCGTAAGAACGTGTATGATTCCGACGAGTACTTGAAACATTCGGGAGTTGATGGAACGACCAACAACCACGCCATATGACTAGTAGCTGTGTTAATGAAACGTTCGAGCTAACGGTGCAAGCTCAGACGTACCAACTCCGGGAAAAGCCTCTCTTTGACTGAGAATGCAACCGACCGACCCATGAAAGGCGTAAACTGATGCTCTGCAGATACGATTAGTCTATGCATACTTGGCGAGTGGAAGGAGTACTTACCGACGCTCACTGAAAACAATATTGATAAGGTCAACGGCCCCACTTGCAACTGTATCGATGTCGTAGTTGCAAGCTCTTCTCTATGTGTTTTAGATATAAGAGAAGATCCCCTCACGTTGACAAGCCCATGTAACCAAAAACTAAAAGGAAACGAGTTAGCCCACCCACCCACCCAAAAGAACTTACCTCAGCATCTACGCATTTCCATCTGCGCCTTCGTTCATCTCATTCTTCCTCTTCTCCGCCTCGATCTGCGCCTCTATCTCGTCGGACCAATTCATAGGAGTGTCCTCTTCAGACTTAGGCATACTCTGGACATTGCCCTTGGACTGGTTAGCGGCTGCAGCTGCCTCTCGCTCCTGCTTCTGTAGTTTCTTGAGCTGAGTCTGGGATATACCCCGTCGTGCGGCTTCTTCTGCCAGCTGCTTCTTCTTCTCCTTCTTGTCCTCGTTGAGTGACTTTCCAACCACATTGAGCCCCTCAAGTTGCTTCTCGATCGGTTCTGGCTCTTCGGGGGCAGGTTTTGCCGGCTTCACAGGAGGTTGAGGAGGTGCCGCAAATGCTGACGTCTGCGTCGGCAGGGGCGGAAACGCAGTTGAAGAAGCCGAAGCAGCAGCAGCAGTTTGCGTCGGTACCGAGGCATCCTGGTGCACAGGGACCGGTTGCGAGTATGGCGACGGCTGACCATGTGGAGGCTGCGAGGCCTGCTGTCCCTGGGTATCAGCTTGTTTCGGTATCCTAGCCTTCTTCTGCTTCTTGTTGCCTGCATTTGGGGCAGCATTGGATGACTGAGTCTGCCCAGTGGAATGTGGGCGCTTCTTCTCACTTCGGCCGAATCCTGGCCTATTGCTAGCGGTAGCAGGTGCACCAGTTGATCCAGCAGCTCCAGTGACTGGCTGAGCGGAGGCTTGAGTTCCCTGGCCCTTAGCAGACTTAATCGGCTCGGGATGAGCCTTGCGGTAGCGTGAGACCTGCAGCACCTTCGGCTTGTCGTCAAGCAAAGCTTCTTCGATATCCAGAGAGGAAATGATCGATTTGCGGTCGTGGACATGCTCAATAAACTTGCGATAGACATTGACCGCCGTATGCAAGAGGGTTGCCTTCGCACGCACTTCCATATTCTGGTTTTGCATGACCGCAACAAGATCGCCGAAGTTGGCAGCTGCAAAATCACCCCACCGAGCGCGGGTCAAGTTGACTGCTTGGTTCTTGCTGTCTCCGAGGAATTTGATTTTCTTGTTCGCATCCTGGGGATCTCGGCTTACATTCGAGATGAAGCCGAAATCGACGTCGCCACCCTGGACACCGTAAGTGGTAGTGCAGAACTTGACCACGGTAGGATCCTTGGACATCTTCTTCGAATAGCGAATACCAAGCTCGCGGAGCTTCTGGCCGATCAGACGAGCCTGACCTTTGTACACGGTATAGACGCCGCAATGGCCGGGCATGATCTTCACCGCCTTGGGCTCTTTTCCGTCATCCACAGGCTCGAATTTAGTCAGCTTGGAGATGAGACGGGCGATGATATCAGCCTCTTTCTCGTTGCACAGCGACATGGTGGTGCCGAATCGCTTGTGATGTGCTTCCCCATTGACATCAATAGCAATGCGCATCTCGCCATTCCAAGCATTGTTGAGGTTCGCCAAAAATTGCCGCAAGGTCTTCTGGAGTCCGTTCTCAATGAGGGTGGACTCGTGGTTTTCAAGAAGGCCTTTGTAAAAGGTCTCGTTGGCGAAACGGGTGACGTCGAGGCATGAGCGATAGGTGACCTTCAACATGTGGTATGGCCATGTCGCATTCTTGTCTTGGATGAGCGACTGGAAAAGAGACACGCTCTGCGCGTAGAGGGCCTCGTTCGCATCATGGGAAGTAGCAACCGGCCCTAGTTCCACAAAGTCGCCACCCAAATTCGCAGACTCCAGGGAGTTCTTGAAAGGAGCCCACGCCATGCATAAGTCTCCCAGGTTGGCCTGACCTGCTTCGTCGATCCAGCCAATGCGAGGCTTGTATGACCAGAGTTGATCGTTGGGGGCGGACGACCAGGTGACAAACAAAGCCTCCACACAGTGCTGCCAGAAGTACGCCGTCAGGTCTTCGTCGAGATCAGAGAGCTGCGCCTTGAGGGACTTGCGCGTGGCTTTAGGCTTAGCGCTCATAAGCTCTGCTTTGATAGACAGATACGATTTGGCATCCTCGAACTTGGCATGGCCCTCCGTGTTGCTCCAGTTCTCGATCTCCTTCAGTTTGAGAACATGGAAGAGAAGTTCGGGATGTGCAGTCTCCTTGGCTTCGCAGAGTTCTAGGTAGAGTTCCCAGGTCTCATCGAGTGGTTCGGACGCAGCACCATCATTGTCGTTAGACTCCATCGGAGTGTCATTGGAGGGCGACTTGTCGGAACCAAGGCGCTTGGAGGATCGGGAGCCGCTAACGAAACGAACTGCCTTCAGATCTGGTTTAGCAGTCAAACACTCCTCCAGAGCCTTCTCCACGGCGTCGTTTCCAGAACAAGCGATAATCACTGGTGTCTCCAAGCTCGCCATTTCTGCGATGGAAGCAGCCATAGTGCGTGTTTTGCCCGTGCCTGCTGGACCCCATGTCAGATTCACGCCGTTCGGGGCCGTGATAGGCGCCATTGCTGCGTCCACTTGGGGCTCGTTCAGACCATAATTCGAGCCCAGGTTGGCGTTAGTCCGCGCGACTTTGTTTTCGCCCAGTCGAGCACGCAGCGACGATGTCTTGTCGGCTGGAATCGAAGGTGGAGCGCCAAGCAGGAAGTGGCAAAAGTCGACTCCATAGTCACGCTCAACGCCTTGAGCCATATGCCCGATGCAGTTGATGGCACGATCGGTGGTAGTGGGATCGCTCATCAATTCGAGGGTTACGGGCAACCGCTTGCCGGTGAGATCGGCATCAGGGCCGACGACTCCGGCAACCATATCAAAGCCAGAGCCCTGTGAGCCGAACATGTCGTCCAATACTTGGCCCTGGAAGACAAGATCTCGCTTGCCCAAACGGCAAGTCAGCTTCAACTCAGTCTCCGTAGCAGGCTTCATGGTCTCCCAGCTATCGTTGAGTTTTGCGCGAGACGTGATGAAGAGATCGACCAGATACTGGTACCTTGGGGTTCGACCGAAATTGTGCCTCTAAAGCTCCGTCGTCGCTGCTGTACATGCGCTTGATCAGTGCCTGGCTATGCTGCTGGTCTCGAACCATGGCGAGACAGCCCATAAATGCAGCCGAATCCAGATCAGGGTATTCCAGAATGCCATTGAAAGGTGTCCACGTGAGCGGGTCGACGGCGATGATCCCTGCGGTCTCATTCGCATCTTTGCGCAGAGCATCGCCCGAGAACGGCTTCGTAGCTCGCCAGGTCTTAACGAGCCAGCGCGGGACCTCGAGGGAGTCGAGCGGAAACTGCGCATCCATTAACCCGACATCGGGAGCCTGAAGTCGATAGAACCAAAGGCAGCCGTGCATGATGTTGAGGAACATGCAAGCTTTCATGTAGGAGAAGAACTTCGTCGGATCCGCGCCTTGCGGCTTGTCGATGCGGCGGAATACCGTGAAGTTCGTAGTCGAGCTAAGCCGAGCAATGAGAATCTCGTCTTCGCGAAGCTCCTCTCCGGCTGCAAACTTCTTGCAGATCTCGTCGACCTCTGTTCGCTTGATACCATAGAACTGTGGTCGCAATGAGATGCCCTTATCGGATTTGGTACCCGGCTTGTACAACATCATCTTCGTGGCCACGAGGTCGTGCGCTTTGGTATACTGGCTAAGCTGAGGATGGTTGCGGTGGATCCTCACCGCTACCGCTTCTGCTTGATCGCTACCGTCAGACCTCATCTCGGTGATGCCGAAGCCAGTCTTCTGTTGGTTGGTATCCCGCTGAATCCACGGACCGAAGACCCTGAACTGGACCTCGCCTTTCGGTCGCTTGATGTGTAACCGAGCAGCAGAGAATTGGGTGTTCGTGAGGAAGGACAAGCGCACCGAGACCTTCTCCTTTTCTGCCGCATCAGGAGTTCCTCGGTCGGCTAGGTATCCGATCGTCACAGGAACCTGTTGGTCGACGTGGATCGGCTCCCCGGTGGCGGAAGTCGTTTGCGCTTGGTCGTTGAACATGACGATCGCCGGCATGGGTTCGTTCCCTCGAGCATCTCTTACGAAGGACGGGGAATCCTTCTGGCGGTAGTCGCGGTGAACCAGATCCGCGTTACCGACGGGGGTCTTGACGTAGGGATTGGGCTCCCTATCAGCGCATTCTTTGAACTTCCACTCGTTGGGAAGCTCCTTGAGCTCCTCAAAGGAATGCCGAGGAGCCGGTGCCGATGCCGCTGTCGGAGCACCCTGGAAGGTGCCTGCTGCCACAGGCGTCTCGAGCTCGAAGTCCATCATGTCGTCAAAGCCGATGAAGGACTCGTCCATGTCATTTTGGCCCGAAATGGGACCGAAGCGGTTTGAACCAGACATGGTTCGAGGAGGGAGGGGGAGGAGAAGAGGTTTGAAAAGGCTAACTCGGAGAGCGCCCGGATTGACTTCCTGGAAGATTACCTAGACAATTCATGATTAGCATTCGTTATGACAGTTCAGCTGGGAAGAGACAGCAATGCGTCGTTCTTACTCACTTTCGTAATCTCCTAGTATCGTCAGAGGTTGGTTTCCGTAAGGTATCTGCTTTCGCAAATACCACCGTACTACCGGGGGGGGGTTCCGTAAAGCAATTGCTTTCGCAAAAGCTACCGTACTACCAGGGGGGTTCCGTAAGGCAGTTGCTTTCGCAAAAGCCACCGTACTACCAAGGGGGTGGAGACACAGACAGTTGCTTGCGCAAAAGCCCGAGTACAACTAGGCGCGAAGCTCAGGCAGCTGCTCGCACAGAAGACACCGAGAACGAACCCTCTCCGGTCACTGCTTGTCTCTGATAGTCCAGCGTATGTCTTCCGAAGAAGCGCGGGGAGAACTGAGTGGTGTTGTTGAGGAGAAAAAGTGCAGGGCGAGCGCAACAGCAAAATATCGCAACCCGGTGGTCCGTGCACACGCGCTGCAGTGACGCGACAACAGGCGCCAGTGCGTCCGCAACGCTGTCAACTCAAGGTTCACCTCGGTGAAGATGAAAAGGTTCGCCGTCCAATAGACATATTCAAGCACCACTCAATGATAGCATAGGAATTTCAGAAGGTAATGTTCAATACAATGAATCATATCCCGACGGCCGAATTCTACTTTGAGATAAATGTGAAAAACAGAAGATACAGGAGACAAGAAAACGGTGACGTATAAAACAAGGAGAAAGTTGAAAAAGGAGGTGCGAACTCATCTTGTTGAGACACTGTGGGGGCATGAAAATCTTATTCCAACCTTGTCACCCTGTGTTGCGCAGCATCCTACTTTGCTCTCAGATATATCGGTATCCATGTTATCGTACCGCTTGCCGTAGTTGCCACCTATTATACAGTCTGTCCCCCACGTCAGCATCCTGTGGTGTCCTTGAAGGCAACCTTTTGGGAGCCTCTCCATTCATTTTGTTGGTGTCTATCATTTCTCTTATGACTCTACCAATCTTGCTGTTCAGAGTAGTCAATACCGCCAGCATCTAACGATGTACTACGCTTTGATTGGAAGCTGATGATTGAGATGGATGGATTGAGGTTGAGTTGATTCGGCACGAACTAGGAAGACAGCCGGACCTTACTAAGCAGAACTTTGAAACCCGCCATCCCCAGTGATTTTACCTGCTGAACTGCCGGGTGATCCAACCTAACTACACCTCTCCAGCTGCCTGCCTGCCAACTTCGCACGTCCGATAGTATCAACATCCACGCACGCCTCTAAAAATTTACGCACATCCTTGCGTGTGACCTTCCAACCCGAGGACCTTTTTCATGCCGCTCGGATCCATCCTCTCCACAGCTGTGCGAACTTTTGAACGCTCGCGTACCCCCTTGTGGCCTTAGAGAACATCTTCTGTCCACGGCGCAGAGAAGCCTTCACTACGCTAAGCCATCCGCATAATGCTGATGGCTTCTAGATCTACGCCGTCGTGCTGCCCCTGCAATCCACCGCGCTTCCTCTCATGGACATCAACGCATAGCCCTGCAGCCGAGAACAATTCACAAAGAACAACCGGCCGCCGAAAGCCCCTCGTCGGATTTCGTGTTGCTATGCGTGGATGATATCTGGTGTTGGACACATTGGTCACACGGTGTATCTTAAAAGAGGGGAGCTTGACAGAGGGCGAACCTCTCACACTATAAGAGTCCAATCCAGAAACGGGAGGCCTCTCCCAATTGCAATACCAGTCCATGGCCCATGAAGGCCAAGCTGAACTCTGGAGGACTATTGATCGTGGCGGCTTGTGAGAATCGTACAGGACGACCTATGCCTCGTCAAGGTCTTGTGTCTTCCAGGACTGAAATAACTGTCCCGCAATTATGCGATTATCCATTACACAGGACGAAGGCAGCTGAATTAGGCACAAGATTCTTGATAGTATCTGGAGCCAGGCCGCTTCTGACTATAGCAAGACAGGTCCCTGTCTGGAGCAACATGCCCACGGGTCAATGTGCCTCTCACATGCATCGGCTCCTTATATGGGCACTACGCTCCTAGCGCTCTGAGCTAGGTCCACGTATTACACAGACCACTTGTGTAACGCGCTGTACTAACATTCCATTGTACTGTTTGCCTTTGGTCTACTACAGCTTCTGCTCGATACATGGATGTCCACATGTGGAGACTCCATGGACGATCCACCTGGACATCAATTCGGACTTCTCCCGCCAGACAGGATGCGTAGGCGTAGGCGCAAAGTTTGGCGTTCCCTAAACCCTGACTGGAATAGCGGTCGCTTCAGCATCTTGCTGGGCAGTCATGGGGCGGTTAGCTCAGAGAGGGACTCAGTTCTGAGCTGAAGATGTATGTAGAGCATCTTCAAGCCCCCCTTAGATAGCAGTAGGTTCTGTGCAGTCCCGACAACCATCTCATGCTGACAATTCGATGCAGATAGAGCTTTTGTGTGCCCAACTACACTTTACCGAGGAGCCTAATCGCTTGAGATTGCCTCAAGTGGCTCCGTTCTATTGCGGAATAGTTGCTCTATGAAAATGTGGACCATCTGGGCAAGTAGTCTTGCAGTCACCTGACGAAGACCAGTCACTCCCAACCCGGAAAGACTCTATTTGAGACAAGCGATCAATCGCCAGTATCTTCTGCTAACTACTGTTCTTTATTCCCCAGTACTTGGAAGAACAATGACTCCGTGTGTTAGTCTTGGCCGTGGATCACTCGATGCTGGATGCCGCGTTCCTGCTCAGGAAGGCACGACCCAACCGGACCGGCCAGGCGTACCATGGCTACATCAAGTCAATGCAAGTCAAATAAGACTCTTATAGGCATAAGATGTAGTTTTCATCCATCCCAGGTGATTCCAGCGAGGAAAGGAGCTTGGTGCAGCTATGGCAAGCCACAGTGAGGCTCGATGGGCTCGTCCGGAGTGAGGCTAGCGCAGAGCCGCGACTTCTTCATCCATCCAGCGATGTCTCTCGTCCTTTTCTCTTCACCTTTCGAACAAGCTTCCGTTGCATAGCACGGGTTCACAAAGCGAGAACGAAGGTCCTGCGTAGTACGGTGGCTCTTACGAAAGCAATTGCCTTACGGAATCGCTCCTCCCCCCTGCGTAGTACGGTGGCTCTTGCGAAAGCAATTGCCTTACGGAATCGCTCACTCCCCTCCCCGGCGTAGTACGGTCTTTTGCGAAAGCAATTGAACTGGAACCGCTTCGGTCAGTACAAGCAACTGCGAAAGCGGTTGTCTGGAAAGCCACCCCTGGGCGCTCTCCGAGTTAGCCTTTTCAATTCTTTTTTCCTTCCTTTCTTTGATCAGTATGGCTCCACCATCGATCAAGAACTTCTTCAAGCCGACTGGTTCGGCTCGGTCCTCCGTGCGAGGACAAGAAGAGCAGGTAGCTGGGTCGCAGGTGAGTAGGAACCCATCTTCTGCAAGTACTGCTAAGCCTCGAGGCAGACCTCGGGGAAGCAAGAACAAGAAGGACCATGGCTCGATGGACAGATTTGTGAGCGTTGCTGCTCGCCGCTCACGTTCGCCTGCTCGTCATGAAGGCAATTCGACCAGTTTCAGATCGCGGGAAGAACCAGGATTTCAACGTCGCCCAACATCAGCGAGGATTGCCCGCGGCAAACTGCCATCAGTCGAGTCGAGCCTACCTGATCCGATGGCGATTGAGCCTACGTTCAAATCAGCATCAGACGGTACCTTGGCTGGCGTGGCCATTGCTAACAGAAGTTCGAAGGTCGATCAAGCGACACCTTCGTCCTCTGATCGTCAGGACTCGACAGAAGACGAGATCCAGCAATCGGATGACGAGTTCATTGGCGAGCCGGCTCCAACAGACGCAGAAGAATCATCCGAAGACGAATACGGAGGCGATGACTTTCCGGACGATCTTTTTGACGATGATCTTGTTCTCGGTGATGACGATGGTACCATGCGCCCACCAGTTACGAGTAAGAACGGTCAAGCGGACCCCCCCTCGGACGATGATTTTCTTCCAGAACTGAAGGACGCGATCACAGCTGCCGCCAAGCAAGGTGATGTGCTTGCTCAAACTCTTGTGAAAATCATGTCCTTCTATGAAGAAATCGCTAACAGGGATGCAGTTCCAATCGAGAAGGTATCAATTAGCTTCCGCAACTCTGATGCTTCAGTGAGGCTGATCGAGGCCCTTGCTCTTTTCCATACCGGGTTCAAAGGCCACGATCACGACGCCTGGCTCCATGATAATCTCATCTCCACATTGCTCATGAACGAGACACCTACTGATGCGACCTCACATCTGGTTCCTCTTGATTCGCTGTCGCTATGGCTCAACAGTGCGGAGAGGTCTCTAAAGCGCCGGCTTGTCTACATCCTCCAGGACATGGTTCGCGCGAGCAACGGAGATCTCCCTGACTCGGGAGTTTTCCCCTTCGAAGACATGCCAGACATCACCAAACGTGCAATTTTCTTGTATGCTCCTACTACAGTACACTTCGTGACAGTGGAAGCTTCCTACAAGCGACGTAACGTTAACAACAAATATGTCAACATCGGCCAGATCTCGGTCTTTGATCCCATGAACGCTATTGGTAAAGGAGGCAAAAGTTGTGAGGTGGCTAAAGAAGAGCTTGTACCATTGCTCACTCTAGGCAAGTTGAGTCTCAAGTCACAGTTTGCTAATGTACAGTGGAAGACAGAAAATGTCAGTCCGGCCGCGTGCCCTCGCCAATCCCGGGATAATATCGATTGCGGTCCAATCAGCATTCTCGTCGCGATCTACCAAGCAAACGGTCGTGCTTTGCCGACTTCTGGAGGTACTGAACAGGAGCGGTACGCATTCGGTCAAAAGATTCGGCTTGCTTGCGCAAAGCGATTATTGCAGTTCGTTCTCGAAAAACGGGGCTCCGGGTTTGATGAGAAGTCCTTGTTTCAATTATTGAAAGACCTGCTCAAGCAGAAGCTAAATCACGCACCGCGAGTATCAGGATCCGGAAGTGGCACCATTTCCAAAGGTGTCCAGAAATCCAGCTCCAGTGCACAATCTAAACCGGTGTCAAGGGTAGCTTCTGCCGCAAACGTGGGTTTAAAGCCGTCCGCGAGAGAGGTCTCGAAGACCTTTGACCCCTTTGAGTCCCGGAGTCCTGTCCAAGTTGGGAACAGTGACCATGCCACCGACGACACTGATAGTGATGGAATTCTCGAATCTACGTCTCGCCAGCTTCCGCTACTACCACTTGAGAAGACCGGTGCTGTTCCTTGCCCTCACAATTGCGGTAAAAAGTATAAGAGCTACGAGCGCGCCAATTCCCACGGGATGCTTTTCTGCGAAAAGAGGGACAATAATGCATTGCTCCCATGCCCGTGGAAGCGATTCAATGGCTGTAATGAAACGTTCACGAGCCGTACACAGTTGGCTAGTCATGGGAAAAAGCATATGTACGATCCTCGGACTCCACATATGTGTCGGCGTCCTGGTTGTACAAAGCGATCCCCGAACTATTACTGGCTAGTCTCGCACGAGCTGAATTGTGGAAAGCCGCCACGGTGGGGGCCCACAAGGCAGCTGAGATACCGCATACTCCTGGACCCCGGAAAGGCTAAGCCCTCAATCATAGTTGTTGCTCGGTCATCAAATGACTTGCCAAAGTCATGGCTCGCCGGTCAAAAGACCCCTGAAAAGGGGCTCCCAAGATGGATCGCCCCTCAGCTTGAGGAATACCGGCGGATACACAACGACAGACGACCGGCGGTGTTACATGCCGGAATCCGCAATAAGGTATGTCCAATATGGATTTAGCTTCCAATTTGAAGCATCACTAATCATCTTACGTGCCATCTAGACAAGATATCTGCCAGCTCCTGAGGCGCGGGAAGGGTTCATAGGGGTTAATGAGAAAACTCAAGTTCGGCACGACAAGGAAAATTCCTTCCAGTTTACGGCTGAGATTGTGAAAGACATCCTAGCGGCGGACGAGCCGACCGTGCCAACGATCGGCGCCGATGGGTGGGCCTGCGACACAGATAGAATCGGCGCATTTCTCCCACGAGCCCCTCGGTTCTCTCTCGTCGTTCGATTCAACTTCATCGAGGACCAGAGTGTTGTGATGTCTCCAGAACATCTCACCAAATCTGACAAAGTCTGGTGGGGAGTGTACGATTCAAGAGTCATAAGCGATGCCCTTGTTGGACTTCGGACAGATGATGCCCCAGTCAACGACCTGGTCGCTCTATGGATGAGCATACAGGGCAAGAAGGACATTATGAGCAAGCATCACCTGATTCCAGGGCGCAATTCAGGAGTGAACAATGAGCTTCATAGCGATTACGAATACGAATACGAAAGCGACGATTGAGGCGTCATATTGTTGGAGGAATTGCGCATAGGAGTCGACGTCTTTCACGAATTATATGTCGAAGTAAAGATGACAAGACAATGTACATCATACACGTATCTCAAGGTAAGCCTCATTATACCGATAAGGCATACTAACAACTCGTAGATGATGGGAGAGCTGCTTAAATTAAAGGTCTGCTGCTCTTTGTCTGGGAGGGGCGGGGCCCAGACAACACCAACCGGCTGCGTAATACATCAGCTCGCTTTTGACCACAGGCATCGATACCTCCAGTACTTGTACCATCCCTTACGAAATGGCGGCCGGTACCGTCAAGTCCTTGCTCGAACTTCTCCGCTGTTTTCAGGAAAATTTCACGATGTTTCCGCCGAGCTACAGACGACCAAATTTTGCGCATACTAGCCAAAACAACAACTCTCAAGCACATTTGACATGATACCTACATTACTGTTCATGGGGCCTTAGATGCCCTGTATCATGAATAGCTTTCAGTACGTCAATCTTTCATTGACCGATAGACTACCATCTGACCCTGGCCAAACAGCCGCAGCTTGTCCTATCAATAATTATACCGCCACTTCAACATGTGCTATCCCTCGTAGGAAGCAGCGAAAACAAAGCACCGTCTTCGATACTCTACAGAACGAAAGCTCGAAGCCTCGTGGAACAAGGTTTATGCAAAGTTGATACATGAAGCTAGGACGTGTGCGATGCGACACAGGCAAGGGATCCGATGACAATGCCCATCATATGACTGTATGGAGGCAAAACATTTTCATCCGTTGGAAGAGTTGATTACGGGAAGCACAGCGTGGGAGGGTAGGAACTGGCTTGCATTGTGGCAACGATGCTATGAACTTGGGCGATGAAGATCCAGCATCCAGTGCATATCTCTTGGAGTGGTGAAGTACGTGGAGGTATCTACCAACAACAGGCTATGTAACCAGTTCAAGAGAGGAAAAGATGGAAGAATGGCAAGGACGCTTTCATCGAAAAAGGTACCCCAGCAAGGTGCCGCATCGGCATAAAGGGCAGCTTGGACGAAGCATATGAGTCGCAAAATCGAAGAAGAATGAACGACGAATCCACTTAGCTCGGTAAGTGACGAGCACCCGTTTCAGATTAGCACCATCTCTACTTATTTCCAGCAGTGTATCAATTCGTCGAAGCATGGCAATCATTACAGCGAGCCACAAACCGGTGAAGTGGGAATTTCTACTTCGAAATTGCAAAGTCTACAACGACCCAAGAAAGGTTTTAGCGATCCACTCAGTCGTCGTACAGAGCCATTTGCCCAAGACGCTATTCGCATCAAATCGATGATACTCTGGATTAGGCTGCCACAGTACCTGCATCCCTGCACCGGGCAACGGTGTATCCGCTCAGTCCGGACAGCATCTCAACTTCTGGACGGCCTTAAGTCGACCGACGACAATCAACTCTGATCCTCTGATCACTTATGCTCACTGTGTCTCCCTGCACAGACATTGCTAAAGAAACCGCCGAGACGTTAAAACAGCGAATGGCTGGAAGTTTCCCAGCAAGCGGTCAGGCATCGCAGCGCGAACCACCGATTACAAGGCATACCTGTCGGTCGTGGTGGACCTCTTCTCCAAAGGCGATTGGCAAAGAGCCTCCACCCAACAGAAGCAATGTTAAAGCGTACCGTACCAGCGACGTCCAGCCCAACAGCACCCTTGATGGAAAGAAAAGAGTACATACTTTACCTTCAACATCCCTCGAGCTAATCTCTATCTGCGCCAACGAGATTTTATTGATTATCGAATATTTCCATCTAAACGCACATGGCAACATACCGACCCGGGTCTACCCAATCTCTGCCTCACCCAGTCTTACCAGCCAAGGCGATCACGAGGAGAAGCCTTTTACGCATCGTGAGGACGGAAATCCGGGAGCTTCAAATTCAGCCAACCAAACTTTCAATGCGCATCTCTTACTCCCCAGATGGTAGCGCACAGCCCATTATTACACCATTCTTATCACTACTATCGATCTTCACTACACCGGTTAGCGCGCTAAAGCTCCACAGTGGTTCTGATCTTATGTATCTTGTACTAGATTCACGGAGATCCTGTAATCGGAAAGGGGTAAGGTTGAAGTCGGGCATGTATATAAATGCAAGGATAGTATTAAACAGGCAGATAACATTATAGTAGTAGCTAGAGTAACAGCTTTTGGCTCTTTATCAGTGTGAGACTGGTTCTCCAGACATTGCAAGCAAAGCGTTGTGTGTTTAAAGAGAGATTACGATCTCTAGACGCAAGCTAACAAACTATGTACGCACCTTAACACCTTCAGTTGAGGTAGCATTCACTCCTCATGCTTAGGAGTAGCTTCGCCAATAACAACAGCGACGATCAGATGCGCGTTTAGAATTGGATCTAGGTGCTAGTTAGCTGGCATTAAGAGACGACCAGAGAGCTTTAGTAGAAGTGCTTGGGACCTCAACAATATGTCTAGTAGTATATCGCATCGCTTCAAAGAGTACTTACTCTACCCCATCAAATCCTACGACACATCTAGAGCTTCGGCTATAGCCTTACAGAAGTTAAACACAGTACATTCACCCAACTAGCTCGTCTCTAAGGTCGAAGGAATACCAGATAGCTCCCTTCCGAAGCACTTCAAACCACGACAACTCGCTCAGTAGCGCCATTCAACATCATACAAAGCGCTTCACCCAATCAAATCCAAACATAGTAGATAGCCTCAGCCCCATCGCTTTGCAATTCTTCTCTAAAATTAAAGGGTAACTAGTAATCCTCCGCAGAAGCACTTCAATGCCTAATAACTCGCCTAGTAGTGTCTCACTTCATCCGATAAAGGGATTCACCCCACCAAATCCAGTCACAGGCCACATACGCATACTAGCTTCCGTCGTATACCATCAATCCTAGAGCAAAACCAGCCCAGGAGCTCGTTACTCTAGACCCTACACAAGCTATTAAAGCTGCTCCTGAATTTACTACACAAGTACAGATAAGGAGACATCCGCCCATATACAAAAAGACTGTTCTAAAGGAAAAAAAAGAAATCATTTGGGATACGCCAGGAGTCGAACCTGGGGTTCGATAAGACAGTCGCTCTTGCGAAAGTCCGCACCAGTACTTCGTAATCGATACCCGGGTTGCGAGTACCGAACCGTTTCCACATGTGCTCGTATTTTGACCACTAAACTACGTATCCGTTGGATGTGTTATTTACAGTTTCCAGCAGCGGTAGGTCTTATATGATGCAAGGCGGGTATGAAGGGTAGAGATTGGATTGTCGAGTCGCAATTGATAAGGGAGTAGACGAAAGTGATGATGAAGCAAAAGCCCCGTTGTACAACAGCGAGGAAAAGTCTACCACATAGAGCCTTTACATTTTATACAAACCATAAGCTAAGCCCATGCCTAGACAGAGACCTTCCACCTCACCTCCACCTCGTGTTGACGCTTAAGACTCACACAGACCATGCTAACAACCTCATCAAGTCACTCACAGTCAAGAAGCCCAGTCCACTCAAACGTGAAGATTCACTAAGATTCGGTCATTCTCAATCTCATGGTCATAGCGCAAATCTGCATCAGTAAGCCTTCCCTTGAGAATTTCGCTGGTTGGCAGTATGAGATTTGAACTCCGGCTCAGGTTGTGATTCTGGACACTTAGCGTACCAGCCTGAACCCCAGCCTGAGTATCATCCATTTCTACTCAAGCGCAAGGAATCCCGCCTTTATACTCCAAAACTATACATCACTCCAAACTAATTACCATCTCGATACCCAGAACAACAACCCTCAAATCTCCGTCAAAATCCATCTGTATACAACTCAATTTCTCTATAAACGATATCGTGTTGGCTTGCGTGCCTTAACTTCTGGAGGGTTTTGCGTCCGAAAATGAAGGCCTCTAAGCCGATCGTTCTTTAGCATTAGTCTTTTAGAATAGAGAGAAACCGCTCTCGCCGAATTAGCCCCATCCCGTCCACTCTCCTCAGTCGCATATCTAAGGGGCCAGGACTAATCAACGAGATACTTGCGATCGTTGTGACTAATCTCTAAAAAGGTGGCTCGCTACAGAGTCTAGCAATGACAGAGATCATTTGTACTCTTTAAAGTCAGCTTCGAATCTAAAGGCTATAGCCATGCCCATGCTGCAGCCACAAGTGTAGAGCGGGAGCTAGCGACGAACACCCTGAAATATACGTGAGATGATCTCCTTCTAGTATGCATAAGTAGTATAAGCATGCCACGCGAAGCCGAATATCTATTTTCGGCGCACACTCTCCATACTGATAAAGATACTTACTATTCCTCTATATCTTGTAAGTATGATAAGTACTCTCAGACTAGCGCACGTTACTCCTTAAGGTAACGTACTAGCCTAATTCGTCTTACCGCACAGGTTGATCTTGCCGCGTACTGACATTGCTTCGGCCTGATACCACAGCAAGTTTTGCGGCCGCCTTGGGGAAGCCTTCCGGGCCCCATTACTTCCCCGCTCGCTCCATTCATGATCTTTCTAAATCCTCATCTCTCATTTCTTCCTATATGCTTCGCTCCACGTACCAAGCAAAATGGCTGTTGCCCTTACAACCAAGTTCTCGCCTCCACCTCAATGTACAGACATGTGGCAAATAACATACGATGCCGAACACACTTACGGGTTGCTAGGAGGATCCGGGTATTCCTCATGTCTGCCACCCTCGTTCGTTCCAACGTCGACTTTCTATTACTCGCCAGGATTGCAGTGCCCTGAAGGCTATTCCACCGCTGCTAAGTCTCTTAATTCTATTGGGACAGAGACTGAAACTGTTTTGACGTGCTGCCCTACGTAGGTTCCAAGCCCGTGCCTGGGCCGGCTCTCGTTTTCAGCCTTGTCAAGAGGGTCCTATTCTAACGTGTAGGTCTCGTAAGGGGATATTCTACTCGAACCATTTCGAATGAGATGTTCCCCTGGGAACCCACGCTCGGTTGCACCTCTGCGTGCAGCTCCAGATACACGGAGACGGAGATTGGCTCGTCCACGATTAAAAACATTGTTTGCGACGTTGGCGGCGGCAACCACGCATATAGTGTCCAACTTCGGTTTCGTGCAGAGGACCTTGTATGTGAGATTTGGTTACAGGATAGTCCTTTTAGTAGGATAGCTGGCTAATGTCGAACAATGCGACAGGTTACAGCAACATCTTCAACTCCACCTCCACCAACGTCAAGTGGCGCGTCACCCAGCTCGATTTCCGCCCCCGCTGTGTCGACCAGTACAACCGCTTCCTCATCTACATCTGTGTCAAGTAAATCTGGCCTATCAACCGGCGCCAAAGCTGGCATTGGCGTCGGCACAGCACTTGGGGTTACTTTGATCGCCGCTATCTTATACTTGGCTTGGGTGATTCGGAAAAAATCCAAGAGTACAGGCAGAACTACTGTAGAGCCCT
Source organism: Lophiotrema nucula (assembly GCA_010015825.1). Taxonomy (NCBI): domain Eukaryota; kingdom Fungi; phylum Ascomycota; class Dothideomycetes; order Pleosporales; family Lophiotremataceae; genus Lophiotrema; species Lophiotrema nucula. Next base: position 1,393,267 of record ML977313.1, on the reverse strand, counting down.
CTACAAGCGCCACTACCCCGGCACCAATACCTATCGTGGAAGCACCATCGCAGTCGAAGTATAATCCGCATCAAGCCTATCATCAGCGGCATGAGTTGGATTGATGACTGGAATGCGGTCCGAGGGCCTTGAGTTGAGCAGGTTACGGAGCGTGGAGCGTGATCTAGTTGTCGATGTTTGACAGATTGTTTGATCATAGAATCACCGCATTCGACGTCAGCTATAAAAGGTCTCAGGTCGTCCCGGTAATATTTCGCTCTGCCTTTTCCTCTGCTTCCTCCTGTATTCAGTGGAGCTTTCGTATGTCACCCTGCTAAACGCTACTCTGCTACGCCATTCCTCAGCCTTTGCAAAGGCACGTGTATTCACGTAAATGCGTCCACTTTCCCTTCTGCTCCAAATCTAGGTGTTATTCATACCATTTCCACGGACCGACTTCTCCCCCTCTACTTTCTGTCGCAGTTTTGATGCCATTGTTTTTCCATGAGTACTCAAGATTCAACGAGATTCAACGTCTTTAAAACTCGCCGAAGCTCAATAATACGATCTAGATGTCGAGACAAAGAGAGAAGACTTAATGTTGTGCATTTTCAACCACATCTAGTACCCGTATTGTTACTAATGCTGAGCGAGAAGGAGGACGATTCGGTGCTGGCAGTTGATTCGGAGAAGGAAGCTTCGCACTCTGATCCAGTTGTTGCAATCGATCAGCGAGCGGGATGCCGACTAGGTCGCTATGCAGGTACCAATTTTCATCTCTCGTCGATGCCCTCAGTATCCGGTTTGCCGAACCGCGTGCAGGTGCAGATGCAGATAGACTTTCCCGCGCTGTTACATCCATAATCCCGTCGCAACGATCTTATTCCCGTCTTAGAACAAATAGCTTAATTTAGATCAAAGAGCAGAAGATATGGGTAAGCCAACTAGTTGAGTAGCCAGCCTAGCCTATACATTTAGAAAACTGATTAAATTACTTATATCTTCGTACCGTCATCAACAGCAACAGCAACAACGACCTCGCCACTCCATATCGCGCACGTAAAACATGCTGTGAACAGTGATAATCTTAGCTACCGAATATTGCTACAACCCAAGCCACACATCGTGAGAGTGACATGGAATATTTCTCTAACACGCCCGATGAGCACCCATTGCAAAAGATGAGAAACGCCCTCGAGGTCCAAGTGGTATGAAACCTGATGCCGGATAGTTCCTCCTTTTCCTGCCCTGAACCCAGATATTACAACGTGACCTCGACACGACCCTCCGCTCCCGGCGCGCCGCCCTGCTGCAGGGAGGGGAGGAGGTAGGTGATGTCGTCCCACGGATGCCTGTACAGACCAGTGCGCAGACGCTTCTGGTCGAGGAAATGGGCGATCAGACCGATACTTCGGCCAAGGACGAAGAGGCCGTTGAGGACACCCATCTTCAGGTAGTCCTCAGCCTCTTCAGCGGAGAAAGCACCGCAGTTGCGCATCAGGTCAACGAAGCAGACAGCAATGCAGCCATCGACGTTGAGGATGAGGTTGTCCTTTTTGGAGGTTGTGACCGTCTCGACAGCAAGAGCATAGTCGAGGAGCTTGGTGGTGGGGAAGTTCTTCTTGACGAATTCCTTGACGAGCTCGACACGGAGATCGGGGTTGTTTCGGGACTTGATCCTGTGGCCAATACCGGGGACTGACTTCGTTAGCAAACGTTAACAAGAGGTGGGGATGGCAAACTTACTGAGCTTGTTCTCTTTCCTCATGGTGTCAACGAAGTCACGAGGAGAGAGACCCTTGTCGTAGGCCTTGGTGAACTCCTCGGCAGCACCGTCCAAAGCACCACCGAAACGCGAACCGATGGTCAAAAGACCTGACACCAGCGCGGAGATGAGATCCTTGCCCGCACGAGTAGTGATGATGGTGTTCATGGCACCAGACACAGCTGGACCGTGGTCGGCAGTCAACATGAGCACCATTTCGAGGAAACGGCTGGCATAGATAGGCAGGCGGCGACGGAACCAAAGCAGAGACATGACACCACCGATGCCAATCTCCTCCTTGAACACCTCGGAGATGGGCATACCGGCATACAGAAGTTCCTGGCCACGGTCATCGGAAATGGTGGAAATAAAGGCAGCAGGCTTTCGGATGAGACCGAGTTCCTGAGCCCATGAGTAGTCGATGGGGATCTTGGGAACGATAGGCTCGGCAGCAGGCTTGATGGTGCCATCTTTGACCAGCTTCTGGTAGACCTGAGCAAGAAGAGCAGGCATCTCCTCGAATGTCTCGGGCACGTAGATGCCAGCCTCGCGCATGGTCTTGTTCTTCACCGTCGCAGTCTCGAGCTGGGAGTTGGCAAATGAACCAGCGTGGCCGAACTGGACCTCAGTCTTGAGCATGCCAGCAACGGTACCAATGGCCCATGCGACGATTGGCTTGGTGACTTGGCCAGACTTGACAGCGTCAACCACACGGTATTCCTCAACACCACCAACTTCACCAAGCAAGACAATTGCCTTGCAGTTCGGGTCGGCCTGGTATCGCAGGACGTGGTCAATGAAAGTGGTACCGGGGTATCTGTCACCACCAATGGCAATGCCCTCCAACACGCCGTCGGTGGTGTTCGCAATGATGTTGTTCAGCTCATTGGACATACCACCAGACTTGGAAACGTATGAGACGGAGCCAGGGCGGTACAGCTTGGATGCGACAATATTGTCCATCATACCACCGGTGTTACCAATCTTGTACGCGCCCGGCTTGATGCCTCCGACGGTTGCCGGGCCGATAATGGTGATACCCTTCTTCTGGGCAACATACAGAATTTCGCGAGCGCGCTAGCGAGATTGTCAGTCCCTGTCGCCACGCAAGCTTATCTAAATGAATTCGCAAGGGTACCTACTCGCTCGGGAACACCTTCCGCAATGATAGCGATGGACTTGATCTGGGGGAACTCCATGAGCTCCATGGTCGACTGGTAGACGGATCGCGATGAGGCGAAGTTGACGACAGTGTCGACATCGTTGTGCTTGGCCATGGCCTTCTCTACCGACTGGTAGACGGGCAGCAGAGTCTCGCTGGTGCCCCAGTACCTGCATTGAGACGTTAGCTGACCGCAATGGGTGATGGTCAGGGCAGCTCTTGGCGCACGCACATTTTGCTAACGAACTGACCGCCGAATGTGTAGATGATGCCGGCGACGGACGGCGTCTTGCGCTTGCAGATGAAGTCGAAGTCGAGCATGCCCTGCACGGCGCGGGGCTGCAGGCCGCTGTAATGCGAGGCCCGTTAGTCTTGCTCCCATTGTTTGCAGCATTCCAATTGAGGGCGGTCTTACTAGACAAAGCATCGTGTCTTGGGGTGGAACAGTGTGTGGGCTGCGGGAGGGCTCAATGGCCGGCTGGGAGCTGCGAAGCGGCGGATGTTGTCGTTTGCAGACAGTGTGTCGCCCTTCGTGGACGTCGACGCCTGGGGAGTCGAGGTCCCGTTGACAGGTACGGCGGAAGGCATGGTGAACGGTGGAGTTGACACTCAGGGACCGATCTGGATTGAGATCTATATGCGAGGCGGCTGTCAGTTCTCAGCGATCGGGCTTGTATACAGCTGCTCGAGGGTGTGGATGATTCGGGACGGAGGATTGTCTGACGTGAGGCCTCCGGGCTGAAGAGGCAGGGCAGAAAAATTACAGCAGAAGCGAAGCTGGCACGCGAGACCGCGGAGGGGCAGGAGGGTTGTGAAGACGTCGGCGGGACTGCTCACCTTATTGAGGCTCCGGCCAGTGATCGGGTCAGAGATGGTGTAGAGACGCGGTTGCAAGGTGATGAGAGGAGGACCGCTGGTGACGCTTTCCGAAGTTTTGGACTCCTTGCCCTCTCGGTGTTGAGGTCCTTGCTGGATTGTTGGGGTAAGACCGAGCGCCGCGCTAAGCCACGTCCTCCGGCGGTGAACGGGGAGCCGTGTGTCCAACAGATGGATACTGAAGCCACAGCGGTCGGATAAGCGGCGGAAGGAGGAGAGATCGCGCTGCGAGAGTCGTGAGAGCAGCTTGGGGCCTCGCGATCCTAGATAGCCCGGGCGGAGGATTTATTTCGAGCTGTTTGGAGCTGGCGGTGCTCGGATTCGGAGCCCGTCAGGGCTCGGCTGGCCCCTGCCGGTTCCTGGTCGTGGCCGCGTACCTTAGCCTGCATAGGCCCGCCCAACCCAGCACCTGAGCTCAACACGCAAAAAAAGATACAGACCGCTCGTCCCCAGGCCTGCAGTCCCCGATTGTCTGATCGCACACGCCCAAAAAACCACGAGCGAGCTTATCTGCAATCCCGAGTCCCAGCGCTCAACCACATATAGGTACGTCTCAGCAAGCCCGGCGTCGTAGGGGGTCTGTCGTTTTGTTCCGGTGCTTCTCCACCCACGCCCGACACTTTCGACCGGACTTTTCAAGAGGCTGCCCCCAATCCAATATTGCCGGCCATTGTCGGGAAACCTCTGCGCAGCGTTGAAACATTTTCCTCTTGCACTATTGCTGCCGATATCCTTCTCTTCTTGCTCCTCTTTCCTCACAGACCGCCGCATCAGTGAGAGCAGCGCTCACCGTCTCCAGACACCACCCAAACCGCTCCCGCCATGTCTGCCAAGTCAATCACCGAGGCCGACGGCAAGGCCATCATCAACTACCACCTCACCCGCGCCCCCGTAATCAAGCCGACTCCTCTCCCCGCCTCAGCAACACACAACGCACCGCCCAAGCTTGCATCGCTGTACTTCCCAGCAGATGCGGACGTCAAGGGCGTGCTCGACCAGGCCGAGACCACATACCCATGGCTGCTGGTCCCGGGATCGAAGTTCGTTGCGAAGCCAGATCAATTGATCAAGAGGCGAGGCAAGAGCGGTCTGCTGGCGCTGAACAAGTCGTGGGAGGACGCACGTGCGTGGATCGAGGCGAGGGCAGGCAAGCCGCAAAAGGTTGAGACTGTCGAGGGCGTCCTGAGGCAGTTCTTGGTCGAGCCGTTCGTCCCTCACCCGCAGGACACAGAATACTACATCAACATCAACTCGGTGCGAGAGGTATGTGGAATTCCATTTCTGATTGCGTCTTTTTCACGTTTTCGTGGAGAGTCGGGAAGAGTGTTCTCAACCGTTCAGGATAGGCTGAAGAATATCTGGGAGTCGTGGATTTGTCGTGCAGCGGCAGATGTGTTGCTGCATGACGGGCGGGCTCCTTTTTGTTTGACGGCCGCCGGACGAAGGGAAACTTTACCCAGACCCACAGCATTTTGCGCGCTTGTAGTACCGATAGCAGCCTCACATTCACATGTCAATTCCCTTATTTGTTAGGCGCACCATGTGCCCCGGCGCGTCTGGAATCTTGCATGTCAAGTGTTGCGGCTCTTCAGGTGGCTTCGGCTTCGTCTCGCGCCACGCCAATCACTTCTCGATCTCATCACTAACATTTCCGCATTAGGGTGATTGGATCCTCTTCACCCACGAGGGTGGTGTAGATGTCGGCGATGTCGATGAGAAGGCTGAGAAGCTCCTCATCCCCGTCGACCTCCGAGAGTATCCTTCCAATGAGGAGATCGCTTCCACTCTCCTGAAGAAGGTCCCCAAGGGCGTACACAACGTCCTCGTCGACTTCATCTCCAGGTTATACGCCGTCTACGTTGACTCGCAGTTCACGTGAGTTCATTTTCACTATTGTCTACGACCATCACTAACAGATGCAGCTACCTCGAGATCAACCCTCTCGTCGTCATCCCCAACAAGGATGCCACCTCTGCTGAGGTTCACTTCCTCGACCTTGCAGCGAAGCTCGACCAGACTGCTGAGTTCGAGTGCGGTGCCAAGTGGGCCATTGCCCGCAGCGCTCAGGCTCTCGGTATCCCAGTCGCACCTTCAAAAGACCAGAAGACCACCATCGATGTCGGTCCCCCCATGGAGTTCCCTGCTCCCTTCGGCCGTGAGCTGAGCAAGGAGGAATCCTACATCTCTGAGATGGACGCGAAGACCGGTGCCTCGCTCAAGCTCACCATCCTCAATGCGTCAGGTCGCGTCTGGACACTCGTCGCCGGTGGTGGTGCTTCCGTCGTTTACGCCGACGCCATCGCCTCTGCTGGTTTCGCCAGCGAGCTCGCCAACTACGGTGAGTACTCTGGTGCTCCCACCGAGACTCAGACCTTCCACTACGCCCGCACTGTCCTCGATCTCATGCTCCGTGCTCCTCAGCATCCTGAAGGCAAGGTCCTGTTCATCGGTGGTGGTATTGCCAACTTCACCAACGTCGCTTCGACCTTCAAGGGTGTCATCCGCGCACTGAGGGAAGTCGCTCCTCTCCTCATCGAGCACAAGGTCCAGATCTGGATTCGTCGTGCCGGCCCCAACTACCAGGAGGGTCTCAAGAACATCAAGGGCGTTGGCCAGGAGCTCGGTCTCAACATGAAGGTGTACGGCCCAGAGATGCACGTCTCGGGTATCGTGCCGCTCGCCCTCGTCCCCGGCAAGACGTCCGACGTCAAGGAGTTCTCTGGTTAAGCGTTTGTGTTCTTCAAAGGTTGTTGGTGTCCGCGGAGGGCTCCGTTGTATCTTTAGGAATGCTGTGAATTGATTGGGCCATGGTCATGGTTAGACAAATTTGTGGCCTTGCGGCTGCTGGTCGTTGGTAGTGATTCCCGCGTCTAGATCGTACGCCTCAGATGTGCATCGGATGGGCGCTGTGAATGAATATAAGATTTAATATGCTTGGATGCGACGTCTTCTTTGCGTGTTGCTGTTGGGTAGGTAGTGCTTGTTGCATGTTGCTGCTTCCCCTTTCTGCTCACTCGGGTCGCGTCACAGTTCAGATAGAAGGTCTACTTATTCCTAAACGCCATTTTTCGTTCCCAATGAGATCAACGCCTCATGAAGCACATGAGTGTCTACTTGAAGTCTTGTTAGATATCGGGCTACGATGACTGATCCTACCAATTCTGGTGGTGCGAGCCCTGAACATGACCGACAGCTGCCCCATCCAATCAATATTATGATTTCAAACTGACGAGCTTTCGAAATTCAGCGCCGTTGCGGCTTTCATCTCGTGGTGTTATCCTGACTGTTCGAAGCTCATGCTACAAATGCCATGTCAAATCTCGTAAGAACTTTATCTCCGCTATATCTACTCCCAGCTCCCATCGACACCTCAACCATGAACCTCCTTAACTGATACTCTTATTAAAGTCTTTCCTTCTTACGTACAATGTACAACCACCACCATAGACAGTACCAGCAGCTGCGTCCTCGACCTCGCAAACAACACCGAAACGCTCTCCGTCTGCCACTTCCTGCTCGGTCTCCCCTGCATCGCGCTCACTATTTGCTCTGGCTAATGGTGCGATTTCTGGACGAAGGAGAATGCAAAGCAGATTCAGATTGTGACGCCGATGGAACTGAGGGGGGATGAAGGGTTTTGAGGGGTGGGGTTTGTATGATTGTTGGTTTGTATGTGGGTCGGACTAATGTGTTACAGGGGGGTGGGGAAGGTCGGTCTATGGAAGTGAGACGAGTATGATCAGTCAGTAAGCTGAGAAGTTATAGTGGAAGAGGTGCTGCTAAAGTTGTTAGAGCAAACAGCACAATGAACCCGCATCGTTCGAAGTGTTGAAAGTAATTTAATGAGTGACAGAACATCATTAGCGATCGAAGCGCATCGGTCACCTGTTCATCAAGGTCCTCGAAGAGTCATGGGGTAGTAAAAGAGTTACTCTCACCTTTTCAAACGCGTCTGCCAGATGACCCCACACATACACCCTTTCCATTTAACCTTGGAATCTCACAACACCACACACACCTTCCCTATATCTCTAACACCACACCTCGATCCAATCCAACACAAACAGCAACCATGCAGCTCACTACCATCCTCCTCGCTACCTTCGCCGCCATGGTGTCCTCACTCCCAACTACCAGCACCGAGGGCGACTTTTTCTGCGGCTGGATCACTAATTACGCCGGCAAGCACACCTCTCTTATCGGCAAGGGTACCCTCACGGCTCCGAGCGCAGGTTTCATCCTCTATGGATGCAAGTGCGACTTCTGGAAGTATGTGTACACCTGCACCGTTTTCACAGTTCAAGATCTGACGAAAGGGTTACCAGGGAAGCCGAGCATGGCGACCGCGCTCCGGACGCGACGATCGTGGGTCCGAAGGCGGAGGGTTACGACGGTATCTTGGCTTTCGACTGTACGCCTTTGGCTGCTTAGTTGGGCGGAGTTGGTGCGTGGATATCGAGCAGCTGCGGAATTCGACGCACGGTGATCAGGCTCGTGACTTCTACATGACTGCTTTAGTTGCTGCTCGGACGGATCTCGAGTTCGAACAATGGACAATGTAGGTCGATGCAGGCGGTCGACGGTGATAATGAGTGCGGTCTGGTAGTTGCAACTAGATGCTCAATGACCCTGTGACTGCTCTGCTCTTGAATGAATTGGCTGATGATGCATACGTTCGAGGCGTGGTGTATATCTCTTGAACCAGGGGATCTTGAGATACGTGTGGAGACGTTACAACTAACCCTCCGACGAAATCAGATATATCTCTCGTTTCGATCGTGCAAGACAATGTTGTGCAAAAGCGAGGCACGTTATAAGGCACCTCAAGCTCGTCGATCCAGCAACTATAAGAGCCAGCGAATCACACATACGGAACCGAAATCATTTGTAGAACGCCATCTTAAGAAGTTGCGAATATAGCAATGGATGCAAGAGTGATGGTGTTGAAGATCAGGATCGCGCCCACTGAACCCCTCGCGTCTCGCGTCTCCAAACCTCCGAGCTCCGCAAGAGCTCCAAGCTCCCCACCTCATCAGCTTACCTTCCTCATCAGTCTCACAACGCACCTTCCCACGTTCAACACCACCTAGAACCATCGAATTGACGTCAATTGAAGATGCCTCCGCCGTTCTGGACAATCGGCTGCATATACGGCGCCTCCAGCGTCATGCTAGGCGCCTTCGGAGCCCACGGCCTCAAGAAGCGCATCGCAGACCCCGCGAGGATAGCGAACTGGGGCACGGCGGCACAGTACCAGGTAAGCCACACTCTTGTTACCCTAGATTATTCACAATGCTCAATTGCTAATGAGATTGCTAGTTGATGCACTCGGTAGCCCTGACCTTCGCCTCCGCTGTTGCTCCCCAATCCACCGTCGCGATGTCGCTATTCACAGCCGGGATGACTATGTTTAGTGGCTCGTTATACCTCCTCACACTTGATCCGCAGCGGTTCAAGTTCATGGGTCCGGTTACACCAATAGGAGGATTGTGTTTGATCGGTGGATGGGTTGCTTTGGCGCTTGCGAAGAGGCCGATTACGCCGAAGTTCAAGTGAAGAGATGGAATATAAGCAGAGGGCGTTGCTGTAAGATGAATGGAGTCCTGTGGCTTCGTGTAAGAATAGTTTGGTGTATATGATATTGCTGTGACGAAAAGGAGTTGCATGTCAAGCAACTGAGTCAATTGGACATCGCCCTTGGAAATGATCTACACGAATGGGAACACTCTACTCCTCTATCGAGGCTGACAACGAAAAGATTTACAAATGGTTGATCATCCAGATCTTCAGAAGCAGTCACATAGTGGCGACCGGTCGCTCTTTCCTGCTCTTCCTTGACGTCCAGCTCGCTCGTCAACAACGAATTCTCTTTCCATACTCACATCCTTCTGTTCAATTCCTTATCATCTGGCATTTAATGCACTTCACATGTGTCACTGTGATATTTCTAGAACGTATTCCGTCATTTACGTAACGTATTCATTTTTACTCTGCAACAAGCCAGCTACAAGCCCGCCACAGGCCAGCTAGCAGCGCCATATGGCCTTATACATTTCTACTTCGCGGGAGGCTCTACGCACGGCTTGAGTACCAATAGCTATACATGTCTGCTTCAATGTCAGCGTTGCTCTACTGACGATTCGGGTACCGGTAGAACATGACGTACACACCATCGATAACGTAACCATGCGCATGATTCACTGTACAAAGATGCGAACCGTCCGAGATACTATCGATCTCGTAACGCCCATTGCCGAGTTGGTACACGATTGCGTTCGAGACGACCGCAACCCAATCGACATCGCCACCCAGTCGCTGCTGCCATGCACGCATTCGCTGCGCCTGCGAATCTACTGGGATGCCACCAGGTTGATGTACGCCGTCGGGATGCCAGTGAGGTACGTCGGTGTTGCATCCTTCGGCGTGGTGTGAATGGGGCTGGTGGGGAGTTGAGCCTGGGTCTGGGCCAGAATTCCCTGCATTTGCTGCATTATCAGCATCGCCCTCTGCCCTAACTGTCTCTTGACGCTCGTTATCTTCCTGCGCCGGTTCATCAGCCTGAGGCACTGCAGCTACTGGAGCCGCATTGTTCTGGCCCGGCGCTGGTTCGCTCTGAGTACCTGGTTGGGTTTGCGATGGTACATTCGCACCATCTTCTCCTGTCTCAGGACGCGGTCCAACAGCGTCGACCAGCACTTCCAAAGCATCTGCCCAGCGGCAAAACCACGGTCGCCGGCGATTGCGATCCACTATCAAGGCTTGGCCTGGGAGGGTCCACTCCAACTTGTCACGCATCAGCAGTTCTTGCAATCGGCCTTCGATAATCCACCGGATCCAGAGAGATCCGTGGGCGCGGTGACCGGGACAGAAGTAAACGTGCTCCTTTTCCGAACGTTCGCTTGCCTCCTTTCCCACCCTATCGACAATATCCATGTAATTTGGGGATGTTTGCCGAGATTGATAGAGGAAGAGCAAATCGACCAGAGCAAAGAGCTCAGAGTATTTAGTCTGGCGAACTACACCTGTAAGGTTTTCGAAGTCACTCATCCGATCCGGGAGCTTTCTAGCGACATATAAAGCAACGATGCGAGCCGCCTCAGCAGCAGGCTGCTTCACGGGTTTCCGGAAGAGGATGGCAAAACACCTAGGACACTTGTTATAGTTCGGCTTGGAGTCGCCCACGTGTTGGAGATGGTCAACCATGCAGCTCCAATGTAGTATATGTCCGCACGGAAGCTTCGCAATATAGACTTCAGGTGAAAGCCTTGCGAGACAATGGCAGCACTGGGCCTCTGCTGTGATGGAATCGGCCTTTTCCATGCCCTTCGCGCGGAACTCTTGCTCAGATGCATAGATCATCTTTGTAGGTCGTCGCCAATGATACCGGTTGAGTGATGGATGGAAGTATATACAAGGCAGGCAATCATGGCAATATATACTCAAGGGAGGGTTAGCGATGTGAGTACATACTGCTAGCCCATATTGCATTCTGTACTAACATGTTGTAATCGCCGGTGATGTGATATAATCGTGTTCGTACAATGTTCAACTAAAAGCGACAGTGAGGCTGACTATATACATGCACAATGTTTGTCCAAAGTTTGTAAGACATCGAAGGCCAGACAAGACAAACAAGACATTGGTAGGACAACTTAGCGTACACGAATCTTCAGGAAGCTTCGATACATCTGGATCAAGAGCACTGTAAGTCAGTTCCGTAAGTTTGTTTGTTTGAACAGTGCTGCGTTAACATGGATAGATCACATACTGAACATTTAGAAGTCTATCGATTGACACATTTCATTCGTGTATTTGTATTTCATCAAATCGTTTCTTCGTCGTCGTAAAACATCGCTCCAGAAAAGCGCAGAAAGGGTAAGAGGTATATCGCAAGGCAGCGGCCGGTGGACTTCATCTCCTCAAGCGTTAGAGTTGTAGTTGTCGAAGTCCCCATGCACATGGCTAATGTGGTAATAATTCGTCACTGGACGCAGAGGAAGCTCTCGCACTCCACCACTCGGAGGCTCACTCATCTCATCGTCCCCGTCGCTACTGTGAGATGGGACCCGGTCTGGACGACGATTCCGATCTAGGCGCTCACGGGCCGCAACAGAGCGTGTGCGCCTAAGAGGAGGATGCGGTGAGTATGAACGCCGGGGACGCTTCGACGGAGGTTCATAATCTGGGTCTGCGTCAGAATCATTGTCCTCCTCGCTTTCGTCATCCGTATCATCCTCCTCCCTATCTGAAGACGGGCTCGGTGAGCTTGGCTCATCTTGGTCGCCCTCGTCTTGCGTAGCCGGCCGCCTAGGACTCCCCGGAGGTGTATGTCCGTTGAAATGCCTAGCATCAGCGTTGTAGCCGCCAGGGGGTGACTCGGGAATTCCACGAGCGCTGCCTGCAAAGTTGTCCATAATAACCACGAGGCTCTCCGTCTCCGATTCTGTCTCCGACTCATGTGTTAAGTCTATCATTGGAGCAGCATCGTTTTGGATTCGGGCGTTGCCTTCGTCCTCCTCGTCAAGCACTCGGCGAGGGTCATGGATTGCATTGGCTAGGCGGGAGTTGTTCAAGGTAGAATATAAGGAACGACGCCATGCACCAAGCCAATTGTAGGTGACCTCGCCCGCAGTGGACGTGTGGAGACATGCCTCGACAAAGCGTTCTTCAACACGGCAGAGGACAATCCACAGCAGCCAGCTGTCCAAACCCGTTTCAACACTCACATTCCCACGGTGTCCATCGCAAAGATTGGCATCCATACCAAACTGTTGACGCCAATTCTGCGCTGCTGTGGCAACTACTTGATCCATGCTGGGTGTGAAGTTGTGGAGTTGAGCCTCGAATTGGTCATCAACTTCTTGCAGGAGCGCCCTGTACAGGTCAACGTTGGCAACTCCAGGAGGGCCGGGAGGATCTACTCGCGCTTCCTCGTCTCGAATGCGGGCTGCTTCGCTTTCGGGGGTCAGGACAGGTCGGCGGAACAACTTTTCTTTGCAATTGGGGCATTTGTGTCGGCCCCATAGATGCCCCCGGAACATGTTCATGATGCACTTCCGGTGGAACTCGTGTTTCCCTCCGCACTTGACCTGGACCACGTCCGTATCATCCCGGTCAAAGGTTTCTGAGCAGATCGTGCATGCCGCTGACGTCGCGTGCCTAAGTTGCGTCAAGCCACCATCCCGCAGCCACTCGGTCACAGTTGGGTAGTTTTGACGAGGCATTGTAGTTGCTTTGAAATGCTTCGAAACCGGGTGATGGAGAGGAGGTTATCGTGAACCAGTTCGGCGGAAATTTATAGTCATGATATACAGTGACTATGAAGCCCATCGTGAAGCTACAAGCACTGTACCACTCACTGCTATAAGTCACTTTCGGACGATTGTGTCGTTTCATGGCGACAGTAGAGAGTGAAAGATGTAAAAGGTATATATGTGCACAATGTTGAGGTTATAGGGCGCCACAGTCATTTCGGACTGAGACTTGAGGTTGTATATTTACAACTTGTTAATGGGAGGCGGCGTGAAGGCTTTATCGTAAGTAGAAATGTTTTTACTGAAATAATGCTAGTTTGCTGACCAGAAAACAAAGAGACAACGATTATCAAGCCAAACTATCAAAGCGATTACGCAAACTTCGTTAGATCTAAGGCCTTCCTGGAAACAGCTAGAAGGTTGCATTTCATGGCCAGAGTAGCGTGGGTTATAGATATCCTGTCGAAATACATGAAGACACAAAGTTGGATTCACCCCAGCAATATGCGAACACAATCTCAATGTCCTGATAGGTACGCAATGATACAATGTTGATGTTGGTCTCTGTGTCTAGCTGATCAGATCTATGGCATTTCGTCGCAATCGAAGTAAATATGCTGCCCCATCAATAACTGACTCCGAGCGTATTTGATACTCCAAGTATACATCGTCGTACTTCAATAAGACGAAACACTCCTCATGATCCTCTGGGGCCGAAGTTGTTGAAATTTCCATGTACATGTTCGATGAAATACGAAGATCCAATATTTCTCTGCCATGGACTACCACGTCGGCGGTTGGTCCCACTGAAAGACGAACCCTCAGACTCAGGCTGAAGTCGTCGCTCAGGTAAATCTCCTCGCTCGTCTTCCTTCTCTGTCCGCGGGAGCCATGGGAGTCTTCGACGCTGAGCTGGCGGCCTTGCTTGACCGCGTCCAACCGATGTGTTTGCTGGAGTTGGCGCAACATATTGCTGTCGCATATCTGCACGAGGAATGCGTGGTAGGGGAGGACCGAACGCGTCTGATGAATCTGAGTCCGAGTCTCGCTGGTGACTTACAGATACAACAGGTTGGACTGCCTGGGCTGATGACGGCATTCTTCTCGGCGTATGCCTCCCTAGTGTTCTCAACTGCGGTGCACTGATTTCCGAGCTCTGCTGCATTTCGCGAATCGCGGGGCTCTGCTCGGCTACTCTCACATCCAGCTGCCTTCGGAGCTCGTTCTCGATCAGTGTCTGGCTTCTATTTGTTCCAGATGCACAGCGCGACCTGCTGCATTGCTGTTCGAGTGCAGGTTCAACGCTATCGGTCGAGACTTGGGCTTCATCGTCGCTTTCCTCGCTACCCTGATGGCTGACGTGTTTTGACTCGTCATCAACATCAACCATGTCGAACTCCGGGGTTTCGTCGTCTGAATTTGGGTTGCTGGAGCATCCGTTTCCACCATCATTCTCTTCGGCATCGCTGTCCTCGTCGTCCTCCTCCTCCTCTCTGTCTCCATTCTCTTCATCGCCAGAAAGGTCGATCAGGTCTGTGTCCATCACGTTCGGTCCATAAAGGTCAGTGAGGTATTGATGAAACAACAAGACAATGGCACCGCATTCAAAAGTGTGGCTGAGCCCTGCCACCTTCAACCGGACTACCAAACGGGCAAGTACAGCATGATGAAGCCATTTTGCACCCTTCTCTCTGTGATCTCGACAGATAATACCATCAGAGTCGTGGTAGTCCTTAGCAATATCGGGAAAGCACTGGTCTACGTCGGTTAAGATACGAAGATAGTTAGGCGGCTCGCATTCTTGTTGGGCGAAATAGATTGAATCGATTATGACGAGCAAACCGTTATATAGGTTCGCTTTGAACTCGGAAGAACTACCACATAGCTCATCCCAGTGTTTGTAATGACTTGCCAGCCTCTGGGCTTCTTCGAAAGGCTCGAGGATGTTCTTTGGATGAAAGAGCCGGACTCGACAGACGCAGCACTTGTTGCGATTGAAGGTTATGCCGCAGACATGTCTCTCAATACATTGCCGATGAAACTCGTGGTTGCAAGGGAGACGAACCACATCGGCTACGTCATCTGAAAATGTTGTCTGGCAGATGGCGCATGTGTCTTGTGGATCGGCGGCTACCGAAGAATCGAGTCCGTGTATTATAAACTCGGAGAGAGAAGGAAACGGTAGCACACTCGCTTGTTCTGACATCTCGGAATCAAAATAGTGGAGTTGGTATTAGTGTACTGATTTTAGAGGAAGTGCTGCGTGTGTTGAGTGCTATGTGGCTTCAAGTGTCGTTACGGATCCAGGCACGCAAGCGTATGCTGCACGTGCTCGGCGAATTTCTTGTACCTAAGTAGTGAATATGGCGCATGCTCTTAGCATTGGGTCCATTTTTCCGAATCCGGATCAGTGAAGAGGCGCTCACTTACGAAATACCCCCCCTGGAAAAGGAATAACGGGCCCGGTTATGACCTTGAGACACTGCAAGCCAAACATAAATTGCCAAGCTTCAAACTTATATCACACTTTCCCGAACCACTTCTACCAGCACAGGTCCAGCTGAGCCTTCATACTCGTAGTAACGTCTAGAAAGAGAAGAATTAGGTCTTTACCACGACAGCATTCGACGACGACCGAAAAGCGTCGAAACAAGTAACTATCGACTAGAGCGATGACGACTGGGAAGCAGGTTGAGCAATCATTTCGCTTCCTCGATCTGCCGAAGGAGTTGCGGTTGATGGTCTATGAAAGATTGCCACTCACAGTGTACGAAAACGACTTAATGCTCACACGAGGTGACCGCGACAAGGGTTTCATCAGCTTCATCCTTCATTACATTGAGAGCACAGCTTTTCTGCAGACCTGCCGCCTCATCTATAACGAAGCAAACTCAATCATTCGTAAGAACCATCGCGTAGAGCCTGTTCGATTCGTCGTAGATGCACGCGCAATCGAGGGGGTACCCTTTCGTGAAGGCTGTCTGGACAGGGTTGTTGAAGGTATCATTGTCTGGACGTATCAAGTAAGCACAGAAGCCACACCGCGATTCTACCAGGACAGACCGGTGGCAAGACATCCTTATTGGAGTGCAAATCCCACGCCAGACCGAGGACGGTTTGTGGAGACATGCGGTAGACAGCTGGGAGCAGCACGAAACCCAGTGAAGGACATCGAGATCGTTCTATGCAGCTACAATCGGACCCTTAAGGGATTGGAAGCGAACGTGAAAGATTTCATTTTTGGCATCGCCAATGCGTCTCTCATCATGGAAGATATAGAGTACGCAGATTAACGTCAGGATGAGGAACAAAGGGGAGGAGATGGAGATGGGGAGGTCACGCAGCTAGTGGGGCAAGGGTTCAGCCTCAAATTTGCGATCAAAGGCGTGTTAAAGGATAGCACAACCGACTTAAAAATCGGAAACAGTGATTGGAACCAATTGGTAAGAGTTGATCCTCAGGGCCCACTACTCTCATATATGTTGGAGCCGATAGATGAGGAATGGGAACGGATCTGGAAACAAGACAATTCTAGAACCTACTATTGAGCTAAGATCTAGACGAGTCATCTGGAACTCGACGAAGGTGTACGTTCATGGGAGCACCTGCACTCACCCCGTACGACTGACGACAAACTATCCCTCATCGAGCCTCAAATGGTTTTTGCATTGGTAGTGGAAAACTTCACAGTCTATTTCTATATACACCGAGCGCGTGTTCACTTACTGTCAGACTTTCGCATCCTCGGGATGTAGTTTCTGTATAGAGTGAACAAGATACTTTCCCGTATATGCATGAATATCTGCCCTATCATTCCCATGAACCTCTCCACAGTCTTCACAAGGCATCTCGGCCATTTTCCTAGCTGCTCTCACACACTGAGAGAACACCGCCATACGTCGATAAGTCAGACTCCCCTTCCAATCCCAATTATTGTAGAGGTGGGGGCCACTTGCAGGACCTAACGTAGCGAAGAATCGTGCAGACTCGGAATTGATACTCATTAGCCTGGTAACACAGTGGTCGCCAACCCATGTTTTCCTTTGTCCTGGCTGATTGGTTTCAACGCTAACGTTCGCCTGAATGATCTCCCAGACGCGGCATAGCTCGGGCGCGATCTCAATGCTTGGGATGGAAATTCCTGAACGCAGTACTAGTCTCTCATTTCTCGCCGCCGAGTCCAACACAGCACCTGCAATTGCGAGGGGGCTATCAGCGATAAGCTGCTCGCCAAGCTCAGCACTGATCTGCGCCAATATCTTAGCACAGAGAGACTGCATGTAGAGCCAGTCAAAATGGAGATCAATTGGGTCCGACAAAAGCCAGCCCTCGAGCTCCAGAAGTAGTTCCATAGGATCCCACACTGCTGGTGCTTTTTTCTCTTCCTTAGTCTTCATAGCTTCTGTGGCAGAAGACGGCAAATTGTCCTGTCGAGCCAACAACTTCTTCGAAGACGGGTCACATATCTTCTGCATGAGACGAGAAACCAAACTGGCAGATGTTTCCGGAGTATCTGGTTCTGTGTTCATTCTTTCGAGGTACAACTCACTCAGAATGCTAGGATTGCGGAGAGAGCGTACTTTCTTGCGATTGATCACAAGGTCATCATTACGACGATTCCGCGCGAAATTGTTCGCTGAGGCCCCTAGTCCCAAGACAAATTTGCGCGCTGCCTCGTCCAATGTCTTTGGAAGTTCGCCATGGAAAATCCACTCCGGATCTTGGCGCTGCAGAAGGAGCTCCATGTCAGGCCATGTGGGTGAGTCAGGATACAGAATCTTCCCAGCGGTGTACAGATGAGCTAGGCTAAATATGCGTAGAGTCTGGACATCCAGATTTGCGCCGCTGTCTTGCAGTTGAAAGTAGAGATCGTACTTGAGGAGACCACATCGAACGGGATGACGCTTGAGTAGGTAGTCTCTTTCGACTTGCATATCACTAAGAGCACCCGGAAAATGACAAGGAGGCGGCTTAGCTAGTAGCTGCCCAAAGAAATCGTCCAGCGCCCAATCCTGAATATCGTCAAGAATTGTATCGAGTCGATTGAGTATAGTAGTCTCTCCCTGTCGGAGCTTCATACTACTTCTACGGTACTTCGAATCTGCATAATTTCGTACTTCGTGACTAACGTGGCTTTGTAGGTCGCGGTACGGCTCTTCCAGCGTTTCACCGAGAACATCTTGAATGTCCAAAAACAACTGCATCCCCAAAGTTACCCATATTGGAACTTCCGAGTATTTGAACATATGGCGGATACCTCGGGTGATCTCGTCCAAGGCAAATGTCGACGCTGACATTTGCGTCGCCGTTCGTAACACTTGTATCGTCTCTAGTGTGCGCCAGGCTGACTCGTCAAGGCGACCATCAAAGAGATCTCTCGCGACCGGTAGGATTGCGTTGCGGCTCTTGATTCCACCTTGTTTGATACTGAACATGTACCATTTGAGTGCTTGATATGGGCTCCAGAGACAGAAGTCACTGTGTGTACAAGCAGACCCCCCAGCTGGTACCGGAATACCAGGTCCAGGCAGTACCATGCTTGGTACTGTACCTTCATCCATCGAGTCGTGGCTCTCGCAAAACAAAAGCGCTGGTAGAGACCACACTGGAAATGTCGAAGCAGGGTATCGTGCCGGTCGTCGTGTGGAAAGATCAAATTGACTCTCGGCGTGCCGAACTATATCGATTGCCGTGTTCGTTAAGAGGGAGGCTATCGTAAGATTGAATCCAGACTCCTTGTATCTAGACCAAACATCTCCCAGAAACATACGAATAGCTTCAAATTCTTCCATGAATGACTGGATGGCGAACAGAAATTCCTCCTCAATATCGGATTCGTCAAGTTCAATGACGACAGAAGCGACCCGTGGTAGTCTGTCTGTGCCTTCATTGCTGTCCTGACTCTTATGACCCCCTGGAGACTCCGCAATACTGTCCGAATCCTCGACCTTCAAATGTGCGAATTTGTTGTGAATGCAAAGTGGGTTCAACTTCGGCGCAGGAGTTGTAATACTGTGTGCCCGCGTCTTCCAATGGTCTACTTTGCTGAAGGGCCACAGGCTCTCAAAAGCTTCCTCGAGAATACCGATGAAATGTAGATGCCGTCTATTGCTCGCATTAACCGATGCATTGCCGTCGGGTGAAGAATGGAACAACTCTGAGACCTTCCGGCGCTTTTCGATAGCGCGATTAAAGATCACGTTCAGAGATCCAGGAATTCGAGAGGGCTTGAGTTGCTTCGCGATCAGTTTTGCCATCGGCACAAAGTCTGAGCGATTGATGATGTATTTTGGGGTTATGAGAACACCACTTCGTAAGTTTGTTGTCTCGCGAGCGATCTTCCTGGCCTTGCCTTTGAGCCTTTTGCTACTTTCGGGGTGTCCTTGAGGTGCTTTCAGCTTGTAGCCAATTTGGGCCGACTTTTCGGCAAGCCAGCCAGCAACGTATTCAGTGTCTTCCTTGTACTGGCGGTACGACGATGGAAGCGCGTCGAAACGGAACGGGAGATCCATAGCGAGGGCGGGCAATTGCTGACGTGCTGAAGAAGGGACCGAGCAAAGAGATTCTTGAGCTGTGCTTAGACAAGATAGATGTGAGAAGCAGGATGACAGGGCGACGAAGAAGCGGTCAACCCCCTCTCAAGCTTCCCGAGCTAGCGCAGAAATGGCGCGTTTTGGCTCGTGCGCCACTCTCCCATTATTATCTGGGTTATATCCCGATTCTTGCCTGCCAATGTTCCAGAGAGATCGATGAAACCTGGGAGGCAGAGACATTTAATGGTCACTGCTTTGGACCGTATTTCCCCGTGAAGTGGATAGCTAATCGTGGGACGGCTCAGGTATGCCACGACCGGACGAACAGCCAATTGTATAACGCAGATCCTGAGAACTGTTGATTCTATTGCTCAAAAGGGTGCTGCATAGCTTCTTCGTTCGATATTTCAGGCGGTTAGATTCAAGGAAAGTGTGGTGATGGAGTGCTTTGCACAGCACGTTCGACAGCGTAATGAGGTTTTGGCGTGTTTCTTGCGGAGGCTGTGTTGAGTAAGTCCCCTCGCTAAAAGAGAGAGAACCAGGGATATGAATGGCGGCGAACTTCTCGCCGGATTCAACGCGCAGAATGTACTAAAGTTCAGTCAGAAATTGCTAGTATGATGATGACAATCAAACTGTCTACCCATCTTGGGAAGAATGGATAGGGAACCGCCACAGAACCACTCCAGAATCGAATCAGAGGCGGAGGCGGACCGGAAGCGCTTCAGAGGCACTATACAAAACTGTTACAGAGTCCACCTCCAATCAGTCACTTCTTACAAATTATAGACAGACCTAGTGACTAGTAACAGAGGGTAGAATCTTAAAGTTACTTGGAAGTGGAAGTAGTAGGGAGATAAGATTATATAGGAAAGTGATGATAGAAAACAAGCGAGATAAATCTTAGGATATCAACAAGTCTCCGTTAGTCTATACAGGGAGAGTGTAGGACATGAATATGAAACTAATTATGAGATGCACGGAAAATTTGTGCCGCTATATTATTCAACCTTGCGTACAACAAGCAACAGATATGAGGTCGCCAGGAAAGAGAGAACGTAAGGCTTACATCGAGTTTGTGCAAAGAGTACTCAAAACATGTTCCGAACATGTTCTGGACACGTCTTAGATTCATTCCCAATGCAATAGCGATGTGTTAAACATAGCTTTCCGGGATGCAAACTAGGAGCAAATTTTTCGTCGCAAGTGGCTTGACGGAGGCCGAAGCTTACAATAGTGCTCATAACTTCATTAGAATGGGATAGGGTTTGGATTGATATGTGAGATGGGGAAAATGGGTGTACACCCGTGCGCACGACGTTCAGTGCGCATTGAGCGCTCCCGAAACTCCCCTAGCGCTAACCATCTTCATCATAGCGTCGAATGACATCCTCACGCTGTTCACAAAGACAACGCCAAACAACAGCATAGATCCGGGGCGGGTGGCTTCTTGGTCGTCATCTGTATACCATAGTGTGATACTAAACTGGAAGTCTTCGCGCTGCACGGTCAAGAGTAAATGCAAGCGACACGGGCTTATTAAAGGTCTAGGGTTACCAGCTTCGGCCCGACACACGACCCAAAGGAAAGTCAAGAGGATATCTCCCAAAGTTGCCATACTGTCGTTTCTACCTCCTGCTCAGTACTTTCGGCTTCCATGTTGGAGCATGATAAGATGCCCCGGAAAGAAAAGGCTTTCGCGAGGAGGCATATTCGTGGGTTTGGTAAGTGGTTCGTCCTCAAGCATAATTCGAGTCAAGCAATGCGCTGAAGCGCATAAAGTAGAGAAGAAGAGTTGGTGAAGGAAAGAAGGCAGACGATAGAGCTTGTTTGAAAAGAACGATGCAGATGAGGATTCAGATTGCTTCAACAAAATTTCTTGATGCTCACCGTAGATTTGCTCTGGAGCTTGGCAATACAGAATACAACAGATCCTCCATAATTCATATACAATTAGTACAAAAGTGGCAAGGTATTGATTGTAGAAGAAGTTGTTGTTATAACAGCCTTAGAATATGACTTCTTGGTCAACTTATATGAACGTCTACGGTGATTCAACCAACATCCAGAGGAAACGTCTTGATCTCAAGATAGCACGACTGCAGAAGTGTGATCCCCTGAAGACTTTTTGATATACTCATTCAGCCGACGTACGGGCCCTCCTTCATTAGATCCAGGAATTGTGGTACTATATCCTCATAAGTAGCCCAACCATGTTCTCCAAACTCTTGCGGGGCTAGTTTGACCAGAAAGACATCTCCAAGACACCGACCGCGGCCCTCTCTCATCCAAGCGGGAACATGTGTATTTTCTGGTAGATCGTCGATAGCGAAGGAGTAGAAAAGGTAATATGCTCCTGCACAAGATGAGTGCTGCTGTCGGAGAACATGACACGATTGATCCTGAAGTTGCCGTTGTCGTTGCCGATACAAGAGATCCGGATGATGCAAAACGTTATCGGGATCCATGTTCTGCTGGGACCGATGCCATTGCTGTATATGATGAGGTTGAAGGAGTATGAGTTTGTCTAGGTCACGATATGTCCAGGCTCGTTCAGCATTCCAATATCGGCGTAGGTCAGGAACATGGAACAGAAAGTCGTCGGTGGCTCCAGAGGCGGGTATTGTGGTAAGTGAGACGACATGAGGAGGTGTACCGTCGGCTGGTATCCGTACACCTTTGACAGTGGTAGGTGGAGGTGCTGGCACCTCTTTCCAGCCAAGGAAGGACTGAATCGACGCGAGCATGGTGAGAGTAGAAGTTGAGATGAAGTACGAAATTCAAGTCTTGGGATGAATGTGGTTTAAGCGGGGTTTGCTAATGTGATGTTGCGGGGTGTGGAGCACATGAAACGCGGCGCAGTAAGGCCCCTGCCCATCTATTGGCGCTAGTGCGTGGCTGCTCAGGGCACGATCTCCTGTTGTCACTGGTCCCTCAAGCTTCACTGCCCTGAACCGTCGCAAGCTTGTTTGAGTGCTATGATAGCCTGAACAGCATATGCAAGCTTACTAACAACGCACGCGCCAGAGATATGATTCATGCATCTAGCTTGCATAGAAATATGAGAGTACTAGTAGTAAAGACAGGCGAAAATCAAGTCAGGAGGGGTAACACGATCAGAAAGGGAAATCGGCTATGGATATAGAGGGCATAATGGAAGAGCCAGTTGATTAAGAAACACAGCACGTTGTTGCCACAAGCCCTGGCTAACGGTTTGTTTGAATTTGAGGAGCTTGATTTACATTCATGCCAGGGCCAGGTTCTCACGTCGCGACTTGCTGTTTGGATCAAAGAACGGTCTCTCCCCCAGGCCTACTGCACGGTTCCCAAATCGATCGCCATATCCCTCGTAGTCGAAAGTCGCAGAGTGGAAAACACTACGATTGTCCCAGATCGCTACTATGCATTAATACTTTGGCATTGTTACATGAGTGGTCGATGCTTACCAAGATCGTTCTCGTTCTGCCACTTCAATCGTACTTGCAGATCATGGTTCTGTTGCACAAGCTGCACGAACCACTTCAGCAAATGGTCGCTTTCCTCCTTCGCCAAGTCATTGATGTGTTGCACATGACCGCCTACGGGGAAGATTGACTATAGTTTGAGGTGCAATCAGCAGAATGTCCCAGATTTGGTGGCCTGACCCTGCTTTCACGTACCTTCCAGCCTGACACGGGATTTGTACGAATCACGGGATGAATAGCGGTGAGATCATCTCCAACGTTTTCGGGAGCACCACGCGCCTTGTCATACAACTTGAAGCCTTGACGTTCAGCTACTGCTTTGAAGCCAGGCTGGCTGAACGTTGCCGTCAAGCCTTCCAGGAACTTCTGGTAGGGCGCGGAAAGGCGGTCATAGAGCTCATAGCCAGATGCCCATAAGGTGTCTAGACTTCTCAGTAATATGATTGAGCCAATTGATGGTAACGAGTACTTACCTCCACCTGTAGTAGGAAGTTGAGTCAGTCTCAAGCTGGTGTAGTCTGCAGGGACAGGCTCAAAAGCAATGTCTGAGTGCCACTGCGCACTAGACTGGATCTTCCTCTTGTTATCGTAGGGACTGTCCTTGTACAGCTTCTTGTTCTGCACAGAGCTGATGGTACTAATCTCGGGATCCGCGTCACCAAGCTCACGCTCAGAGTTCAAGATCGGGTGGATGTGCAGACCAGATGTTGAAGGCTTGCCAGCAAGTTCACCGAGACGTTGGATCAGCTTCTTCTGAAGGTCATTCGTCAGGTTGTCCTGCTTGCGGAAGAAGACCACGCCGCGCTGAGAGACTATCAACGGTTAGTGTGGGCTTTCCAGGATGAAGTGATGTTCTGACTTTGAATAGCAAGATCTCGAAGCAGAGTATCCGCGTTCTCATCGTTAAGCAAGTCAACTACGTTGAGAGTCGGATACTCTCTTCCGATTACGGGAGTGACATCGAAGTGCTCGTATTGGTTGAGCGAACCACTGTCTTGAAGTGGCTTAGATACCTTGAGGGTCCGGATAGGAACTTCGCTCGTCTCGGTCTCGGTCTGAACGGCGCTGGGAGCCATGATGATACTGATTTTCTGGACGTTAGAAGTAGCGATGGTCAGGTTCACATCGTCGCGTGTCGGATCATGGCTCTCTTAATGCTGCTTTTATACAGCTTTATCTGGTCGACCATATCCACTGTCGATGATACCACCTTATCGCGTCAGACGCATCATATGTGACTACGTGACGCTACATGTGAGTATACCGGGGTGTTGTGGAGTTCTAGGCATCGCGCAATCGAGACGCGCATGGCATCATGAGCGCGTCTCACGCCTCATCATTGGTGGACTTTGGCGACTAACAACAACACCACAGCCGCGTTCTCGCGAGTCCTCATGGTTCATCCATGATTAGACCGAAGAATATGGTCTAACTGGTCCATCCTTTGGCACGTGGAAACTCACTTGTCTAGTGCACCTGCAAGTAAAGCTATGATACATCCGAGCTCCCGATAATTCAATCTAGGCCGTAGTGGGGCGTAATTTCAAGACTGATTATGGTGCAAAAGCTGTTTTTGGGTGAATGCACCGATGCCACTAAGTGTATTCCCATAATTCCAAGCAATCTCTTCAAGGCAAGACTGACAAGGTCCTGATTCGACAAAGGAAAGTCCGAAAACTGCTGAAGGTCGTCTGATACCCCTATCCAATGACTCACTACTTCGAGTCCACTCGGCAAGCGTACACCAACCCCACCTTTCTGACAAAAGCTAATCAGACCTTCTGTCGCTCAGGGTAGTCATAAGTGACCTTATGACCAATGACATCCTCCATAGTCTCGTCCGTGAACTTGAGATCTTCTTCAATCGGTACAGTATCTTTAATCTTGAGAATCATGACTGGGAGCGCGATGACCAGGCTGCCAGCAAGTAAGACCCAACATGAAGCAAACAAATTCATATATGGCGGAGGCTTGCCATAGCCATCCAAGCGCCATATGATAGCAGCACCCGCCGATTGGATACCTTTGTAAAAGCCTGCGAAATTGGCGAGCTTGCGACTGTTATTGGTGATGGCGCCCA
Organism: Lophiotrema nucula; assembly: GCA_010015825.1. Taxonomy (NCBI): domain Eukaryota; kingdom Fungi; phylum Ascomycota; class Dothideomycetes; order Pleosporales; family Lophiotremataceae; genus Lophiotrema; species Lophiotrema nucula. Next base: position 1,368,154 of record ML977313.1, on the reverse strand, counting down.
TGAACCTAGGCCAAGATCAGCAGGGTGCTAGAATGCTTACATAGTGAAGAGTTGCCTACCAGTATACGCACGTCTGCCACGCTGCGTCATAAAAGCCATAGAATATGTATAGAAATAGCGGTCCGGCGTAACCATTCGTGTCCCAATCGTATTTGAAGGCGTCGGCGAGTTTAGGATCCTCGATGCTCCGAGTGTACTTCTTCTGGAAGGCATACCCTCCGCCCCAGACCGCGAAAGTCAGGACAAGCATACTAATCCAAGCAATCTTTGCTCGTGTCGTCCGTCTGATATTCAAATCCAACGCAAAGCCGAAGACGAGAGCTCCTAGCATTTGCGCTACCCAGTACAGCGTGTTGTTTAGGGCACGTGTACGTGTGTTAAAGCGTGCGTGATTGACGTCGTTGAACTGATATGTATAGAACCAGTTAGACGCGAAGAACATTGGAAAGAGAAGGATGACATAAGGGTCAGTCCAAAGCGTTTCCCACAAGCCGAGAATCTCTGTCTTCCAGGTTGGGTGTTTCATTAGGATGATGCGAGACCCGTCACGACGCACAACGTGCTTCGCATCAACTAATGTCCAGGACAGGACGGCTCCGAAGAAGGTCAAGATTAGAAACCCGATATACGTCCCGTTGCTGACGCTGGTGTTATCTTGATTGTGTGCATTCAGGCCGAGTTCAACCTGGTTCAACTTGTCAGTGCTTGCCAATCATTGAGCCACCGATGACCACTACTTACAAGACTACCAATGACAGCTCCTAAGTTGAAAATGATCCAAAACCAGGAGATGTATCTTCCTTTGAGCCTCTCTGGTGGATATGACATCATAATTGCGCCTTGTGCAGACCAGAGGATACCTGCACAACATCCGAGGAAGAAGCCAGCGAAGACCACATATCCGAAATTCTGTGTATAGTCTGTGCAGATTGGAGCCCAGTCAGTCATCCTACTCGCGTACAAGTGAGTCTAGAAAAAAATCGTGGAAGACTCTTCGGGTTACGTATCGATTTGAGAAGAGATGTAGTGCTTACTACGATAAGTTAGCACGCGTCTGATGATGCTGTATGAAGCCAACTTACCTATAGCATAGATATGAGCTGATATAAACGCAGTATCCCAGTCCACCAAAAGAAAGAGCAGCTCTGATCCCGAGGGCATTAACAACGGAGCCAGCGAAAAAACCAACAATAGCAAAGGTGGCGTAAAGGGCGGTGTTCGAAGCACTATTTGCATGAGTATCGAACTGCCCTCCACCACCCATGCCGTTGACAGCATTAAACATTCCTTCACAAGGTAAGTATCTAGGCCAACAAGTTGTTATACGAGCCGTACCTGGACACAAAAAGCAGACGAACGACACCAAGATCAATTGCGACTCTGGCGAAGCGTACCAAGGCAGCGCTATGGACCCAAATTTCAGCCTTTTGTATTTCCATCCCGTAGGTCTTTCCACCTCGCTAGGTTCTACAAGATGATTCGGTGTTTGCGCATGCGTGAAGGGTGGGCCTTCATTGACTTCTGCCATGAGGTATTCGAGGCGTGGATTCGCTCCTAGATCGTATAATAGTGCGTTAAACAGCTGAAATGTCACTGCAAAGTATGTTGCAGTTCAATAGCTTCTCAACGTGGATAAGGCGATGTTCGGGGGACGCGAAGCATTTGAGGAACGAGCGCAACGTGTCACATCGAAGAACTGGGGTATTCGAATGTTCGTGCCACGATAATGGCAGCCAACCATAAAGTTGATCACAGCCGCAGGGATATTGCGTCTGCGCCATGTTCGTTTTGGCCCCAAGTGCACCATGTACAGAAGGCATCGCTGGAGTCTGAGCCTCGTGCTTCCACGCGAAGTATCTCTCATATTTCTGTCGAAATGGACGATGAATTTGGTATCATTTGAATCCGCAGGATCTCGCGCAGCTTGTGGTTTTAGCCTTGCAGAAATTTGAAGACGAATTGACGATGCGTAACTACTCTGAAATGGAAGGCTGGACTTGAGTTTTGTCAGATGCATGATCCCATTGAATGAGGCACGACAGAGACCACATGTCCCAATTCGGAAAGGGACTTGCGTCAGCCCGAGCGCCACGTGATCTGATAGGTTGTTGTAACGCCTGCTGGGGCGCAGACGTGCGTGCGGTGAACACTTCGAGTCTGTAGATCTGTGCCTGGCCATGGCGAAGGTTTCGGCCCCGCTTTCTTTCCTGCGCGTCCCTGTTTGCGCGTGGTGGGCTTATCTTTCGTCTCCACTTTCTGGCTGATTGTCCTTCATGGACACGCATTTCGTAGCCCTACGATCTGCAAACCCTCTTACGCAGCCACTGTCTTTCACACTGTCCGACTGTTTCATGTCTTGTAATTCAGCTTCGAAGCCGTCATACCTTGCCTGGACGCATTGACCCCCACACTGTGCCCCTCGAGGTACTCTAGTCATGGCGGCTACGCCATCATCGATCGTGGACATAGCCACAGCTGTCCTTGCTCTGAGCAAAGCTGTTTGGAGGATCGGCATCTCACTCTCGAAGCTCCACCAAGATACTGCCAGCATCGATACCGAAATCGCGAGCCTAGCCGAGGAGGTCAAATTGCTAGGCAATGAGTGCGACCTGGTATATGCTGACCTGGATGATATGCCCAGCAAGAGCGAGGCTATATCGTTACCACAGTATGGTGTCGATAACAAAATATGGGGATGCCTCGGATCGCAGGTGGAGGAAAGTAATGGAACGATGCAGGATCTCGAGCTCTTAGTCAAAAGCATCAGAGCGGAATGGGGTTCATCTGATCAATTCCAGCGTCAGAAGAGCCTGGAGAAAACAAGAGATCAGGTGTTCGGTTTCAAGACGGAAGTGTGCCGACATGCTGACAACTTGCGCACGGCACTCCTGCTGATCAACATGTAAGTGAGCCGTGCTTCTTATCGAATCGTGACGAAGTTGACCTTTAATGCAGGACAGTCGTGCATCTTGTGCCCGGACGGGTTAACGATAGCCTTTCCAATGATGTCAAGAGACTGCAAGACATGATCGTGAAGCTGCGAAGATCATCAGAAGCTGGTCCGCAATCGAGCCTCTTTTGTACCGAAACAACCCTCATACAAAATGCGCAAGAAATTGTCGTGAAAGGCACTGCCATGCTTGACGCAAATCTAGCCGCAGGGTCTGTCACTGGTAGTCAAGCAGCAGCGAATAGTACAATCCGTGTTGCGGACTGGTTGGGTACCTTGGAATCCATGCGCCAGGACCAGCAGAATACTGTTCCGGCAGAACCAACAGGTGACGACTCGGACGATGATCTGGAAATCGATATGGCGAAGTCAGCGCTCGCGACCGGCATGAAAGCTTTCGAAGCACAAGATTGGGAAGAGTCCGAGTCTCTTCTTCAAGAAGCTCTTCGAGTGGTGCAGCAGCTCCCGAAACGACAGCGAGCGTTCTGCGATATCTTTGGCCTGCACTATCAACTTTCTATTTGTGCATATCATACGCAGGAACCTGCAGCTGCCGAAGAAGCTCTCGTCAGCGTTGTTCAGCAATCAGCGAGTTCTGACGAACAGCGCCGGTGCATCTATGACGCAAGACATCTGCTTTCGTGTTTGTATGTTCGCACAGATCAGATCGATCGTGCTCGATATCAATGTGAGAAAGCGTTGCAGGGCCGTAGGAGGTCGCTAGGCAAAGATGATGACGTCTCGCTGGAATCGATGGCCCTCATGGCGCACATATATGTGCTACTCAACAACCGGGCCCGTGCTAAGTCATGCCTTGCCATGATCCCGGAAGCACGTAGAGACGCGGTTCTAAGAATAGTCGAGCAGTCCCTAGGCAGAACCGTAGAACATCTTGACTTCTCGTCACTCTTGACGAGACCAATGTCAGAAGAATCCGAACAGACGAGCAGGAGTCAGAGCAGGCTCTCCTCGTCTACTCTTTCCCTGACCCCAGAGACCAACTCATACGGCTTTGCGCCTGGAACAAGCTCGAAATCACCAGCTACCAGTGTTCGACAACCACACCACCGATACTTATCAAAAGACAAGAGTTTCGAGGACTTGCGGTCAATACTCTCGTCGACAGAAGAGCGAAGTGAGTCAGGCGCGACAGTACAAGATGCGGCGAATGAAGACAAGCCTACAGATTTGAAAGGACTCAGTGTGGCAACATTAAGTCTAGGCGAAGTTCCGGATGCGAACGACACCTCTGGAGGTAGATCTTTGTCGCGAAAAGACATCCTCGAAAAGATCGGATGCCAGCCAAGGGACCAAGTCGAGGAAGCTGTCTGCAAAGGAGACCACTCGGCTTTAGCTGGGCTCCTAAACAGCAAGAAGGGTTTCTGGCGATCGAGATTGCGCAAGCGGGTCCGCCCGGAGCGTGTCACAGCATTACATTTCGCTGCGCTCTTCGGCGAGATAGACATGGCAAGGCGCCTCCTAGGTGCCGGGTACAACGTCAACGATGTCCCGTATGGATATTCAACAAGCCTCACATGCCTAAAGTTCGCGATTGGTGCTCGACAAGTTGAGATGGTTGAGTTTCTGATTGCCAACGGCGCAAGACCAGCGGAACGGGAGACATGGTCGACTCTGGCCGGGCAATTAATGAACCGCTCATGGTTGATGAAGACCATGTCGGACGCAGAGAAAGAGTTCGTCCCGAATCGAATCATTGCGATCATGAGTATCTTGCTGAGACAAGGTTGGGACATTAACGCACCATTTGATCCCTCTGGTTCGACGGTGCTTCATCAAGCTGTCGTTTTCTGGACCGGTGCATACAGATGGGATCTTAATCTTCGGGCCGAAGTGACGTTTTTCCTATGCGAGCAAGGTGCCGACACCTTACAAGCTAATAAAGACGGCAAGACGCCATACGATCTGGCTTCGGCTTCTGGTCATCAAGATCTCCTGCTGATGCTCGAACGAGGTCCGAATCAAAAACTTAATTCTAGTGGCCCGGCGGTTCCAGTTGAGCTTCCTAGTGATGCCTACACGACTATGAGAGCCGAAAAAAGATCATATCACGGCTGGAATGGGGACCCCAGATCCTGTCAGCGGTAACAGGTCGTTGGTTGACGACGATCTTCTCGGCAACGCGGTCATTCTAGTGTAGTCAAAAAAGCGTGGAGACAACATCAGATTACCACTTTCGTGGCGCGCATCTGGAACTACAGTATGGTCAACATTTACGGGTTTCCAAACTTCTCAAACATCCCACGCTGGAATTGCTCATGAAGCTGCATGATCTTTGGAGACATTGGCGGCATTATCTGGCAGGTTGCAATCCCACATGTGCCGGCTTCGAAGTCGATGTACTGCACAAGTCGTTAGCCTCCGGCTTATCACATCCAAGTCATGACCACTTTGTTACTCACCCAAGCCTCGCTCGGTACCCCTCCCCAGTACACCGTCCCCTTGTTCATTCGACCCTCTTGACCTTCTTCAACGACCATGCCTGCGAAGCTAAAGGTCTTCGGGAGATCGGAAGGGAAGCACATGCCGAAGTACCCGCTATGTATGGGCGAAGAGTTGATGTAGTCATTGAAGGCTTTCTTTGTCTGTTCCGTCAGCTGAGGCCGTAGGAGCTCCTTCCAAGACTCTTCATTTAGGATCTTTGTATCATGGCTAAGCACTGCCTGGAGCATTTGAGGTACGCATCAGCACTCGGATGCGCGCCGCCACCGCCCACGCATTCATTGGTCCCAAAGTTGATATCGAATTCGGCATGGGCTGCCGGGCCCTCACCTTCTGGGCTGAGTGTATTGAAGTCTGCAAGTCGACCCTCCATATGTGATTTTTCCTCGGATAGAAGGTGATATCCTTGATGCAAAGAGGCTCCCATATCTTCTCGGCCATATAGTCTTCGAGGGTTTTCCTGGCCGCCAGTTCGACCAGTCTGCCCGCCCAGTCAGATCCAGCACCATACGCAAAGCCAGTACCGGGCTCGAAGACGAGCGGTAGGGTCGACTTGTTCACAATCGGGCCCATCCATAGCTGTTCACCCCGAGAAGCCCGCCATTTACCTAGAAGTGGGGTAAACTAGTTTATATTTATGGCTTGAGGTGTGTGTGAGCAGCATGCTGCTCGAGTTAGTATCATTGATAGGTACATACCCCTTTGAGGGACTTACCGAAGTGTTATTGGGGTGGTGTTTGGCACCGTCACAGCCTCGTTCTTCTCGTCATCGAAACTCTTGATAATCCCATACTTCCCAATCGTAGGGAGCATGTCTGAGACGGACTTATCCAAGTCTAATTGACCAGCTTCGACGCATTGTAGTGCGGCAATAGCAGCCATGAGCTTGGTCATAGACGCAATGGCGCATATGTGGAATGGCGAGTCGAGTCCGTCTTCAGAGATTGCACGCCGTTTGCCGTCGAGAACGAGGCCTGACCTGATTTTGCGTTAGAATCCGCAAGCAAGTGTGTCCTATGCTTACCATCTTTGTTTCCGGCCATAAGCGCATAACCTGGCAAGATGCCATTCTCACGAGCCTGCTCGTACGCTTTCTCAAACTTGACCATGGTTGTCGTATTCGTATCGCAATCAGCTGTTTCGTCCTATTGATTTCGATTTAAACCTGGCGCCAAGCGTGATCCTATATGGTGGCTGCTCTTATGCGTCGACCGCCAAGTCTCGCGCGAGTCTTGAAACGAGGAGTAAGCAATCGACACAAACTAACATCTTGGCCGATCTTTCCACCTTTTGTACCCAGGCTTGAATGGCATAGCATAGGCACTAACGCTGCGCCTCAATTTGTTGCAGACTAGTGCATGGTGAGGATGATGTTGGACAATCCTTCAGATTGGTTGGTACCTTTATCTACCCAGCGTGCCAACCCCCATCAAACTCAATGATTCCATCTCAATCGTGAATCGAAGGATCAGATGTCGCGCGCCTAACAACACTCAATAGCTAAGGCCTCTCCGAAACGGTGCTCGTTCTCAAGGGCAGTTAAGATTAGGAGGGGAAGCCAGCCGGAGGCGGAAAGACACGAAGAGGGGTACAACTCCCGTGATCACGCGTCAACAGCAAAATTCCACCCGAACTCCAACATCAGTTCCAACAATCGCGCAGCTCTCAGTCTAATCTCAAGTTGCGAGGATGCCCGACTTCCCCATCAAGTTCTCCCTCGGAGGCGTCTCCTATGGAACAATCTGGTCGCAATTCTTCCCCCCCAAGGCGACCCTCACCGAAAAGAACCTGCCGTCGCAGAAAGGCAAGATATTCATCGTCACAGGAGGCAGCTCAGGCATCGGATATGAGCTTTCTAAAATTCTCTACGGCGCTGGCGGGAAAGTCTACATCTTGACGCGAAGCGAGAAAAATGCCATCCAAGCGATCAGCGAAATCAAGGACGCCTTCCAGGGTCGCGACAGCAAAGACGTGGGAGAATTGATTTTTGTGCACATGGACCTAGAAGACCTCGATAGCGTAAGATCGGCTGCAAGTGAGTTTCTGGCTAAGGAGGAGGAATTGCACATTCTGTTCAACAACGCAGGCGTCGCCTCGGTACCGGCGCATAAGAAGACGAAACAGGGTCTCGAGTACCATATCGGCGTCAACACAGTCGGTCACGTTCTCTTACAGAGCCTTCTCACGCCCATTCTCGCAGAGACCGCGACGAATAACCCTAAAGATAGCGTGCGCGCGATCTGGGCAGCAAGCCTTCTCGTGGAGATGGGTGCTCCACCGGGAGGCGTGCTAGTAGACCAACTCGACAACCCCTCCACAGACATCAACGAGCACTACTCCGCCAGCAAGACAGCAAACTGGTTCGCCGCAACAGAGTTTGCGAGACGCTCGGGACCTCAAACAGGAGTCGTCACCGTTGCAGTCAATCCTGGCACTTATGTTACGAACGTCTGGCGCACCTGTCCCTGGTACTTGTACTATCCGTTCTGGCCGTTACTCCGCTTCCCAATCCAGGGCGCGTATACGAATATGTGGGCGGCATTCTCGGATGAGGTCGGTATGGATGATGCGGTTGCTGGAAGATATGGTATGTGTGATGGGAGGTGGCATCCGGGACAGAGGGACGATCTGCTGCTAGCGTTGAAGAGCAAAGACGAGGGTGGGACTGGCCAAGCGAAAGCGCTGTTTGAGTGGTGTGAAGAGAAGGTGAAGCCGTATGTGACGTTGTGAAGGAAGTGCGCTGGCTCCACGATATTGGATGGTGGTGCATGAATGTCTAGCGACATGGACAACGAATCTAGAGTGAAGCGTAATTGCAGCTGTTGTTGTAAGCATCAGAGCCAATATCTCAGGAACTTTCTCTGACATACCTTACAAGTCGACCTGTTCGCGAATGCTTAGAGAATACTGAACATGTTAATTTTCTTACATATGCTTCGAAGAGCTGCTTTAGCTTTCCTCATCACTACGAGCTCCGCTGCCTCTTCTTCTTCATTATCATCATCGACGCGTACTAATGCCTCATTCTCTATACCCTCTACCACGACCACCAATACCAGTCAAGCATCATCATTGTCATCCACCAGCGATCCCAGCACCCTCGTCGTTCTGAACCCATGGGCCCCGCTCGTATCAACGCTCACAATCATAAGCCAAGTCCCAGCATCAAACTATACAGTCTACAGGAACAGCTGCCCAAAACCATCCTTGAACTCTAATTCCAGCTCTTCAGTCCGCTCAACCTCTGCCTCCGGCAGAGCCACCAACTCCACCATACCCACGAACAAAACCTCATCATCTCTAACATCATTATCAACATTAACCACCAATGAAACCGAATCTCAAGACTGTAGCCCCCTAACCCTCACAGCCGGCCCAACAACATGGGCCTACACCGCCTCGCACCCCTCCTACGGGCCCATAACCGCAGGATGCAAATTCTTCCCCAACGCCCTCGAAAACGACGACGTCGTAAGCGCGAACTGCTCGCTTTCTGCTTCTGAAACGTCCTCATCTGGGACGGTCACATTTGAGGTGTGGTGGATTGGGTTGGTGATGCAGACTGTTACTGTAGTGGATGGAGGTGGGAGTCTAGAGGCATCGTCGACTAGGCGTACAGGTTTTAGTGAAAATGAGCCTGGGACAGCGACAACGGAGATAGGGACGCAGACAATGCAGAAAAGTAAAATGTCGAAAGACAACGCGACACCAATACCACAATCGACACCGACACAAGAGGCGACGTCGTTACCGCCGCTGCGGTCCTTGATGCCAGATGGTTGTTCGACAGGCTGGCAGAGCGATTATCGCGGGCACTGCACATCTCCTGCGCCAATCTCAAGTCTAGAAACGGTGCAGGAGCCGACGGCATCGCCGCCGCAGCGGTCTTTCATGCCAGATGGTTGTTCTTCGGGTTGGCAGAGCGATTATCGGGGATATTGCACACCAGAGGGGACCATAAAAGCGAAGCCCTCGACCTCGAGCGATGATGCTGCTAGTACATCGGAAGATGCGTCGCAATCTGGCGATCCGACCTCGTCATCTGCGGCGGGAGATGTGTACATCACGGTGACGACTGTAGTCGCGCCGAGTGCAGGTCAGGGTGGAGGATCTTCTGGCGGGCTTCCTGGGTATAACGGTGAAGCTGGGAAGATGGTGATGCCGACGGGCTTGGTAGTAGCGTTTGTGTGCGGGGCTGCGGGGATTCTGGCCACTGCTGTTGTGTTATAGACTGTACTGGAGATTATTATTGAACGATGTGGCTACGAGGATCTTTGCTGGCTGCGAATTGTGTGCATTGATGTTACAAGATAGGTTATTTCAAAATTAGCATATATCGCCATGGTGCATATCCTCGTCAGAAGCTTGCACTAGCGATGACTGCCCGCGAGTACGTGTGAAATACTAGACCACGTATTGTGGATTGATGTTGTTTGACAAAGCAATATACTGACCCCATAAGTCTAGAGTTGATGTTTGTTTGCGAATTTCTGATGAAAGAGTGTATAGTCAATTCAGAAAGATATCGAAGAGTCATGATATCAACAAACATTTGCTGCATGTATATAAGTAGTGCCTCAATACCTAGGCCAATGCATCAGTTAACAAACGGACCGGGAGTTACAGATAGGTATTACTATTCTTGAAGTGCTGCAGTCGTTCGAACGAGGTCCCACCAAAGTGGTGTTTAGTAAACGAAGCGCTCCTACAGTGTAATCCTACGGCATCTGTACCCTACTCCGGGGCATGCAAGTGGTTGATCCAAGACCAATCTTCAGGCAAAGGCCAAGATATATCTACAAAGACCGACTTCCCCAAAGGTACCCGTGTCCCTCAGGAAACCGCACTGATTCCAGACTGCCCGAGCGATGACGATGGTAAGTGGAAGAAGGGGTGGTTTGAACATATTCTCGCAGGCTACCAAGCCCTCTCGTTGGATCAGAAACAGAGATTCAAGGCGCTATATGCATACGACGCCAATATCTGGAGGAAGGTTGAAGCAGGAACGAGGCGTACATGGGACGAAATCGACGACGAAGAGCGTACAGTGATGTCCGGCTGGACTGCCAACAGCTTTGGGAGATTCGGGGTCGGTGAGGTCGCAAGTCGATTCAGTCATTCCTGCGTTCCGAACTTGCACTGGTCAACACCAAACGGCGAGGTGCGTGTTTATGCCGCCCGTGAGATTTGTGTCGGCGAGGAAGTGTTTGTCGACTACCATGAGACTATCGACAAAACCTCGAGATGCCCGGAAGCCTAAGATGAAACAATTATAGGTGCCCGGCGTGTGGATATAGCGAAGATGCTGACGCGGAGGACGAGGTCCGTAAGCGGCTTGCCCAGATTACGTTGGAGATCGAAGAATAGAAAAAGCGAGTGAACGAGCTCGATAGCGAAACGACGAGGACTCTCATTCATCTATACCGGGAGATACTCTCACTACTACAGCGAATTAGTCATGACGGGCCTCTTACTTTAAAAACGTGAGTAGTTTCGGTGCGCATTCAAGTAAGCGATGCTAATGTGAAGTAGTTCGTAGATAGATATCTGGGTATCTGGAGGCATCAGGTGAGGCGAAATCTCATCGGCAGGCATATACCGAACTAGTTGAAATTTTGGAAGGAGAGGATGATGCAGATTATGCAACTGCTTAGGACAGGCCCGGGGATTTTTGCTGGTAGAAAATGCATGTCAGCATGAGGATCATTATGATTAGAAAGGAGCGAGAATGAGTTCCTTTGCGGTAGGAAGCTGTAATCGTCCAGGAAGATAGGAAACACATGTTAGTCTGTAAATTTGAGTGTGCACCTCATAAGTGACGTCAAAGGCCGGCGCACAGACCACACTCAGCCCTCCACAAACGGGCCGGTGAACCAGGTTAAGAGAGACGCACCTCAATATATGCTGTATATATATTTCGTAATTTGTATTATATCCATCAAAGTAAACAGGTCGCTTAGCTCGTGAGTAATCCCTCGGCTGCTTTCAGGTTTATAGCACTAACAACCTTCTAGAGTTGGTTAGAGCGTCAGTAATCCCAATCCACCGCGAGAATGCTAGATATTGACTTCAAGCAGGTGGTGCTAATAACGCCAAGGTGTAAGTTAAGATCACCACCCTAAGTAAGACTATTACTAATAGTTCAACCAGCGCGAGTTCGACCCTCGTAGTGACCAACATAATATCTTTTTTGCTTTTTTACGCAATTTTTTTTTTACACTTCTCTAGTAGAGATTAATTAACACAGCTCTCTAACTATCTATCCTCTACGTAACTACTATTTTCCTTCTCCCTTTAACCTTACTTTTAGTTTTAACTTAAATTACTAAATAGAAGGTTTTTATCGGCTTTCTGCTAATATCACTAGCGGGTTTCAAATATGTTTTAGTATTGAATAGAAAATTTATGGTCGCATTCGTTCAAGAGCCATGCTTCGCTTGGCTGGGAGTACGTAGCACTCTCTGCAAGCAGAAGACATGTAGCGACTATATTTTTTTGAGTTCCTTCGATACCCAGCCTCTAGTAAGTGACCTCACTGTAATATTTTTCTTCTACCAGCATCATCCATGAGGCCGGACATGCGCTTGAGGTCAACTTAAGCTCAAGCGCTCTTCCCAATGCAGGGAGCGAGAATGCTGAGTACGCATGACGCGCATGACATCTTGCTTGCGGCGAGGCCGAGGCCGATGTAGATGCATTGTTGTGGCAAAGAAGTAAGCAGTCAAATCTTCTAGGGCGTTGCACTCTCCATGTGACTATATTCGGAGTCAAGTGTATTTCTGGACGTAGATTCTTGGATATATACCCTAGATGGCTTGCTCTGAAGCTTGCGAAGTGTAAAGCGTTCGCTATGAACTTGATTGAGAAGCTGGAAATGCCACTTGTTGCTCGATCCGTGGAAGACTTGCAGACCTGGAAGAACAGCTTCATCCACTGCATTACGACCCGGGTGAGCTTTTAAGTGTCCTTGGTTGCCACATAGGACGAGATGTCTAAGATGATCCACCCTAGCTTCCAGAGCCGATCACAGTTGCAGGAAGGCCTATCGTAGACCACCTTCTTGTATACACAGTACCTCGGGTTCTTTGGCATTGCCAACCAGCCGTAGATGGGAATATTCTCGTGTCACATGAAAGCTGGGAGCTGTCACGCGGGCGGGGACGACATGTACCGTGGCACTGTCTGGAGCCGTCAACTTCCCATCCGAGATCCAAGGTTGGAGGAGGCACGTGGAAGGCTCTTTAGCAGTACGAATGGCAGGGCCCAGATCGCGTAGACTGGTGCTCATTGAAAGCTGAAGATAAGATTGTGTGAATGGAGTGCTTGGATGTCAACCACGACTTCTGCTGGTCGCCACCTACGACGGATTATGAGTATTTGTGGTACCTTATATCATAGTATCAGGCTACCATAGCGCCTCATGAAGCTTTCCTGATATCGCGATGAGCTCTTTGAAGCACTAGCATATCATAGAAACCTCGTCGTCCGCCCCAGCCAGCGCGCATACATGCAGAGTACAAACAGGCTTGTGCAAGTCATGGTTTCAGGTGATGTGATGCAAGCCCAACACGGCGAGATAAGTGTCGGAGAACGGCCACAAGCATGACAAGATGGCGTTCCGCAAGTGAGATGGTGTCGCGTCTGCTCGATGACTGTCGCGGCGAAGAGATTAGGCATCGCAGGCAGCGCACAGCCGATGATGATGGAATCAAGAAGCCTCGATGTGGACTTGTAGAAACGTCTAGAGAGAAGTAATTACAAGACACGCACTGTGCAAGGCTGTGGCTGATGATTTCCCCCGCTGCGCTGCACGGCCAGTCAACTTTCCCACAACGCCCCCCACTTCGACTGGGACCTCCTGCGTTCCGTCATATCGCGAGCCACGCCAGATTGCGCTTTGCACACCACCCCTCGCACTTCTGAATCCACACGCACGCTCGCGCTCTGCCCGCTGTATTGGCCACCGTCTGCGGGAAAAAGGAGGGCGCGACGATCGATAAAGGCGGCCTGTGGCTGAGACGCAGCTCGCGCTCTTAGTGTCAACAACGAACTTTGACATCACCTCACGCTTGCGGACCTGCCTGCTACGACGACCTCCGCTGACAGCCGCCATTCCTAGCCTCTCGGACGCGCACTAGGACGCTGCTATTCTTCCTCCTCGACGCCGCGACGCACGCCCAACGCACCCGTCGCACAGCTCGCCGCCCGCTTTGGGCATCGACACGCACCACAGCCGGCACTCGCACCGCACGCCAGCTTCCTGTCTCTATCGGCGAAGAAACGCCCGGACGCCTTCTTCGCCGGTGACTGCTAGACCGCCGCCAGCATGAACATCGACGACACGCTCAGCGATGTGCGGCGCAAGATCGAGAGGGAGAAGGCCCTCATCAACGCCGCCAATGCGATGCGCCAGTCGACCAACAACCCGGCCGTGCTCTCGCGGCTCGATGGCCAGATCAGGGACGGGCGCAGGAACATCGAGTACTTCGAGAAGACGCTGCAGGACCTGGAGATGCGGCGGACGAACACTGGCATGCAGAGCATGAGCCTGGACCCAGGCAGCGGGAGAAAGGCCGGCAATCCGCTGACCCCTCCTCCAAAAGACGGCTGGAACGGCTACATGGGCCAGGAACAGGGCGGGTATGGAGACGGAGGGTACGGCAACAACTTGGGCGGAGGTCAGGGACTCATGCCTCCACGTGCTCCCTACGCTGCACAGGCTCCGGGCACGCAACCTAAGCGTGCCAACTACAGTAAACTTGGTGCGTATTCTTGCCATCTCGTTGCTTAGAGATATTATTGACACGTCCTCAGACTTGATCAAATATGATACCCCGCATCTTGGGCCCCGCATCCAGCTCATGCTGTCACAGCTCGAGTTCAAGCTCAGTGTAGAGAAGCAGTACAAAGACGGCATAGAGAAGATGGTCCGGCTGTACCAAATGGAAGGCGACCGCAAGAGCAAGGCCGACGCAGAGGCGCGCAGGATCGAGAGCAACCAGAAGATCCAGCTCTTGAAGCAGTCATTGAAAAGATACGAGGAGCTACATGTTGATATTGAAGGCGCCGATGGTGGCGATGGTGAGCAGCCCTCTACTTTCTTTGGCTCTATCATACTAACTCGTGACAGATGACAGTCTCAACGTCCCCAGCCAGCGTAAACCCCTCTCCGGCCACCTCTCGCTCCGCATCCACGCAGTCGCCGACGTCGACCACGCTGCAACCGGCCGCTTTAGTCGAGGGCCGGAGACATTCGTGATCATGAAGGTTGAGGACAATTTCAAAGGGCGGACAAAGGCGACGAGGAACGATCGATGGCCAGATGAGCTGCACGAGTTCGACATCGACAAGGCAAATGAGATCGAGCTCACAGTGTACGACAAGGCCGGAGACCACCCACTCCCCATTGGCATGCTGTGGATCCGCATATCAGACATAGCTGAAGAGATGCGTCGTAAGCGGATAGAATCTGAGCTCCAGCAGACTGGCTGGGTGTCCGCGGACAAGATGGGAGGTTCTGGGGCGCAGCCTGATATGCAATTCCAGCCACCTCCAGGGCAGGGCTACGCAGGAGCTGGCGGACCCGCCCCTGGAGGCATGCGACCTGGAGGTCCGGCGGCAGCTGCTGCAGGACCGCAAGGGGCACAGACTGGACCCATCTACATCGACGCCTGGTTCTCCTTGGAGCCCGTTGGCCGCATACAATTGACCATGGCCTTCATCAAGCACACCAAGAACAAGCAAAACTTCGATGGTGTGCTCGGCCGAAAGGGAGCCATTCGTCAAAGGAAGGAGGAGGTCGTCGAACAATACGGCCACAAGTTTGTCCAGCAGCAGTTCTACAACATCATGCGCTGCGCTCTTTGCGGCGAGTTCCTCAAATATGCAGCGGGCATGCAATGCGCGGACTGCAAGTACACATGCCACAAGAAATGCTATCACAAAGTGGTTACAAAATGTATCACCCAGTCGAATGCAGAGACGGATCCAGACGAGGCCAAGCTCAATCACCGCATCCCACATCGCTTCGAAAACTTTTCCAATATGGGCGCCAATTGGTGCTGCCATTGCGGCTATATCCTGCCATTAGGGAGAAAGCAGAGCAAGAAGTGCTCCGAATGTGGTCTAACTTGCCATGTAAATTGCGTCCATTTTGTCCCAGACTTCTGTGGTATGTCGATGGAGGTGGCCAACCAAATTTTGTCCGAGATCAAGCGAACGAGACGAGGACAGTCTGCGTCTGGATCGACTATGACCCAACGAGTGCTTCGACCACCACAGGGAGCGAAGCCGACTCCACCGCCACCTTCGCAACCTCAGTTCGCTCCTCCTCCCGGTCAAGAAGGGCAGTCTCCACAGGACAGGTATTCGTACGGAAAAGACCAGCAGTATGGTGCTCCACCGCGCCAACAGTCCTACCCGCCATCTGCAGAATCCCTTGGTGCTGCACGAGCCGCATCCTCGACTTCTGGAGCATCTGTCCAGACACCGACTTCACCCACTTCGCAACGGCCACCTGCTGGGCCCCGAAGCCAATCACAGTCAACAGCTCCGGTAGTTGCCGCATCTGCTGCAGCAGCCGCCATGAGTGGAAAGACTTCTACACCTGGCTACCAGCGATCGCAGACAGATTACTCGCCCACAGGTAGTCGGACGTCCGGCGGGTATCCACAGGATCAACGTATCCCTCAACAGCAGGCACAGCAATCTTCTGGATACAACCCCCAAGACTACGCTAACATCCCGACCTACCCTCCAACACATCAACAAGCTGCTCCAATACAGCAATACCAGCAGAAGTCGTATGCGATTCCTCAAAATCCACAGCAGCCCCAAGCGCAACAGCAACAGCCCTACCCTCCTGCTCATCAAGAGGTCCAGCAGCAACAGCCGAAACCCCAGGCTCAGCCAATCTCTGCCATGACCGAGGCACCGAAGAACAAGGTTACTCCTTCTGCCAATACCCAAGGCACTGGACGAAGAATAGGTCTCGACCATTTCAACTTCCTTGCCGTCCTGGGTAAGGGTAACTTTGGAAAGGTCATGTTGGCCGAGACGAAGGCTACGAAGCAGCTGTATGCTATCAAGGTGCTGAAGAAGGAGTTCATTATCGAGAATGACGAAGTCGAGAGCGTGCGCTCCGAGAAGCGAGTGTTGTTGATTGCCAATAAGGAGCGTCATCCATTTTTGGTGAATCTGCACGCTTGTTTCCAGACCGAGACGAGAGTGTACTTTGTCATGGAGTACATTAGCGGTGGTGATTTGATGTTGCATATCCAGAGAGGGCAATTTGGTACTAAGCGCGCTCAGTAAGTTGATTTGCATTGAGGTTGAATACCAGAACTCACGTGTTCCCAGATTCTACGCTGCTGAGGTGTGCCTTGCATTGAAGTACTTCCACGAGAACGGTGTCATCTACCGAGATTTGAAGTTGGATAACATTCTTCTCACGCTTGATGGTCACATCAAGATTGCCGATTATGGTCTATGCAAGGAAGAGATGTGGTACGGGTCGACTACAAGTACTTTCTGTGGTACCCCTGAATTTATGGCACCAGAGGTATGCATATCACACGAAGACACAGATCAACGGGCTAATGGTCTTGTAGATCCTCCTAGACAAGAAATACGGTCGCGCAGTCGACTGGTGGGCATTCGGTGTGCTCATTTACCAAATGCTCCTCCAACAATCGCCTTTCCGTGGTGAAGACGAAGACGAAATCTACGACGCCATTCTCGCCGACGAGCCTCTTTACCCAATCCACATGCCTCGCGACTCCGTCTCCGTCCTCCAGAAGCTGCTCACTCGAGAGCCTGAACTGCGACTAGGCTCTGGCCCGACTGACGCGCAAGAGATCATGTCGCACGCGTTCTTCCGAAACATCAACTGGGACGATGTGTATCACAAGCGCATCCCCGCACCATTCGTCCCACAGATTACGAGTGCGACGGATACGAGCAACTTCGATACCGAGTTCACGAGTGTCACGCCTGTTCTGACGCCGGTGCAGTCTGGTAAATCATCTACATGCAATATCTTCAATCGTTTGCATGCTAACGCACCCTCTAGTTCTCTCGCAAGCCATGCAAGAAGAGTTCCGCGGCTTCTCCTACTCGGCCGACTTCAACTGAGGATTTATTACCTTATCGGATACCCCAGGTTTTCAGCGATGGTTCGGATTTTGGGTCTTCTCTGCCGCGTGTGTGTGTGCGTGCGCAAAGCATAGGGTATAACAGCTGCATCTGGGCGCGATCATGTCTTCCAGAACGATGACTTGGTGTTCATGTGGCGTTTTGAAAATTGGCTGAGATATACTTTACACAATTCTTTTTTGCGGTCTTGAGATCTTTCTTGGCTTTCGTTCATGGCACATGGCTTTTGTAATCAGTCGGGGAGAGGCAGAGTGGGAGCGAGTGTTGGTGGTGGTAGATGCAGAAGGGTAAGTAGGGAAGGTAGGTAGGCAGAGCTATGCGTGGGTGGGAATTAGAGACGGATGCATATCCGGATGCGCTTGCGTGTCTTGAGCTTGAGCTTGTTACTTGGGTATAAGGAATTGTTTTGGGATGATTGAGCGGATGGAGTGGAATGGAATGGAATGGGCATGTTGACATTTCAATATTCTTACTATCTTTTTTATCTTGCTTCGCTCCTGCCTGTCGGCCTCTGGTGGGCGGCGTGCGAGGATAGTTTACGGATAGACGAAATGAAGACCTCTCACATTATTCTACTACTCGTACATGAACTTGACTCGTTAGTACGATCCCCGGATCCGCCACGTTTTGTATCAGTATCACACACGTTGATGCTCTCCTCCCGGGTCTGGGTCTGGGTTTGGGTCTACGCGTTGTTGCTGCACTGCAAGCGGCGCATTTGCACCACAGATGAAGAACAATTAGCAGCAGCGGGTGGTCTTTGCGCCGGCCTTCGACGTCAATCACCAGGCGCACATTCAAACTTACACAACTAGGCATATGGAAATTAAGGGTTAAAAAAGAACTATTATTAAATACTACTAAAATGTTAGAAGAACCTCTAAAAATATCTTAGATATTACTGAAAATTATAGAAAGTGAATTATTGGTTGTTGTTTTTGTTAGTTGTTTTATGTTTCTAGGGTAGATAGAGGGCGTAGAGGTACGATAGAGCCGCGAATCTTAAAGTTAATATTACTAGTCTTTAGAGTTGTAGTCTTAGTAGTAGCAAGTTTCTTGTCTTGACGTGTATTACACTTTATCGCGTTAGTTATTCCAAGTAACAGATGTCAGTTACTACACATATACTAGAGAAGAATAATAGTAAAGGAGAATATAGATAACTTGACATCTTTTCTAGAAGTATAGCAACTGGGTATAAAATATATGTATGTTCTTATCGAATACCCAGCCGCATTGGAGCATTAGATTGAGAATATCAAGGAGGGAATAAGCTTAAAGCAAGGGACTATAGCAGATTTTGGTAAGAACAGGTGTACTAACTGTTCAGGAGGCTTAGTTCTCTTAGTAGGCTCGGCTTTAGCTTTTTATTTTTGCTTTTAGAGTAGGGGAGTACGCCTAGGTGTAATGGTAGTGGTGCTAGTTAGTTGTTTTCTTTTCAACAATAATAGTGGTTTCGGCGGTGGTGCCGGTTTTACTGTCGTTGTGCTTGACCTACGACTACTTTAGATGACTCTACAAAGCTACACTTACACTACACTACCTCATCCCCTCTTCCCTTTCCCTTCACCTCAATCTCCCCTTCCTATGCAACACACCACCTCACGCGTCAACCTTGCTTCATTGTCACACCTCACCCATCCAACAACGGCGCAAATCGTCGCTTCCCTCCCTCCCGGGACGGGGGTACAGATAGCGTATCACGAATCCTAAAGTACTGTAATCAACTAAACAAAATCCCACCTAAGTAGTGTTTGATAGTCGAAGCGCTCCTACGGGATAATGTAACTACAGTATCTGTACCCCTCCCGATTTATCACACAAAAGAAGCGGGAAAAGCAGGCTCAAGCTTCTCGGAGATTTTGGCCGAAAAGCTTGGTGTTCCTGTCCATGTCCCTGCAGGTGAACATCGGCGATGCGATGCAGGGACGGAGTTGAGTGCCGATTTGTGCGGATGGGGATGCCGGCTGGGGGATGTTGGGTAGGGGCGACGTACATTGCCGTCTGCACGATATGCGGGTTTGTGTGCTCTGGTAATACGCATGAGGAATTGGAGACGGATGATCGGTGAGTAGAACCCAGTTTTAGTGGGAAGGAAAGCGGAGGCGGACTGGCTACGCGGAGATAAGAAAGGGGCACATGGACGTTTGAGAAGACAATGCGATTCGGTATGATGGGGTAGGATAGCAGGGTTTTGAGTTCGTCTATGTAAAGTCGTTAATGAGATCTATGCAAACCCGTCTTTTGTCGCTTCAAGTTCGTAAGTGGGAGCTGACAATAAAAATCGAGATGCTTCTACTGTTGTGCAGCCTTCTCCGCAGCTTGCAGTTCTGCCTCCACCTCAGCGACAACGACTGTCCTGACACCCTGCCAACCACCGCTCTTCTTCACATGGCTTACTCTCCTCGGCTTGTCCTCTAGACCCTGCATCTCGACTGGCAAGACTTCATTCCATGAGTATCCCTTCTCGCCTTGCAGCGCTGTTTCCACCGCATTGCTGAACTTGGCTGGATGTGCGGTAGCGAGGGAGATGTGGTGTGTTGTAGGAGGTTTCGAGCGTTCCGTGGATCGGTAGGTGGCTGCGAGACCGATCGCCGAGTGCGGGTCGAGGATGTAGCCTTTGGAAACGAGACTAGATGTTGTAGTGAATATCTCTTTGATAGTAGCTAGGGTCTGTTCATCCGTGACACGCTCGGATTCGAAGTCCACTTGAGCTGCCTTCAAAAGCTCTGCATCAACACTGAAGCCGCCTTTCGATTTGAGATCGTTGAGCCATGAGCGGACGTGGTCGCCGGCGGTCTTTCTCCTCTTCTCGACGGGGTCAGAGGTGGTGCTGTATATCTGGTGTGCGAGGAACCAGAGCAGGCGTTCGAAGTTGGAGGACACGAGGATGTCCATTGCTGGACTCAGGGTCTCCTTCACGCCGTCCTCGTGTGCCTTGACGCCGTCTTCCACAATGCCTCCCTCTGCCTCCGAACCGTGAACGGGCTTCTTCTCATATTTCCCTGACTGCCAGAATCTGTGCAAGATATCGTTCTCATTTGTAGCAATGACGAGCTTCTCAGCAGGTAGGCCCATGCGCTTGGCAAAGTATCCTGCGAGTATATCGCCAAAGTTGCCCGTGGGTACGACGAAGCGGACGGTAGAGGCTGGGAGGAAGGAGGATTGGCGGATAAGGCTGAAGTACGCGTGGAAGTAGTATGTGATCTGGGCGAGAATACGGGCCCAATTTATGGAATTTACGGCCGCGAGGCGGTGGGTCTTGTTGATTTCGGGATCGGCGAAGAGGGCTTTGACGAAGTCCTGGATGATATGTTAGTTTCAGATTCATGGAAGTGGATAGTATGGTCGTACCTGGCAGTCGTCAAAGGTGCCATCTACCGCCAGATTGTGCACATTCGCGTCCATGACCGTCGTCATCTGCGCTTCCTGGATCGGGCTGACCTTGCCATCTGGGTACATTATAAAGACCGAGACATCCTTCTTGCCGCGCAATCCGTAGATAGCTGCTGAGCCTGTATCTCCACTCGTCGCGCCAACGACCGTCAAATGTTCCCTGTTCCTTCCAGTCTTGCCCTGGTTCCTGCGTACCAAGAAGTACTCGAACAAATTGCCCAAGAACTGCAGCGCAACATCCTTGAATGCGAACGTCGGTCCGTGGAAGAGCTCCAGCAAATGTATGTTCTTCTCCTTGTCCAGCGTTATTGTGGGGGTGACGTCTTTCGTCCGGAAAGTTGAGTAGCTGCGACGAATGATGTCCTTCAGGTCTGCGGATGGTATCTCAGACGGTGAGATGTAGAGGGAGAAGATTTCGTAGGCGAGGTCTTCGAAGGAGAGGTGCTGCCATTTCGAGGCCCAGTCGGAGGGGAGCGAGGGTATTTCCTCTGGGATGAAGAGACCGCCGTCCGAGGCGAGGCCTTTGAGTACGACTTCCTCGAAGGAGAGATCGTATGATCCTCCGCGGGTGCTGAGATAGCGCTGAGATGCTGTGTGGGACGCCATAGGAGGGTCAATTGAATGAGTCCAAGCTGAATATTACGCCGTGAGGTAGGAAGTTATAGTAGAGAAACCGGGGACTTCTGAGTCAACAGAGGTCGAGTCTGGTAGAAGAATCAATTGCAGAGCTATTGGTGTTGGCTGCTTCAGTTCGCGTTGTCAAGGCCCTTCAGAGCGTATAATCCAACCTGAAGCCAGCCAGGCAATGGTGTCGCAAATGTGAACGTTGAACGCTACACCCGCGACCCTGCCCCACATGACAGTCCCCGATTCCTTCGCAATGATTCGGAGCCTCATCGGACCTGCGTCAAAGTCCCCGGTGAAAAATCTCTCCGCTGCCGGCCAGAAATTGCCCAGCCGCTCTTCGTGAAAAATTTCCGCCAAGCCGGTCCTCGCTTCGCTAGCGCCCCTTCCCGCACGGGCCGCCACGACAGGTTTAAAAGGCCGCCGCCCCCGTGTCCCTTTCCTGTCCGCACGACCTTACTTCATAGAATCAATTCTATAGGTATCGTCCTCTTCTGAGTCTCCTACAAGAGCTACAGAATCCACAACCTGGCTGATGAGCTGAACCCTCGGTGTCCCGGAGTGAGGCCTTATTGCAGTTGCTTCGGCGACTGTGGCGATGATCTTCAGTCAACTGGACGCGCGCTTCGGCCGCTCTGGACGACAGGACGCTGAGCGAAGTCTGACAGGCTTATCTTTTTCATTGAGCTTCGCGTCAAGAACGTGGACTTGAGGAAGACGAAACCCCATGGTGCCGAACAGCAGTGCTATTCTAGGGCTTTTGTTCGCGATCGTGGTCTATGAAATAGTGGAATTGATGGTACCTGAGCTTCATCGAAGAATTTTTGCCTCACGGCTCCCTAATCTACCTGTTTTGATCGCAGCTCTAGTTCCACCCATATTTCTCGTTGCCAACCCAATCGATCGTCTCCGCAACATTGCCTTCATGCTCTGGGTACCATCTCAGGCACGCGATGCTCTCCGTATCTCTATTCACGACCTTCGCCTCAGGGTCCAGCATCCAGGCAGCTGCGACCGCCGTTGAAGATGGGTTCCACAGCTCAACCTCATCCATCCGCCATTCATCTGCTTCTCTCTGCGCCATCAGTAGCAAGGCTGCAATGTCCGCGGCATGTTGGTGGCCCACGGATATCGCGTTTAGATGATCAGGACCCGTGCCTTCCCAGCTCGAATTTCCTTGATCTTCGATCACCAGGCGCAGGATGTGCAGCGTATTGTCTTTGGACTCTTCTGGGTTCTGGTTATACCACATGCGTGTCCAATAGCACCATACGCGCTTTCCTTTCTCGGTTCCCACGATGGCGCCCTTGATTTTCGGTGCTTTCCCGTGGACCTGCTTCCCTACGAAGTCCTCTCGCGCGTGATGCCATCTGATCGTCTCAATGTCTGGTAATTGTGCAACCGCGGTGTTGGCACTCTTCGGCCGCGAGTTGAGACTGTTCCTGATGAGCGCCTCGTCTATTTTGCATAGCTCCTCTAGATCTTCCTCATACAGAGGCTGCGCTGTCGGCAAGCTACTCGTAACCATCGTCTTCGACACATGACCCGGAACCGACACGTGCGCAGAGTTGAATGGCTCCCAACCGTGCTCTGCATAGAATTTCTTCACTGAGCATCAGCAATACGTCCAGCACCCATAATACCAAATTTGTACTCACCTTGCCAATGTCAGAGAACAGCACAGAGAAGAAGCATTTAGTCTCTTTCGTGGTTTGATACGTCTCCAACGCCTTCCCGACTTCGTGCATCAACCTCTGAGCGTACCCGCGCTTACGGAGATGTGACGCGCAGAATACGCTGCCGATTCCATGGGTAATGGTCTCGTAGATTTGGCCGTCTTTCCACACCAAGGCTTTCTTTCGGTAGGTTTCGCAGCTTGCAAGGGGCAGCCGGGCAGAGGTATCAGGATCGTATGGATTCTCCTTCATGGTGGTATCGACCAGGATCCAGTATGTGATTCCCCCATCTTTTGTCAGTGACTGTGATGCCAGGACTTCTTCTCGACGGAGGTATGCTTCAAGAGACAAAGCGCCTCGCCACTCGGCTCCGTTGAGCTTGAATTGTATCAATTTCTCCTCTTCGGTCGGATGAACGATTGCGAGATTTGGCGACCTGCCGTCTGGAAGATCTACGTGCGATCCCATTTTGATGAAGTTTTGACTCCTTGGAAAGGCTGAAGTTTGATTCCTTATACAAGGCTGGAACGGATTAAGTTTTCGGTACGGTTGTCGATCTCGCTCGAAGCATTAGTTCAGAATACCGCGCCCTACGAGCAACAAGAACATTCTTTCACCGTCGAGAATACTCCTTCGCGCCCTACAAATACCTGCCTCTTATACTCGTACACTGGATATTCACGATAAGACCATGCGACGGGATGTCACTGAGCTTCCGATGAAGGCCGTCAGAAAGCGAGTTCGTCGGAGGTCATGCGCGACGGCGACTGGCTCGTAAGCTTTTCAGGTGCCCGCTATTACGTGAAGAAGGTCACAGCTTCTGCGTTCAGCCATTGAGTTTAAGGCGATGTGGATTGCGGGGAATAAGCAAGCGTCTAGGTGCGTTTCTTTCAACTTGGTTCACCAGCAGTTTGTGGGGAGTTGAGTGTGGTCTGTGCGCCGGCCTTCGACGTCACTCACAAGGCGCACATTCAAACTTATACCCTTACACGCTAAGTTTTCGCAGTCAAGTGCGACGGGTCCGGCAAGATTATTAAAAGGAAAGTGCGCCTTGTTGTATAAGGCTTCTCTTAGTGTCCAGGTTGATGACACGTATTTGCCCGTCGTCCGTTACAACAGCCTACGGATTCTCCTTAACATCTTCGCGCTGCTTGGATGGACACTCCCCGCAAGCTAAACGACCATTTTATTGTTGTGATTAACAAGAACATCAACAATTAACGTATATATCGCTTGCTTAAACCCCATAAGCTGATTTCCTGTTTGGGTGCAAAATCACGTGAGTGGGGCTGAACTCCCGAGTGCTCGGCTAGCTCTTGGCGGGGAACATCCCATTCCAAGGGTCATCATCACAGATTAGCGTGGGCATTCTACTGCCAGGCACAGTCTGAAAGGCGGTCTCGGTGACACCGTAGGTTTTGGCCTCAAGACAAGTACCCCAGAAGCATTTCAGGGCCCTATATACAGCTTCAAGAAGCAACAAAGTGTTATATGATCGACCGCAGCCCTCGCGTTTCGCGATATATTTGTAGTTGACTCGATGCGCTGGTAGAGTTAGCCATTCATGTCCTATATTAGGGTGTCTAGTTGATCTAGAGATGCTCATAGCGTTTTGCGCAATGGGCTACACCTCGGCCTCATCAACAGGGCACTGAAATGATCCTCCTCATCATATATCTAGGTAAGATCCGTAAAATTTCTATATTTTCTTCACCTATGTTGCGAAGGTTGCAGTCACGTTGGTCCTCGATACCACGTCTCGAAGTACACAATCTTTCGAAAGTGTTCACCACAAAAAAGTATCAAGAGCTTTAGAAGAGTAGACAAATCGCTGCAATTCCTCTCACACAAAAGTACCCAGACAACTAAAGTCGCATTTAGAGAGCTAAAAAGAGAAATATGTTTGAGAGCATGAGACCGTAGCAGCAGCTTTTGCAGCGCTGTGAATTATTAAGGAAAAGCTATCTACGCTCCTCTTAGCCAATTCGTTCCTCTTGCAGAAACAGCGAGGTCGCATTGCGTGCTCTTCGACACTAACAAGGAGATCAGCAACCGCCTTAAACATCTTAGCATCCTTATCCTCACTCCACACTCTCTTTCATACCACTCTTAAAACTCGAAAACACCGGTACCGTTCCGAGAGTCGTGACTCTTTCCGATCGGCCGACCTAAGCACCCCCAGGCCGAGAAGTAGGACAGACCTAATCAGGGTAGTCACCTGTCGCTGAAGTCCTACCCGAGCTGTAATTAGAAACGAGACACAAGAGAGACGGCGCCTATCGTCTCTGAACATCTGGACGGGAGACGATCCCGTGGTGTCTTCGAATGCGTGCCGCTGTCACGCGGAGCATTCATGTCAGTCTGGCCCACGGCTACCAAGAGCTGCAGTCTCGGACAGAAGCAGAAGAAGGCATCCAGCCGCCCCAGTCCTGAACGAGGAGGCGGCACGTTGAAGAGCGGGCTTGTAGAGTATTGGATTTGCTAGTGAAGCGGTCTACGGGCAAACAAGGCTATGCGGTATCCACCTCGAGACGCATATTGTCGTATTAGATTTGTAGGAGCCCCATGTCAATCATGAAGTACCTGAACAAGATCTTCTCGAGCAACTGCAGCAGCTTCAGAAAGTGATACACAACATCTGTACCTCCATTGTGGAACATACTCTCGACTTCGCCCCAGGTGCTATGCAGGGTTGGTGTGCCCGGACACAGTATCAGTAACAACAAACTTCAGATGCCCCACAACTTATCTGCAGAGTAGGCTGCAGATCTTGCGATTTGGGTTGATCTTGCAGGAATGTCGTGGAACGCTAAACATGATCCTGGCAGAAATGAATGGAGGTTGGAATGCCAATGAGAAGTAACACAGACTAGGCATCTGTTCTCGCTTTTCCCAAATAAGGTTCGAAGGGAAGCTTGGACCCTTGAAATATCATATTGATTAAGATTGAATTCTGAGGTTCCGATGTACCGACAGGCACTTCCACCGGAAGACATCCAGCTAAGGAGAAGATATGAAAAGGAAATCAGACATTAAAAGCATGAACTTGCTAAAAAGCTACAATTGTCTCAGCTGACTGCAAGCTAGCGAGGCACTCTGCAAACCCCGGCAGTGGTTGTCTCCTCTTTTGGTAAGAAGCCGATACCTGCTACCCTGGACGTTCCCGAGCAACTGTGAGATATCAATTCACTCGAAGCGAAGAGCTGACGTGGTCCCCGGTGGAGCAGCGTAACTACCCGAGCGACGGGACATGAGATGTAAGTGCGCAAAGTCGACAATCTGCACGGTGAAGAGGTGTAACCCGTCGAAACGGTCCACAGCTTTCATCTCGTGCCGGGCTCTGGTTGGCCAGTCACTGCGATGGCTGCAGGCCGCACGCTGGAGGCGCCCGAGAGCTGCACTCAATTCCAATTCCAGTAATCAAAAACTAGAGGACGACTGTTGGATCCCGAGGATCGCGAGCAGTCGTGAGCGAGTGAGCAGTGCGTTAATTCGGACGAGCCCTTGTCCGCGACCGAAGACTGTCTCATATCGGGCCGTTTGCCGAGATGCTATCCGTAGCTCGACCACCCCAGGCGCGTCTGTGGTTTCGCTTTGGCGGGCCCGCTTTGGGCAAGCCGAGAGCATCAGGGCGGCAGCACGGCGTTACCCGCATGCGGCAAGGAGGACACACTCCGGTGGAGGGCGAGAAGCGACACAGCGTTGCACAAGAAGTGCTGCGATGTGTGCATTCCAGCTCACGCGTGGGGCCGCGCCTGCTTCGGGTCTTCTGGATGCAAGGCTGGTTCCACCGTCGCCTAGCGGCTTGGGTGTCGATCCAACTTGCAGCCCAGAGCACAGCGCCGTTCGATCCGAGAAGCGCTTCCCGGGCCCTTCAGCCTTCCGGCCAGTGCTGTATTTCTTAAGGCGTATACCCGTCGCGCGCCTGTTCGTCTGCTTGCCGTCCGTTGCTGATACCCGAGCCTCCACGCTCCTCTTTCCCTCCCACCCGCACCACTGGCCCTCTGCTCGTTCCGAGATTCGACTCCAGTGGATGCCCATGTGAGAGCAAACACTGACAGCAATCTAATTACGACCGCCTGCCTTGTGTACCCTCGTTGAGGGGCAGCTCAGGGCCACGGGCTCCTATTGGCTAGCCCTCGACCGTTCCCTGCCGCCACTCGCAGCTTCACGCCCGGCCGATGCGTGCCAGCGTCGAGCAAGAGCAGGAAGAGAGCAACTCGCCCGCCGCGTAGTATGCGAGTCCTCATGCATCATCAGAACTTTCCTAACAATACCGCCAAAATTCAGCCCTCACACTCAAGCCCCGGGGCCGGCTCGGCTGCTAACACTGCTCCTGCCCTACAGCCAGCCAGCCCAAAGCCAGCTCGAACAGGACATCTTAAAGACATCCTGGCTCCAGCTTCAACCCCAGAACCTACCTCACCTTCACCACCTGCATCAACTGCCCAAACGCAGGCACCCGTTGCGAACATCGCTCCTCAGGTTGCTGCTTCTACTACCATTGGAGGACCAATTCCGTTTGCGCACACGTCACCAAACACGGCGTATGCTTCCCCTCAGGCTACACAACCATCTCCTGTGTCGAATCCTGGACAGCCGCTGGTCAAGCGATCGGAACCTGGTCGTATGAGGGCCCAAATAGCGTGTACTCACTGCCGAAAAAGCAAGGTCAAATGCGAGAACAATGGGCTGAATAGACCCTGTAAAGCGTGCTTCAACGCAGGTCGAGCGTGTGTTTACGGTCCAAGCGAAAGCACTGGGCAAGGCCGAAGGCAGAGTGTTCTAACATCCAGGGGAGACCCGTCTAATGGCAATAGCAGTAATGAGGTAAGCTTAGCCTTGTCTTCACATTCTGACATCCACGCTTCCCATTCTTGATAACTCTTATATCATAACGTCGACCCCTTCACACGACCCCTATAGTGTTTTAGTGTAGACAACTTGTCCTCAGCATCACACTAACCCACTACCGCAGCCCCCCAAATCGAAGAGATCGAAAAAGACACATACACCCTCCTTCGAAGGTCCCATTAAGAAGGAGGGCTCTGTTCAATTTTCCGAAGTCTTCGATCCACAGCTCTTGACCGTTCCGGTGTGGGAGGAGTTGGTAAGTATTGTCTGACACCCACAGAGCCATTCCCTAACCAGAACACGCAGGTGGACATCTTCACGCAACACTATTCTGTCGATTTCCCCTTTTTCCATCCTACGCGGTTTAAGAAGAACCTTTATCAAGTTCCGCTGGCCACCGCACCAGCGAAATCTCTTCCAGCGGGAACTCCAGATCACCCTCCAGAGTTTCTGCTTGCTTTCCTTGCGCTCACTGCCCGCCACCATGACAGAATTGTGGCGCGACATGGCTCAGACAAGCACGATGGGGTTGTAGCAGCGTCAGAGCATTATGCCAGCGAGGCCCGTGCAAGGTTGGATCGCCGTGGTTCGGACGCACTTCCCATGAAGAGCCTCATTAGAGCTCAGGCCTACTTGATGCTTAGTATGCATGAACACATGATGGGTAGGGGTGAGGAAGCCTACATCTATGTGGGGCGGGCGATCGAGCAAGTGCATTTCGAGATGATCCACCTCGACCAGGACCTTGATAAGTTATCCCGCACCTCTCAAGCTCGAGGGTCAGAATCAATGAACCCCTACTCCCAAAGCCAGGCCCGGCGGGAACCGGATGAAGAGGAACGCGTCGACCAAGAGGTACGCCGTCGGACGCTCTGGAGCTGTTTTTCTCTGGACAAGTACGTCAGCAACGGCGAGTACCGGCCCTCCAGGCTCACAGCCGATCAATTCAAAACCCAGCTTCCTGGGACCGATCGCATCTTCTTATGGGGCCAGAATGTCAGGACAAAAATGTTGAATGAGGATACGCAAAAGTTCAATGAACGATTTGAGAAGATGAGAGAATTGGAGCGGAGTCTGTCTAGTGGCACCCGTCCTGATGATAGGACCGCCCACAAACTCCCCATGAAGGTTCCTGAGCCGATAGTAGAGATTGACGACGCAGAAGGGCATCTCACCCACGCCATCAGAGCACTCGATCACTATGGGCGCATCAATCTGTGGTGTTGCACGGGTGGAAGGAAGTCCGGGTACGCATAAGTTTTCAGCTGCTGTTTGTTCGATGACACCAATCACTGACTATGATACTAGAAGTGAGGAAGAGAAAAATATACCGCCATGGGACGCTAGATCCAAGGCCTACCAACTTGGCAGGGACCTTGAGGATTTTGAGAGAGGACTTCCGCCTGATCTTCGATACAATGATCGCAATACCCAAATTCACTCAAGTCAGAGAGCGACTTCGACATCGTACATCATCATCAACCTTGTGATATTTCTTGGTAACTTCTTGCTCCATCGGGACTATCTACCCTGCAACCCGTGGGAGAGCGTGTGCCCGAAGCCAATTGGACCTATCGAAGGGCCTCGGTTCAGTTATTCTCCTGGTCCACTATATTGGGAAGAAAGCGCACGCAGGTGCTTTCGCGCAGCTCGGAACATCGTACAGTTCCTTTACAGATGCCGAGAGCTTAGGATCTTGCCGGAGACGCCCTTCGTAGCATTTTGTGCTTGGAATGCTACATTTGCGGGTATATTCCTCTAGCTTTGTATCAACAATTACGTTAGCTGACACTTTACAGGTATCTACAGCTGGGTTTATCCTCATATGGACCAAGATCGCTCGATGCATGACCACCTGCACTCGACAGCGCAGGGCCTTCTCGATGACCCAGCCAATGCCTTCGCACTAGTTAAACATTTCGCTACACAAATGCCCATGGCTAGCAACTGGTGCATGATGGCTAAACCATTAGCTCGCACACTTCAAAAGGTTAGAGATCGCCCGGATAAAAACCTTCCTCAGAGCTGGTATTGGGACCTACATAAAGAGCATCTGGCGGACTTGGCGGCATGCAAACGAGCCTTGGAGACCTTTCCGTTGCGCGATGTTTCGCCTCGTGAAGATGCCAACAGCGTTGCTACTCCGTCCGTGAAGAGCGAACACCCGTCCGTGAAGAGCGAACACCCATCCGTGAAGAGCGAACTCCCGTCCGTGAAGAGTGAACTCCCAGAGACACCACCAACTAATGGGGCTCCTTCACAGCCAAGCGGCACATCATGGAATGCGGTTAATAATCAACGACCCTCGACCGCGAGTGACGACTCCAAAAGTCAGCCCTACACACCTATTTATCAACATGCCTCAACACAGCCCCAATCACACTCGACACCTCCGCAGTACGTACACCAACAGTATTCTTTGGACCCCAGCTATCCCAGTTTAAACGTTCAGAAGGGCGCCGATCCTGTGCAAGAAATGTTTGGGTACTACCATCATTACCCGGACGGTCAATTTGATCTTGACATTGGCGATATATGCGCTTCTTGGGAATATCCAGAGTTCACTTTGGATATGGTGGACCAACCTGCATTCTTTAATGCATCTTTCGTCAAGCATGCTGTCCAAGATGCCATCACAACCGACGGAGGCAACGCCTATCAATGACCACAATATTCTTGGAAACACCAAGCTGCCTTCGGATATGATTCTGTGGTTTCCTCATTGACGAGGTTCGCATGGAGTCACTTGTGCTCTCTGTTCTCTGTCCAGTCTTCTCGAATGTGAGGTATCCCCATCCGGTCCTTTTGGTTCTTAATTATGACGGCCTATCCCTCCCTCAAAAGCACGGCATTACGCGTATCTTGTATCGGCTCTATCCCTTTCCATTATCACGGTTGATTTCGGTACCCCAATAACGATTGCACGCTTTTCCCCTTATCTCGCTAATCTCCTAGCAGCAGCGGCGTGCTCATATATGGCCAGCTCTGGATTGTTGGGTAATAGAGTATTGGTAGTGGGTGGGCGGCGGTATTCCAAGAAGCATGTTTTAGAGGGACGGCAATTTACTACTTCACGGTCGGCTTTCTTAACTTAACGACAGATATTTGGTATCGTGGAGGCAAGCTGAGCGTGGGCGGCTTACTTGTGTATTTCGGCAATTTTAGCATTAACTGTCTTTGTATCTGCAGTGTCCTCTCTTACTTCTTTCGTGACTGCTCACAGCCTCTGCTTCGTTTGACGTGGAGCAGCTCTCTCACCTCACCGTTACCTAGGTGATCATGCCTTTACCTTCGATCTCTACCCACATAATCCTTCCATCGATCTACCTCCCATCACACCACTCGTTGAACCGTGATATCCACTACATCCCCTTACTCTCTCCACACCACTAACACCTCTCCATCGCGGCTTCACCCACTACTCACCACATCCAAATGCCAGACCAACCACCACAGAAGCCCGCCAGCCCAGGCACCACAAAGAGGAGGTAACGTCAACTAACACACAAACTCTCCCAACCGTCAGGCAACTCTGTTCCTCATACCGGCTTCACGCACAGTCCCGCAACCCAACCTCCGTTACCAAAGATTACGGTCACGCTCCCGACGCCGACGTCTACTCCCCTGCAAAGCCCGTCTTGGAGCGCTTCAACGACTGCTTCGTCATTTGTGCAGTCGGGTCAAAGTGAGCCGAAGCCGGAATCGCAACCCCATGCGCAAAGCACACGTAAGTTGCCGTATAGAAGTGTGCTTTTCGCTTCAAGAGGTTAATGGTGGGACAGAACGGGTAGAGCAGAGTACGGCGCAGCGCGTTGACAGGAATGAGTTGAGGTTCGCGGGGGAGGTGCTTGGGAAGAGGATGGTGGGGAAGTTTGGCGAGGGTGCTGGGGAAAGGGTGAGGGAAGAGGAGAGGAAGAAGGTGAAAAGGGAGGTTGGGAGGGAGATGGTGGGCAGGTTGAAGGAGGGTGTTGAGAGGAGGCTGACGGAGGGGGATGGGGAGAGGAAGTAAGCGTTGGGGAAGATGTTAGATATCAAGATTGGGGGCAGTGACGACAACTGGCTGTCGGGAGACAAGATCACGCTGGGTAGAAGGCGTTGGGCATATAGAGAATACGAAATAGCACTTATAGGTTCTGAAAGGAACAAAGATTGGGGGAGGATATTATTGATTACTCAAAGCTAACTACTATACATGAACATCAATCGTAGTCGTAACCACATATCGAGCCATTTACTTCATGAATCCAGCCTTGCCATCACCGTTCGAGTCAACCATCGGGTTAAGCTTGCTCATCAAGCCGGGCTTCTTCTGTGTACCAGCTGTGGTGTTGTCATACTCCGAGCCGCGCTGGTAGTCACCACCAGTCTCGTGCCTCGAATTCAGTGTGCTGCCAGTGGTGCCGCTGCCAACACCGGTGTTGTGGGAACGCTCATGCTCGAGGCCTCGCTCGGCAGTGCGCTCAAGACCACCAGCTCCGGTAGTGTGGCTAGGGTCCCTGGAGGAGTGGGTGCCACCGTGACGGCGCTCGCCATCAAGGGGGTCGAAGTCGCCGTGCATTGACTGCTTGGATCCGGTCTCGGATGCGTAGCGGGAGTCCTTGTTGCCGGAGTGCTTGAGGCCTTCGAGGGTGCCGCCGATATTCTTGGGCACGCCCTCGAAGCCGTCGTAGCGCTCCTCGCGGCCGCCGAGGACACCACCTTTCTGCTTGTAGTCGCTCAGGTTGACGGGAGGTAGCGTTGAGGTTTCGTGATGTTTCGCAGCCTGGTGATGTGTCTCATGGATGGGGACTGTGGTGTGGACAACGCTTGGCTGGATGGTCTCCTTCTTCAGTACTGGCTGGATAGTCTCGTGGATGTGCTGAGAAGAAAATTAGATAATGTAGCAAAAAAGATTGATGGTGGAAGATCACTTACATGATGGACATGCTCTCCACCGATGGCTTGGCCAGCGCTCTGAGAGTGTGTCTTGTCATGCACAACTTGCTGGTCGCGGAACTGAGCTTGGTCGGTTGCTAGTGCATGCTTGGAACCCTCGACGTCTCTGTGATCGAACTCGCGGTGCTGTACTGAACCAAGCTTCGCTTGGTGTTGCTCTGGAAGGACCTCCTTGTCATGGACAGGCTGGACAGTTCGGTGGTAGTGGTCTTGGTGCACTTCTTTGTCGACTGCAGTCGTCACATTCTCATGCTCATGCTGCTTAACAGTCTCGTGCTTGACGGCTGGTGCCACTGTCTCGTGGACAGTGGTGTCGTGGTGGCCGGCTTTCTTCATGAAGTCGCTGACTGCTGCCTTGGCTTTATCCATTGTGATTGGGAAGTAATTGATGGGAGGAGGGTGGATGGATATAAAGATCTGGAAGTGATGGAATAGATGTGATGGGGTTTTGGAATTTGGATGATGTGAATGTGACCGAGCAGCTACTAGCAGGCTTCTTATACCGAGAATGGACAGTTGAAAAGTAATTCTCAAAACGACGTAATAAGCAAAGTACCCCTCAACCTGCCCTATGCCTGCCTGGCGACATAGTACGCCTTGTGGCTGACCCATCAAGACCCACACTAATTGGCCGGAAGCAGAGACCCAAGCGCGCGTCGACGGTAGCTTCGGCGACTTCGTTCTAGTGAAATCAATAGGAGTTCGTTGAATGTATGACCGTTCTGGTACAATGCGTCTAGGCCCCATCGCCATCGCCACAGCGGAAACAGCGCCATCCGCTGCCAGGCCGTGACTGTCGTCATAGGCATGGGCATTCGAGAGCAGTAAAACTCGTTTCTACGTGGAATGATGGACTTTCCGTACGCCTCTTTCAGCCACTCAGTGGTGGAGTGACAGGCCTGAGTGATTCACGTCAACTCACTAAGCTCTGTCTGCTCATGTGGAGTGACAGGCCTTGATGCCAATTGACAAATTCCCATATTCGGATGCGCAGATCTGCATGGGGCAGGACGGGCATTGTGAGCACGGGAGAAGATCGTCCGCTGGGATGCGGTCATGGATCGAGACACAATGGTCCGTGCATGCGCTAGCTAAGACGGATTTGCTTCGTCAACCCCGATCTCAACCTCAACCTCTACTCGCCTAGCACGAACAAGTGGTCCTGGAAGCTCGACCGCGATCCAGTCCCACGCCTGCGGGGCAATGATCATCGATCAGCTACTGCACAAGGCGACGGCATGTCCGCGACAAAGGATAAGCCCTGTCGTCATCCCGCGCTGGTACTCCACACCTGGCGGTACCGATGACAGGCTCCTGCATCTGTTGAAGCCTAGAGTGCCTGAGCACCAAGTTTGCGACACGTAGACCACGGATGCGCGCCTTAGTATTGTCAACGTCATACGAGGCTACGGTCAAATCAGACGGCGTCGCCGGCAGTGAGGTCCAGACCAAACAGTAACTAGCGAAGTGACAGGAAACGGGGTTTCGACGCGAACCTAGATCAGGGCTCCTTTGGGATAGTCGGCGACGAGCAGTTACCGCTTCGTGTGCGAACGTTGTGCTTGCTTTTCGCCTGCCGACCCAGCGCTGCTTCTTCCGGCACAGGGGCCCCTGCTATGCGAAGCTTTTCTGTCCTGAATATCAGGCAACGACCAGTTCCTCGCACTCTCGGAGCCTTGCGATATGCTCATTTGGACCTGCTTTGCTCAGCGGCTCCTTCACTAGGGCGGACCTGCCCAAGCTCTTTGATTTTCCGGTTTCCTCTGCTCCTTAGTGGCATTCGGTTTTTCCCCGCCAGCTGAGACGGCATAATACTCTAGCTGTATTCAACCTATACCTGATTTATCCTTGTGTGCTACCTTTCACATAACTCCCTAGGCACCCTGCCTATATGCAACAGAAGTTCAGAAACCTGTTTCGGCGAAGCCAGCACGCCCACACTCCAACACGTGGCGATCATTCAATATCCGCGGATCTCTCCACTCGAAGAAGCTCTGCATCTGGCCAATCACAGGTATCTCACGCGGCTAGCAATACGACCCGAGACAGTAGGAGCATGTCATCTGCTCTACGTCCAGTCGCGTTCTCAGAAGATGAACGACACACCAGAGAAGACGAGATAGCGGATGACTACCAGGCATACCTACCCGCGTTATCGTCGAACACTTCCAATTCCCTCAACGACGGTATCAAGCATATGTCTTTAGGCGGCGACTCGCGATTGGCGACCGAGCCGAGCACACTCAGACATCAAGAGGACGTTGCCGACCGAAACATTGCGAAATGGAGTAGAGATGGTCAAACTTTGCGAAATAGCTCATTAGATACTGGAGACCAAGCCGCCTCGCGAAACTCGCTCGGGAAGTCCTCCTTGGAGAGTCATGACCCATCTTCAAGAACCAGAAGAGACTCAATACCGGAGCACCAAGTCCACACTCATTACTGGAACAAGCAGGATCAAGGTGCCAAGGTTGCTAGAGACGAAGTCAGCCTCAACAAGCGAAGAGATCGCGTAAGCATCTCCTCAGTACCCGATGAAAGCGGCCCATCGCGCGCCCAGCGGAAGTCAGCGCCTCTGCGACATACACCTCATATACCCGATGGAGATCATTCTAATCTCAGGACGGCTTTTTCGGATGGGACCAACGACAGCCAGTCCCTCCCTTATCGCCAGAAACGAGATCCCAGAGGACCGTCCTTAGAGGGCGTAGTGAACCTTCAAGACAGTGTCGATGTTGACAAGACAACTCGAGTAGCTCCAGGTATGTCTGTGCCGCATCACAATAACAACTTGCACACAGCTAACATACTCCTCAATAGCTGTCACACACGAAGTCGTAAGACCTCACGAGCACGAGATTATCGAAGAAAAGATCTACCGCGAGATCCACAATCATGATGTCTACCACTACATTCTACCAGTTCGCGAAGTTGAGGTTCTTCCTGCCCGACATTTCGTATCGACACCAGATGGCAATGGCTTAATGGAAGTCCCGGATACCAAGTTTCCAGGATGGGCAGAGAGAAATCCAGCATGGGCTCCTAGTACGATAGAAGAGCTTCACGAACCGGAAATTTCACATATGCCGGCGAAGCTCACAGAACCGAAGATCATAGATGACAAAAAGTATATGACGCCGGAGGGTTACGAGAGGCGAGAGACGACATGGTTACATCCCGCGACTCTAGAAGATCTGAGCGACTATAACGGCGCCGTACTGCCGATACACTTCGTCCAAGACCAACCAGTTGATGATGTACCCGACCACGAAGACATACTGTCTGCGATACCAAGCAACCTCGTACCGCCGCGCAAGGCTTCGTTACATAACACCAATGGCAGGACTTCAGGAGCGAAAAGCCACGATTCCGTTGCCTACTGATATCCTGACATTGAGCATTCCTAATTATTTCTAAATCGAAGCGGTTCTTCTCACTCTCAAATTGCACATCTTTTATGCCTTAGTGTTTTGGATATCACCTTTTCAAAATATCACGTTTGAACATTCGACATCCGAACTTCCGCTTGCAGAATGACTTTACGCTTCAACCTCAAAAGGTCCCTGGAACGTAGCGGGTCTCCTGTCCATCAATCTGGCTTCTATACCCACCTACCTGAACGCGCTGTCTCGGGCCCATATCCGGTGACGGCATAGCCGTACGCAACCGCTCCTGACCCTCGCCTACATCTTGGAACAGCATATAGTCCTTCCGCTTATTGTCTTCCGAACGCATCGATTCCAGCATTATACCTCTCTCATCCTCCTGAGTACTTTTGTTCTGCTTGAAGATGCCAGCCAAAATCTCAATCTTTCCCCTTCTTTTTTCCTTTATTGACTGAGCCGTGCCACCAGCATTAGTTTCTACCGCTGTATACTTTGCTGTTTTTGACTGCCTCCACACCTTGATGTCGAAGAAGGCCACGAGAAGCGAGAAGAAAGTCGCGGTTACCGAGAAAGCAAAGAGTGCCTTGAAGAGATGGCACACTAATGAGATATCGTGGCCCATCTCGGACGAAGTTGGACACTTGGAGCGTAGGTGGTCATCGAGTTCACGGCCCAGTAGCGCTGTTGAAATGAGCCAGAGGAGACCAACCGGGACGTGAATGAAGAAGAGCAAGAGAGACAATCCAGGGGCTAAGCATCGAAGGATTGCTGTGAAGAAGACGCTGACGATGTTCAAGAAGGATGCTGCCATGACCTTCATTGTGAGCTTCGACTCAAGGAGATGAAGGACTACGTTGACTCACTATGACTATTGGCCATGGCACGGACCGATACCCTCGACGAAGGGCATCGATGAAGAAGCTCAATATTCCAGAGACGATGAGTGCTGCTATGAAAGACAGTCCGCTCGCAATCTGGGCAACGAGACTTGGCTTCTGCGTTGGACGCGCGCGAAGCTTGGAAGGCATCTTGTAACGAGTAATGAAGTTGAAGAGGTTGAGATGGATGTCAGCGTGGGAGGACGAGCAATTCGCGCATTATCAACTTCGTTCCAGCATCACGCCCTCGGACTGAGCGACTTCAGCTAAGGAGAACCCAGAAACCAGGACATGAGTTCCATCACATTCTCGGGACATGAATCTTATATTCAGCTGCTCATTTCGGTTTCGTATCCAGGTCTACTGGTTGAAGATCTGACACAAGGTGGTGTCCAGATATAGACACCAAGGTACGCTGCCAAGACGAGAGACATTCCCTAAGCGGTTCTATAGAGCGAAAATGTCCAATTCGAGAATTCCAGGCACTTGTGAGCCGTTGAGTCCAGTTACGTGATGTCAGCTTTGGATTTAAAGTTGCTTTATGCACCTCGTGTCTTGGCCCCTACTTCGGGTATAGCGTCTGATTACTACTCCATCTTGTTCAGCCTACGGTCCACGACGCTTCCTGACACCACATCTATGGACTTCCAGATCAGACCTGAATTTCCCTGAAAGATGCGTGAGCCACCTTACTGGTTTCCGCAGCCCAGAAATTGGGTTGCTCGGACCTTGTTCTCAGCCTCAATGCACGTCGCTCTTCCATCAACGGGAAACGCCCCTGCAACTCGCCGACCTTCTTGATCCTTTCATCTGGGGCTACGGAGTCTAGTTCTCACTGCTTCAGCTATACAGAAAAGCCACCATCTCGCGGCTTAGAAGCGTTTTGGGACAATGTTATACACTTTCGTCTTCCCCGGACTTCAACGATGCCGCGGAGGAGTACAAGCTTTAGTCACGCTAGAGATCTACAAGCTGTGTTTAAAGAAAGGATGAAAGTGATGATTCGACATGCAGTTTAATTAGTAGCTATTTCGAGCTGATCGTGAGGCTGAGGAGAATAGTCAACTCTCGCAACATGCTTCTGGATGTCTCTAGCGGGCTGTTTAGTGTCGGGGCGCAACACTCAGGAGACATGAGGGTAGCTGATCGGAACAGTCGCAAGACATCGTGTTCGGAGACTACGAGTGTCGTGGGCTTAGATCGTCAAATCGCCAACCCAGCTCTCAATTTGACTTCTAAGAGTACCGTCTTCGATGCCGTATAAAGGACGATGAGCTTCGCACAGTATCCAAACCCATCATCAAGCTGTTTTTCCTTATAGTCACAGCCTTCCTCTTTATCATTAGTATAGATTTCACACCCATCGACTCGGTCTTCACAAATACTCGACTTATTCATCCACCGTCTCCCCAATGCCGTCCATGAGAGCAAACCTCCCGATGGCAATGGCCATAACCTGCATGCTCAAAACAGCCACCATGACCGCCTGCTACGAGTCCCCCGTTAACGGCTCCCACGGCTCCTACTTCAACACCCTCACGCCCACCTACTACCCTCCCAACGGCGACTGCTCCGACTTCTACGTCCCCATCCACCTCGACTACGAGCAGCCCGACCTCAACATCACGAAGTGGACGAACCCGTACGAACTCCAAGACTTCCTCTCCTCTCTGACCGCTCGTGCGGGCGCTATGAACCCCCAACAAGCCCCTTTTGGAGCCACAAAGCGCTTCACAGGCGACTATGAGATCGCGGCTAGTTTCTGCACGCCCAAGAAGCCCAAGGATGGGAAAGAGAAAGTTGTGATTATGGCGACGCATGGCATTGGGCCTGCACGCTCGCACTGGAACTCGCCGTATAAGCCTGATGAGTTCAATTTCGTGAAGTTTGCGCTCGAGAAGGGGTATTCTGTGTTCTTCTATGATCGGCTGGGGTGTGGTGCTTCGTCTCGGTACGTCTCTCACATCCTCCTATATCATAGTATTATGACGAGATCAACGACTAACGTGTGTATGTGATGGCAACAGTATATCCGGCTTCGAAGCTACCCTCTCAACCGCGTCAGCCGTCATCAAAACCCTCGCCACCTCCCTCAAACAGGGAAAATATACCGCGCACATCAAGCCCTCCAAACTCGTCCTCCTCGGCTTCAGCTTCGCCTCCTTCACAATCCACAGCACCATCGCCGAATCGCCCTCCATCGCCGACGCCGTAATCCTCACCGGCATCGGGCTCAACGCGACGGCCGGTCTCGGTCTGAACCCCAACGGCCTGATCCGCTCGTTCGTCCCGCGCATCGCGAATGTCGAGAACCCCGCGCTGTATGGCGACAGAGACGAGGGATACGTGACATGGCCCTCCGTCTTCGACCTCATCATGAACTACTTCAAAGCACCTTTCTTCGCGCCCGAAACCGCGACGTTCACCGAATCAGCAAAAGAACCGTACGCTATCGGCGAGCTGCTCACGTTTCCGGGCCCGGCGAGTATTTCGGCGGAGAAGTGGGATAAGCCTGCGCTGCATCTGACGGGGGAGAAGGATTATATTGCGTGTGATGGGGATTGTGCGAAGGATGGGATTTATGAGACGCCGAGTAGGGAGTATTATAAGAATGCGCGGCCGCTGCAGTTGAGTGTGCATCCGGGGGCGAGCCATCATGTTAATTTCCATGCTAATGCTACGGGGGCGTTTGAGGTTATTACGGCGTTTTTGGATGCTAATGTGCACTGAGCGGGAGGAGGGTGTGAGAAGAGTTAGAGTTGGGGGTGAGAAGGAGGGAAGAGGCGCACGGTATTGCGAAGGGTAATTTGAGTGGGGGAAATGGAGAATATGTCGATTTACCGTGCTGGTTTGTATTATTGTGTTTTCTTCATACAATCCTTATCTAGACTTCTCATAATCATATGTTTTGCCGCCAAACGCCTTTTGATGCTCATGCCACGCCATGCATAACCTTAGCAAAGCCTCCCTAGTCAGTCTATATCGCACTTTTCCCTCAAGCTCTCAATTATTCCTGCTTCTTATGGATCCTCGGCAAACACAACCATAGTCCCAAAATCACACCCAGCAACGACAGAATAATCGGCTGCAGCACCTTCACACCATGTCCCTGCGCAATCGCCCCAACAGCGAATGGGAAAATCGCAGCACCACTCCCACCAAAAGCAGCAGCAAACCCGATAGCGCTGACGTGTAGATGTCGAGGTAGGAGTTTCGTCGCAGCAACAACCGCAGCAGGGAACAACGGACCGAGGAAGAAGCCCTGGAACGCAACCGCAACAGCTGAGACGTAGAACTGCGGAACTAGCCAGAAGACTAACTCCAAAGCCATGGTGAGCGGGAGGTATATTGCGATAGCGAGCTTCTCGCCCAACTTAGGTGTAATGAAGCCTAGAATTATTCGACCGACTGTGAGACCCATCCAGAAGCCCGTTGCCGTCATGCCGCTGGCGAAAGGTTTGCCGTCTCTGACTTGCAGCATGAATTTGACGATCCAGCCACCTAGAGCTACTTCGATACCGACGTAGCCGAGGAGGAAGAGTGCGCAGAGCCATGTGACTCGTGCGTGTGGAAGGCGAATGAGGGCTTCTTTCATTCGGTTGTCCTTTGCGTCGGTTGAACGAGGGTTCTTCGCGCGGAATTCTGCTCCGGTGGCGCCCCAGAAGGCTGTGATTGACGTGGCGAGTTCGATGACTGCCATGCCGATCTATTGTGTCGTTAGATTTATGTCCAACCCGACTCGAGACGTGCGTTATGATTTAATCTTACCATCACGTAGTAGAAGTTATACCAAGGCATTCCACCACCTTTCGTGATCATAGTCGTGGCGATCAACGGCGACAGAACAGCACCCACGCCGTAAAAAGCATGCAGGAACCCTAGCACCTCATTCGGGTTGGCCATGTTGCCAATCCAGGCATTCCATGCAGCATCAGCCAGCCCATTTCCAAAACCAGCGACCATGAAGATGACAACTAGAACGGGGTATGGAGGATGGACAGCGATGATGATGTACGCTAGTAAATGGCACCCAGGCGAGATCATTGCGACACCTCGTTGGCCGAACCTGAGATGGATGTTGTTGTTGAGCAAGGCCGATGCAGTGTATCCAGCTAATGGTGACAGGAAGACCAAAGATATGATGACAAATGTGAGGTTGTAGTACTCTTGCAGCTAGAGAGACCGTCAATCTCAATCTCAATCTAGGAATCGCGTTAGAACTCACATAAGGAATCAAAGCCCCATACGCAGCATCATTACTCCCCATAACCACAAAGCTCCAAAACGCCGCAAAAGTCCGGAGCATATTCACCCTACTCTGATTCCATCGCTCTAGCTTCTCAGCGGACGCTGTCGTGGGCGAAGGAAGGGTCTCGACGGGATCACCGTTCCTGGAATCGCTCAAGATATTGCCTAAGGTGAGACTTCGTCGTGACTCAACATGAGGTTCCCTCTTGGCTGGCTCAGACAGGTAGTTGGAGACATCTGCGAGTTCGATGGGCTCGATGACGCAAGTTGACGAGCCGCCGTTGTGGTGAATCGCCATTCTGACAATAGGAGCGTGAAGCCGCAGGTGAATAGAATGCAGTCGTAGGATGCGTTCGAAATTACGGGTAGTGAAGACCAGAAGTCTCTACCACCGCAATACCCTCAGATATCAAAGAAACCACCACAAATTCCAGTCTTATACCCGACACTCTCAGTCCATGCTCTTCTTTGACTCACAACTCACAAATCGTCACCAAGACCGTGATTACCAAGGCCGAGCAACAGTCAGTCACTCGAACAAAAGGGCCTGAAGAAGTACGCAGTCGATCACCTGCAGTCCGTCACCGAAACCATCTTTAGACACCTTTCTTTCTTTTACCTTCTCTGTGGGGAACCCGCGTTCGCACCAACCTTCAATTGGGCAAGCACGAGCGGTGCATCCTCGGAAGGCATGAAGTGCCGTATGGACGCTCGGTCCGTGCAGCCGATCGCGGGGTATCCAGCTTTCATTGGTTCAAAGTCGGAAGTTGGATGGTAAGCAGACGACGATGATTCAGACGATATGACTTTTATTGTGGATGTATTGGGGTTGTTTGCCACGACACGAGGCCTTACGCCTAAATGTCGTCGAAGAGCGAGTTTGGAGTCATACACACATAGTGCCTTAGCAATCGAGACCCACACAGGAACCTCCTCCGCCCTTGTTGCTGAACAATCGCCGTCACAACGCTCTACGTCTAGCTGTGCCCTATCACGACAACTGCAATACTACGGACTTCGTTGAGCATCCAGTGGGTACCTAGATCACGAGTCGTTGCTCCAGCACAGCTCGGAGCGTTTGACGCATGCGGCCATTCGTTCCAAGAGAACCAAGAGCCTCGCACGGGCCGTCGGAGAGCTTGGTGGTGTCGGAGTAGCTTGGCACAGCACCCGTTCCAGATCTCGCAAGGGGTGACCGGATTGGGACGGCATTGACCGAGTCGTCGCCCATCCCTCCCATCTGGCTGGAAAGAACGGTATCCGAAGAAGAGCTCATGCGGTTTTTTGACGATGCGTGTTGCATGTTGAACGCAGACATTGAAGGCAGAAATCAAAGGAAGCGGAAATCGAGGGAAGCTGAGGATGGGATGGGAAAGTTGAGAGCGATGGACATCGAGAGCGAGGAAGTTGAGTTATTGAAGTATTTTCCATTCCAACCACTAGCAATTACCTACAACCCCCTCCTCAGGCTCCAGAACCCTCTTCCCACCCAGTCCAGATACCAGTACCTCTCTACTTGCTCCCGCTCCAACAAAAATGATATGGGGGTATTCAGCGGGCATATCGCCACATCTAGACCAAAACAAAGAAAAATAGAGAAGAGAAAAAGGAAACCAAAAAAATAATTCTTGTGATCAAACGCTTGTATTCTTTCAACGACTGTAAACGAATTCAAAATGGTGTCGTCGCGAAACACAACGTACAAATAACATAGACCATGCAGCGTGTAGCGTAGGCGTTTGAATTCTAACCGTCTCCCTATGCATACTTCATCAAACAATTAAAAGACAACGCCGACGATGGCGAATGGTGATGATCAGGAAGGGCCTGGCCTTGAAGAGAGCCGTCTATGAGGGCTGGATGACGGAGGGGCCGGCCAGGACCTCGGTGTCGGCAATGGATTGCGACTTCGTGATCATCATATAGACCTCGCCCTGGAGACCCTGGGGCACGGTGCAAGATCCACCGTTGAGCTGGGCGAATTGGTTGCCGCCACTGAAAGACTGTAAGCAGATATTCCTTGAATGGATGCTGGAATTGACTTACGGAGCAACGAAAGCGCAGAATTGAGCACCTGCGGGCTGAGCAGCGTCGGCGAGCTTGAGGTTCTGTCCGGGAACGGCAGCTGCGGCATTCTGGAGGTTGATGGCGGGGAACGGCGTGATTGCCAAGTTGGAGCCCTCCGGGCAAGACTTGATGAACTGAGCGGCGAGCGTGAAGACGGCTGTGGGACCAAGAGCTGTGTCAAACGCAGCAGGCACGGGCTCAGCGCCGGAGGCAACTCGGATAAAGGCCTGATGACGTGCCTCGACGGTGAGAATGGAAGCAGCAGCTGAGAGGACATCGGAAGAGTTCACGAGAGGAGCAGCACCGAGATAGGCGGAGACACCAACAGCCTCGAGGACACGGGCGGTGGCAACCATGGTCTTCGCATCCGCCAAGGCAGCGTCGAAGTTGTATTCGCATGGCTCGACTGGCTTGGTTCCTGTTGCGGAGATGGCGCTGAGCAGGGTTGTTACGTGAGTAGCCTCTGTCTGTCCGACGTTCGTGAGCGTCTTGATCTGACTGTCGCTAAGGCCCAAAGCCTGGAAGTCGCTTGCTGGGAACTTGGCGAAACCCATCTTGTAGAAGGTTGACTCGAGGTGCTCTGCGGTAAGAGCGCTGTCTCTGTTAGTTGCTATCCCATTTCCGTTGCACTATTTGGGTACTCACAATTGAAGGATGTCGACATCGGACAAGCCACCTCCTGCTGCGGGAGCTGCAGGAGCTGCTGCCACTGAGGTCGCTGCTGCGGCGGCAGAGCTCGCGGCGCTCGATGATGATGCTTGACGGGCTTGTATCCTGTCGTTGGCCGGAAGGGCAACAGTGAAGGCCGGAGCCACGGCCAGGAGCCACTTGAGAGTTGTGCGTACGCTAGGCATTTTTGCTGATATTAAATTCGTTCGACGAAGATGTAGAAGCGTTGGAATGATCGACGGCCAGCAAAGACTTGCTTTGATGAATTATAAATTTCCTTAAAGTCCAACCAGGGACGGAGGGGAGAAGTGAATGCTAAAGAGTGAATGGTATTAGGTACTGGATGGAAGGGCCCTCTGCTAGTTGATAACCACAGAAAACGTTCAAGAAACGAAAGCGGGCGCCAATGGATCTTATAACCCGCGCTGCGACTGGAGAGCGAAATCTGAGACGCCATATCAAATTCGGAGGACGGATGCAGAGCACGAGTGGCGGACGCAGTGATCCCGCCGACGCCTGGTCCACCTACCGGAAGGATGGCCAGTCAAGCTTTCGCTCTTGGCCGAACGGGCCTGTGATGACCCAGGACGTCCCTCGCTGGCTGTGGCAGCCGCTGAGCGAGCCCGTGGCAGCGCGTTGGGGGGCTGTTGGAGAG
Source organism: Lophiotrema nucula (assembly GCA_010015825.1). NCBI lineage: Eukaryota > Fungi > Ascomycota > Dothideomycetes > Pleosporales > Lophiotremataceae > Lophiotrema > Lophiotrema nucula. The sequence continues at coordinate 1,323,203 of ML977313.1, read as the reverse complement.
GAGGTGTTGCGGGCGCGAGGTGTAGCAGAACCGGGGTCTGCGACGCTAAGGCCAAGCCATGAAACCATCCGAGTTCGAACCTCACACAGCGCGCTGCCCGGAGAGCTCGCACCCGCAAATGTGCTCTGAAGGCTTCTGGGCTCGTTGTAATTGCATGGCTGCTAAAGGACGGCTCTCGTTCTTCCGGACGGAAAGCTGCGTGGCTTCTGAGCACGCTGTTGTCCGGTTTGAAGGCTCGCAGTCCGCTCTGCTCCCAAACAAAGATCTCGAAACAGTTTCATTTGTTGCTACTGCGAGATTGTTGCTTTTGTGTTCAACTCCGGCGCACAAGTTGAGCACGAGAGAGAACGAGAGAAGCGGTCGTGCTGGTGAATGGCCTCCCAGCCATCTTTGGTGCCTGAAAAGAGGGCTGATACTCACCAAGAGAACCTCAGGCCATACCAAGCACCCTGCCAAGATACGCGAAAGCAGATCAGGACCTCTAATCTTCGCGTGCCTCAGGCACTCGTAACGCGAGGCTCTTAGTGATGCATGGAGGCTGACAGGGTCAAGCGGCAGGGGTCAGCAGTTCTCAAGGTCGCAGATCTGTCTGCCCCATCTACAAGCTTTACTAAGACCTGGCTAGCCTGCTCGGAAGTCGGTAGCTTGTTCTACTGCAACAAAGCGGATAAACATGAGACTTGGCTTCGGGTTAGAGAAGCTCCTGCAAGAGGTCCGCTGTAAGAAACGCATTGCTGGAAGCCTCAATGCCGGGCTGCAGCCGGTGTATGCGGTAGAACGTGGGCGACGTGGACTTGCCAACTGCTTCTCCCAACTTCTCATCTACCTGTCACCCTTCACATTTTCCGGAGCTGTCGAATTTGTGTAGCGGCTCCCATTGGACGTCAGTCCTTCGAAGAACCATCTTCACTGTGTTCCCTAACGCAGATCACACAAAGAGCAATGCCGATATGAGTAAGGGATAACAAGTATGCTCGATTCGGCTGGGGCTAATAACATGGTAACGGCAATATCGACTCTACTAAAAGGCTTCCACAACCATCTCCAACGCACATTAGTATATAATACCGTCGGGCATCCTCCTCCATTCCATCAAGTAAGGCTACAGTTGTCATCTTCGTCCACGCTTTTAGGTCATACACCTCAACAATACAGGTGAGCCTGCTCTGCTTCCGCCTTCGCCGTCTAGGGTAATGTGTGCCAAGCCCTACAATTTGTTCCTGATACACTCTCCACCTGGGAACTGAAGAGCTGCTGTAAATCGATCGATAGGGTAATGAATGACTGGGTGAGTATTGTTTGCGGGTTAAGGCAGATTGCCATCCCATGAATGTCGCCTGGGTGGCGGTGGGTCGTGTGGTCTGTCAAGGCTCGCGGAGCGAAGCTTGACATTGAAGCTATGCTCGATATAGCATTTGTCGCTTCGTGGAATGGCATTGAGAGAATCCAATAGGACGTATTGCGACGCTCAAAGCGCGTAAGGGTTGAGGGAACGGATGGTCAAGCAACTAGCATGGCAGTTAGTCAAGTGAGTAGAGTAGAAAGGAGCGTGTGAACTTACGGTGGACTCTTAGTGAGATCCGTCTTAAGGATGATTGGCACTCGGGTCATCTCGCGAACATCCTGGATGTAGTCGCCATTCTCTTCACGAAGAGCGAACCATTTCAGGTACTTCTCTTTGTTTGAGAGCTTGGCTTCGGGGACCTCGCTCGCGCTCTGTGCAAGCTTGGAGTCTGACTTGACACGGTGAGGTGCCTGCCCAGTTGAGAGACCGTTCCTGGTAGGGGAGGGCGGCATGCTCTGCGTCGGACGGTCAGGGTTGAGAGAAACGCCAGCCATCGAACCTGCCAAATCTGCTTCATCGTCTTCATCATCAAACAAAGCATCGACATCATCCGTTGAAATCGTGCGGGTATCCATTTGACGTCGTTGAGCTTCCTCTTGCTCCTTAGCGCGCTGTTTGGCTGCTGCTGCGTCGCGGGCCGCCGCGGCAGCGTTCGCGTGGCGAACTGACCCGTGCTTCGGCCGCTCGTCCTCGGGGATATAGGCAGACGATGGGACGCCCTTCTCCCAGTACAATTCCAGCAGACGCTTGTTCTTGTCAAACTCGGCCTTCTTCAACGGAAGCTGGTCGCAGTGGACACGCTTTTCGAACCCGAACTCGGGAATAAGGACATCGAAAGCTGACTCATACACGCAAAGAACGATACCTTCGCTGATCAGGTCACCTCCGGCATCTTGTCTCATCTTGTCCATCTTGCGGCATGATTCGATGTGGACACTCTGCTCTTGGGCCGCGTGTGCTGAGTCCTTCTTCGTATTGCACATCTCGGCGGTCTTGGCCAAGACTTCAATGTCCTCAGTGAAATCGGTGGCACCGTTGGACAAAACAGCCTCCAATTGACGGTGGACAATGATGTCGGCATAGCGTCGAGATGGGTTCGTGAAATGAGTGTACACTGGGAGGTTGAGGGCGTAGTGGGGACGCTGGTCTTCGGTAGTCTTTCCAGTGACCGAATACTTGGCACGCTGCATAGACTTGATGACCAGAGTCTCAATGCCTTTGCGAATGTCTTCTTCGTCGATCTGGAACAGACTGTTCTGCAAAGAACCGCTGCTAGCGGTATCGATAGAATAGCCAATGGCATTCATTCTGTCGGCAATAGTCTGTAGGCGACGAGGGTTGGGAGAAGCTTGTCGTCGAATGAGAGCCTTCTCAGGCAAGCCAGCTACGATCTTCTTAGCGACAAAGGAGTTCGTCTTGTGGCTAAGCTCCTCGATGAGCTCATGAGCTGGAGAGGAGTCGAAGATGTTCTCCTCGACTGGCACGTTCTCATCATCGAGTTGGTACAGGAGCCTGAGAGCCGGGATGTCCGTGGTACGGTCGCCGAAGCGAGCCTGACGGAACTTCTGCGTGATGTGGTGGAGCATCTTGATGTCCTTTACCCTTGAAGCATCGATGTCGCTGTCGCCTTGGCCGTTGATAACGGCGTCTACCTCGTCGTATGACAGCTTGCCCGAGCTCTTGATCACGGATTTTCCGATCCATGTCTCGTCCTCGAAAACACGTCCAGAAGACGGGTCTACCTTGAAGATAACACTGACAGTGTAGCGGTCCTCTCCAGGTTTCAGGCAGCAGACGTCCGAAGATAAGCGCGATGGGAGCATGTTCACGGTCCTAGTCATGAGATACACGGCAGTTCCGCGCTTCTTCGCTTCACGGTCAACAAGCGAGTTGGCCTTGATGAAGTGAGCAACATCGGCAACGTGAATGCCGATCTCAACACGTCCATCGTCCAGGTACTTGAAATGCATAGCATCATCGAGCTCCTTTGCACCATTGGGGTCGATGGTGAATGTTTGTTCGCTGCGCAAGTCACGGCGACTCTCCAATGCTGTCTCGCCATCGTTGGCAACAGACCAGTCCTCGAAGCCAACATTCTTGAGGACTGCGTCCGAGAAATCATCGGGTCCAAAGTTGTTATCGCGTAGGAGCGCGTCCGTCTCGACCCTGAGATCACCCATTTCGCCCAACTGTTCGACGAGAGTACCAAAGGGATGGAGAGAGGTAATGGGCCATCGCTTGATGCAAGCAACGAAGATACGATTGGCGTAGTCTTGGTGCTTCTCGACGAAGTCTCGTGGTGCTTGTTCGGTTGGGATAGCGATCAGAGGCACGCGCTTGTCGGTAGGTTTGAACCAGACAATCTTCGGCTTATCTTGCTGGCGTTCAGGCTGGTGGCGGCCAGAACCGCCTTCACGAGCCTGTCGCTCCGCCTCTTGTTTCTCTTTGGTGGCCTGACTGCTTGGACGCAACAGTCCCAGAGTACTGCATCGGATTAGCGACGGTGATGGAAACGACAGACTGGATCTTGCTTACCCAGAAAACATCTGACCAGCAACGCGTTCAATGACTGCAACAATGTGACCAGCGTAAAGCGGCTTCTGTTCATCGTTGATCTCCTCTTCCTCCATCAGCAGAAGGCTCTGTCCTTCTACTTCGACATCGTCGTTCTTCTTCTGCGTTGGTCGCTGTCGGAGACTGCCGCGCCTGCGAATGCCACCCTCGCCAGGTTGGCTGGTCTCTGGCTGAGTAGTGGCATCATTCACGGCGATGCTACCGCCGCGAGGGTCTGCGTTGTCTTTTCGCTTCTTCTTCTCTTCTTTCTCGCGCTTCTGGCCCCAGACTTCGTCCACGTCGAGGAGTTCGACAGCGACTAAATCGCCTTCAAGGGCGCGGTTCCTGTCTTTGCTTCCACAGATGAAAATATCAGCGTCCAAATCGGTCGTCGTGACATAAGCGTCGCTACGGTTCTTCTTGTTGACACGGAGAATACCAGCGACGAGTTGGCCATCGCCGAGAAGAGCAGGAAGTGTAGCTTGAGGTAGATAAGGAGTGAACAGTGTCTTGCGCTGCTGCTGTTGTTGCTGAACGGTCATTTGCGGTTGAGCATGCTGGCTGGCTTGAAGACCACCGAAGCCTTGGCCAAGCTGCTGCGCTTGGAGGGCCTGAAGGTGCGCAATCTGAAGAGGGTTGAGTCCTTGGGCACCGAGCATCTGCTGCGGCATAAGGACTTGGCCCTGAGGAAGCTGCATCAACTGTGGCTGTCCACCATACTGGAAATTGCCAATTGAGCCCATGGACTGGTTAACGGAGCCTCGGCTGCGATGGCCAGGCTGGAAAGGAGCGGCATTGGCGGTCTGGTTCATGTTGAAGTTGCCCATGTTCTGGGCCTGGTTCTCTGGCGTGGGCTGTTGGTTGTTATTATTGTTGTTGGGTTGCCTCCAATTGCCCTCGAAGTTGCGCGATGCTGTCCGGCCGTGGCCTTGGCTGCCACGGCGCTGGATATCTGACTGGCCCCCTTGGCTCCCGTTGTTGGAGTCGGCAGGAGTCTGGGGACCAGGGAACTGAAAGCTGCCACCTCCGCGGCCCGCGTTACCACCACCTCGGCCAACAGCCATACTCTGGCTCCGACCGTGGGCTCCCCGGCCTCCGCGCAGGGTAGATTGGTCGGTAGGAGTGGCTCCACTGGGGCTGGAGTCTCGAGCGCTGGAGTCGCCAGCTGAGGGCAAAGGGAATTGGAAGGCAGAGGTCTTCCTCTTCTGCTCAGCCAGTTCAGCGGCCTTCTTCGCTTCAGGCAAAGCTAATGAGTGACGACGGGCGTGTCCAGAACCGGCGCTTCCGCCGCCCCGGCCTCGAGGGTTGACATTCTCTCTGCCCTGGTTGCCTTGCCCGCCGAAGTTATCGAAGCCAGACGCGCCAGACGATGGCGCTGGCGGAGGTCCCATAACGTTCGGCAGGGCGGACTGGTTACGGCGATGTGATGAGGGTTGGGAAGGAGCGTTCATGGGGACGTTAAGATGTTGCTGTTGTTGCTGTTGCATCTGCTGTGGGAACTGGAATTGGTTCGTATGGGGAGATATGTTGGACATTTGGTTCGGCATCTGGAAGTTTCCAGGCAGATGCTGCTGGGGTTGGATCATGCCCATGTTCACGTATTGCTGGTGGGTGGCAGCGATCTGCTGCTGCTGCTGCTGTAGGACTTCTATCTGCTGTGCGATAGCGAGTTGTTCCACTATGCGAGCAATGTGTCAGCAATTACCTCATAGTGGTGGAAGTGAGAAAGGGGGTGGTGTCGACGCACTCATCAGCGGGGTCAGCTCAGACGGGCTTCGTCGATGAGCAATGTGAAGACGGCGACCTGCAGGTCCCATCGGGCCCTGGCCTTGTTGATCCATGATGGATAATCTGTTGGTGGTTCAAGACCAAGCGTGCAAGTATATGTACCCAGAAAGCGCTAGGGCGTCAAGTAAGAACTCGAATTGATCGAAAAGGTACTCGATGGAGGATCTAGGCAGCGTTAGTTATGGAAGCTTTCCAGAAGTGTCAGAGAGGGATTATGTAAGGGGCAGCCTGTAGTGAAGCAAACAGAGCGGGGGGATCCGTGGATGGTGCAGCCTGTCGGGGCGGCGGGATGCCTGGGGAGGGGAGCTTGGACTCACGCTGGAGAAGGTGCTGCAGTTCTGGTAGTGGGCGCAAGCAGATGTTCTCAGAAATCGATGTTGGCAACGGGTATAGCTCTGCGCGAGTGATTGAGGAGAGAGAGCAGCTGTGCGGGCCGGCAGGGTGCGTGGTACGACAGGTGATAAGGATCGCGGCGGCCGAGTTCTCAAGGAGCGGTTTCCCGGGCAGGCTGCGAAAACACAGAATGGGGACGAGGGAGTGCGTCGAAGGAGGGAGCGATCGAGCAGTGGCAGGTGCGGGAAGGAAAGGACGGAAGGCGCTGCGAAGCAAGTGCAAGTGCGAGTGGGAGCGATGGAGAGGTCGAGTGCGAGGAGGTGAGCACGAGCCGCCAGGTATGGCTAGGGAAGCGAGCTGGGTGACGCAAACGCGGACAGGCAAGATTCTCAACCGCTACCAGCGCACAGCTCAGGAAGAATAACGAGCGGACAAGACACACGCATCGCGGCGGACTGAGGCTATGCAAGGCAACGGCGACGACGACGACGGCTCAAATATATCACGCCTGCGCCTGCGCCTGCGCTGCCATAATGGGCACACCTCAGACCTCAGGGCATGCATGGAAACAGCAGAAGCTCGGCCCCACCCGTCTAGTTAGTTTCAGTGGTGGGCGATGTGAAGCAACACGTTTAGCACATCTCAGCTTCGAGTTTCGACGAGGAGGCAGGCTGGGTGTCCTGCCTCGATCAGCACCCCGCGGCGGGAGCGCTCAAGGGTTCGGGGCGACGGCAGGAAAACAGTCGGCCTGTTGCGTTCATGCTATCGATGCCCTGTGGGAGCCCACCAGCCGAACAGCATCGCTGCTTTGCTGGTTCCGGCAGTCTCGCACTCCCTCTCGCCAAGCTATGCGACACTGGGCACAGTGTGATGAGACTCGATGCTCGCGCGCAGAAGCGCTGAGACATGGCTGAGGACGGTCAGGACATGTCACAATTCGTGAGGGTTACTAAGGTTGCAGTCTGGATCTCCAGTGCTTGTAATGTAGGGCCGTCGAGCTCCTGGGGACGGCGCCAGTTCTCTGGTAGCGATGCACGATGCTCCTGAAATAAGTGTAGCAGGGGACCGAAGGCGGCACGACAGCTGTTTGAGACACGTGCTGTTGATTGAAAAGGAAATGGGCAGAGCAGAGAATCGCTGCTTCTAGGCTAAGTGCACCTAGTTGAGCTTCCGGAGCTACAGTGGAGGTAACTTGCAGGAGGTGAGACAGTGTCCATCCAGACGCTCTTCTGGTTCTGACTCGAGCTTGTCCATTGTGTCCAAAGTCTGATCGAACGGGAGCGATCTTCCATGGTTAACTGGACAGGGTCCTAAAAGACCAAGGTCGAGCTCGCTTTGTCCCATACGCGCACAGACCAGTACTGAAAGATCGGCGGCTTAGATTTTCCGGCCGCTGTTCTTCGAGTATGCTCCGCTCACTGACGGAGCTCGACGATTGCCGAATATCACGGCCAGAGCTTTTACAGCTCTTCTCGTCTCCTTGTACCGCGCCGCCCAAGCAATACCGCGCGTATAAACTACAACTAGCGCCTGCCGCCCCAGACCACGTCTACTCGATCTTCCGAAGGCTGCCCACCCAAGCCTTCCAGAGGTTACTCACGATCGCTACATTTCCCTGGGGCGCGACCTTACAATTTTGTTACTGCTGAAGTGCCCTCTTCGCTGAGCCTCACTTCTCCCGCAGCTGATGTAAAGAGTCTCCACCTGGTCCCATCTCAATACGTTGACCGCTTCGCTGTACCCGACGCGTCAAAACATTTCCATCATCGCGTTTCTTAATTTGCGACGCTCTCAAGCCCCGGATCAAACTACGAGCAATCACGTCTTGGATCCAAACCACCGTGTTCAGAACTGGAACCCCCGAACAGCGCTTCCGATACCGACAGCCGCTATCATGCCCTTGAAGTCGGGCGCCTCGTCATCCAGTATGCACACAACATCCTCACTAGGCTCAAGCTGGCTCGACGGCTCGCCATCGAGACATTCTCCTTCACGACCCTCGCCCTCAAGAAATGGCGTGCGGACACCTGGTAGAGAACGAGCGCTGGGTTCCGTAGAGCGTTCCACAGAGCGCAGCCGGCGAAAACGTGGGGAAACGCTAGAGCGCGACCCATACGAGAGCCCATCCCGCCAGATGATCATCGAGTTCAGCCAGATGCTGATACGGTCGGACCGAGACTTCAACGAGAAGCTCGACCAAAGCGCAGCTGAGAGCGCGAGAATACACAATGATCAGTTGAGCAAAGCCGCACTGGAGCATGTGAGGATCAGGGAAGGAGCAGAGAGGGAGAAGCAGCGTCTGGAGCTTGAAGAAGAGCGGGCAAGGATCAGGCGAGAGGCAGAAGAAAAGGCTGCGCTGGAGCGAATACAGCGGGAAAACGCGAGGTTAGCAGCTGAAGAAGAACAGCGACGACTCGAGGCCAAACGGCGGGAGGAAGACGCCGCTCGCCAAGCTGCTGAGCGACGGAGACAGCTGCAGGAAGCAGAGGCACGAGAGCGGTCACGAAAGGAGCAGGTGGAACGGGAACAGAAGGAGAACCGCGACAGAGCGGAAGCAGATCGCAAGGCCAAAGAAGCTGCTGCTACTGCAGCCGCTGCAGAAAGGGCTCGCGCGCAAGCTGCTCCTGTCCCTCACGCACCTTCGATTCCTATACCCCAAGCTGCACCTCCGAGAACCTCAACTACCACAGTCACCACGTCCTCACCGGCCGATGTGGAGGCACTGCACAAGAAGTACCTCGAACTGCACGCGCGAATGAAGATCTTCCGAAACGAGTTCAAGGAGGCTGCGAGGCAAACCAACTCTCCGCTCAAGAAAATCGTAGGCGATACTCGCCGAGCAATCACAATGCGCATGGGTCAAATTACTCCAAAGCGTACAGAGAGCGCAGAAACGATCAGCAAACTTCGCGAAACCCTCAGCGGCGCCAAGGCACATTCGGGGGGTCCAACAATAGATATCCGACCCTTCATCGTCTCGTATCCCATACCTCCAGTAAGCGAAGGACAGGCACAATATCCTGCCATCCTCCTCTACGCAATAATATGCTTCATCAAAGCGCTCAGCAAGGGTTTCCAGCTAGCCGCCTCGGGTGAAGGAGAGATCATTGAGCAGATGGGTCTCATCGCCGCCAGTCTTCTCGCCGACAAGAAATACCAGTGGAATGGCTTGCCGCTATCTGATCTGCTGCTTGCTAAGTACCACCACGCTTGTCCCATCCTGTTTGGAATCAGCGGCAATCTAGAAACGCGACAGGTATGTAACTCAGGGACGAAATCCACGTGTTATCAAACGCGAGAAACCCCAATGAAAATTTCTCGCAAATTGAATGCAAGACGGCAGGTGGATTTTACTTCTCTTATACTAACACTGAAATCAGGGCAGGGATCGTCTCGGTCTCATCCTACGCGGATCAAAGGGCAACAAGCAAGAACAGCAACCGAACGAGTATACCGAACGCATGCTGGGCATGAGCTGCGGCTTCGCAGCAATGTCCCTCCGCAACTTTCAATCGGCCCCTGCAATTCCAATGTCCGAGTACTGGAGAGCTGTCTCGTCCATCTGCAACATGCCTGCCGCGTCTTTGTACGGAGGCCACTATACAGTTCTCAAAGGGTTACTGCGCGACTATGCCGTCAAGTTCATCTACTTCTACGGAATGCAAGCACGGGCTGTGCTTCGAAGGGCTTTGATCGACCTACCACTGCGCGCACCTCCTCATGCGGCCGATGTCGCGAGGATTCTCGCGGTTCTGCCGGATGAGTTGAAATCTAAAAGGGGAATTGATCTCCTCCAGTGAGAGGAGCGAAGGAGGGACCTGTACATATGTGTGAGGTAGCATTGGTGTTGGACTCTTGACCTAGATCATATTGATCTAAATGCAATGCATTGGACGGCGTTCAGAACAGCATGTAGCGTCACAATGTAGGGAATTTGAAGCTGCGAAATCACAGCAACGGGAAATATACTTTGGAAGCTCGATTTGAATTGACATGTACCCATCAATCTTGTAAGCTAGGAACGGGATCTGCTCTAGCTTGCGTGACGCTACTGTCATATTGACATATTTGCATCTCAGATAATTAGGCTGGCCACAGTGGGGTATCTGTGCATTTTCTTTGTTGACTTATAACAGATCACGCAACAACAAAGACCTCTGAGACACTTTCCGACAAAGACATCCTCGGACTCCTTTCTTTGTCCTCTGAACATCTCTTCCAGACCAGGAGTCCATCAGCGCGACATCGCAGGATCGTCAAATCAATTAACTCGCACTTCGAAATCAAATCTATAATACAGCATTTTCGTTCCATAACCCCTTTTCGTTTTATTGACAGAGCGAAGGATGTCTCAGTCCGTAGAGAAAAGCTCGCCAACGTCCTCTGATGCGACGCTGTGCGCCAATCCCAGAACCAGAGATACATCCGCAGCAGGAACCGAAGGCAACACACCAAACCATGAGCAAGATCCTTCACAACCAGACTCAGAATCAGAATTCGGCTCGGCGCACGACACCCAAGGACCGAAGAAGGCCAATCTCGACGAGCTATTCGCCGACTCCCAGCCCACCTCATCCTCATCCTGCACAGCAGTCTCCAACCAAACACCTCAAACCCCAACCCAGAGCACACCCCCAAACCCATCTCCCCGCGCCCGTCCTCGCCTCCCCCAAGACGCCATGCTACACCGCAAACCAAGCTTCGCGCGCCCCACACAAACTTCTCTCGAGAAACAGAGGGGGAAAGTCGATCTGGGTGATAAACGGCTTTGGCGAGATGGGGACCGGGGCAGAGAAGTATCGACGCCTACACTTACACCGACACTTACACCTCGAGGAGGCGTGGTTGGTGGTCTGAGGGGGAAGACATCGAATCTACGAACGGAAAGTAGGGAAGGTAGCCCAAAAGGGAAGGGGGTGGAGAGAGTCTACGCGCCTACTTCTATGATGGAAGCGCTAGCGGCTGCGGAGGGATGGGGTGCTGAAGACGAAGACGAAGAAACGCAAGACCAAAGCGCAGTTGGAGAATTCGAGGAGCGCGACCATGTCCATGACCATGAGAATAGAAACGAGGATGAAGGGGACAAGTCATACATGCACGACACCGAGACTTTCTCGTCGAAACGACGTCCTACGATGCCGCATTCGGGGTCTTCGTTTGCGAGGAGGAGGGGGAGTGCGTCTAGTAAGGCTTCCTCGATCCATTCGGGCAGGAAGGCGAGGCCGAGAGAGCGGAGAGGGAGAGCGGCCCGAGACGAGGGAATAAGGACGTCCGGGTCGGAGAGTGGGTTTAGTGGTGCTGAGAGTGAGGGGGAGGATGCAGTCGACGGCGCTGAGAACGCGAGCATGCGTGGAATAGGTGAGGAGCGCGCAAGGGGAGAAGGTGGTGATCATAAGAGCGATGAAGGTGGCCGGGAGGTATTCGACGACATTGATGAGGCCAGTGTGTCTGGAGAAAGCCTCACGGTGGGAGTAGAAGAAGAGGAGGATGTGAAGCATGACGATGAGGGTCAAGAAGTAGCTGAGGAAGAAGTGGCTGGGAAGAGGGGAGTTGATGAAGATCATCCAGGGACTTCACATCAAGAGTCGATAATTAAAGTTGAAGAAGAGAGACAGGAGGACAAGACCGCAAGACCATCATCTCCACTTTCCGACATCTGGCTCGATCAAGCGTTACAGGAGCGCGACCCTTCCGCTGCAATACGCCGCAGGATCAAGCCTCGCAAGATCACAGAGTTCCGACAAGAGCTAGAAGACTTCAGAAGTTTCCTACGCGAAAAGCCCGTGCTACCCCCTCCCGTAGTGCGGAGGAACAGTCTCGGCGAGACCGAAGTATTCGTCGACGCTCTAGAACACAGACAAGAACTGTTAGGCGACCACTCCAAGACCTTCGTCGACAACATCGAGCGTCTCAAAGGCCATTACGAGGACCTACAAGGCAAACGAGCGCAAGTCGAAAGCGACCGAGTGATAGCCAAAAGACAGCTCCCGAACTTGGTCGCCGAGACGAAAAGCCTAGAAAATGCGATCTCGAATGCGAAAGACGAGCTTAAGGAGATGAGCGCGAGTCCCGAAGTCTCGGACGACCATCGAGGACGCTTGCGCAGGCTGGAAGACGATATCGCGGCTATGCAGAAGACCTGTACCAGTAATTTGAAGACTATCGAGGCATACAAGAAACTGCTGCAGACGACGGAACGCGAGCTCGATGAGCTAGCGCGCATCGGTGCTGGGTTCAAGGCTCTGCTTGAAGAGTGTGTGAAGAAGCTTGTCCAAGTCGAGAAAGAGAAGCAGGCGGGAGAAGAGGAGATTGAACGACTCAAGATTGCTCTTAGCGATGAGATCGAGAAGAAGGGTAGAGCCATGAGGGACGCAAATATGACTGAGAAATCCAGATTTGAGCAGAAGTATGAAGAGAAGAAACTGGAGCTTCGACAGCTGCAAGATGACTTCCAGGCTTATCGACGACGTATGGCGTTCTTGTACAAGCCACAGCTTGCGCAAGACAACGAGCGACTTAGACGCCGTCTGAATGAGGCCGAAGACCATATCCGCAGGGTACAAGTCGAGCGCGACGAAGCTGAAGATAACGCTATGAAGTGGGAATCCGAGTACCACATTTCAAAGGCAGAGTACAGCCAAAGGCTAGAAAACGCACACATAGCTATCGACGAGCTGAGAGTCGAAATGCATGGCTACGCTAAAGAGTATCACGACAGTCTACCCGTGAATAATCCTGACTATTGGGATGTCAGGGAACTGCAATCAGAAGTCTATGACAGAAGCAGAGAGATTGCAAAGAAGCAGGACGACATTGAAAAGTACAAGACAGAGATCAGGCGATGGCAGATCACATATGATGATCTGATCGCAAAAGGGGTTGAAGAAATGGCTTGGGAGTCCATCGCACGAGATCGCAAACCTAGGTATAAGGGGCGTAAAGAGACTGCCGAGAGAAATAAGCAGATTGCAGCACTCCGGAAGAAGCTTGCAGAGGAAAGATTGGAACGTGAAGCTATAGCGGACCTCATTGAGAAAGCGAAGAAACGCCAATTGGGCAAGCACTATCCTCCTCGTCATCCGCACTACAAGAAGATTTCTGATACGTCTTCATGGGAGAGGTGGAAAGTGAACGACTACCTTGAAGGCGCACCGCCTGCAGACAGGGAACTGGGTATACAGCTAAAGGAGAGACGGGTCTTCGATCTGGAGAGGCAGATGAGCCAGCAATGAGGCGAGAAGGAGATGGAGAAGGACGACTTGAACGATGTGACATCGGGAGAGGTTGCGGGCCCTACTCCGTAGATAACTAGCTTTATACAGTTAGAATCTCCTCCCAACCCGGTTGAAGCTCTCCAGCTTTCCTCCATCCCCCAATCCATCCCCGTCCTCCACATGCGGAACGATTTCCCCTTTCTCCCAAATACCTTGGCCTCTGCATCGCGAGATCGGGACATTTCCGGATCCAAGTTAACCCCAATCTATCTTCTCTTAGCAAACCAGGATTTGCACACCAAGCTTGCCAACCCTGTCGTGTCCCCCGCAGATCGCCACACCCGCCTGGGCAACGGCTGAGGCTTTTCTGCATTTTCCCCGCCGTCGTCATTTGCGCCGCCGCCTCGAATTGGTGGAATGTTGTACCTCCAGGACGTACCTGCGCGGGAGGGCCTTAGCTTCTCGAAGTCTGCGACCCCGCCCTTAATTTACGATGCTAGGAGCTTCGGTTCGGAAGGGCAGCTTCTCCCTCGGTCCAAATTATCACGAGAGGCAAGATGCGCGAGGTGGATGGAGGCAGGGTGATGGTGTCATAGTGGGACAGGGTTACTTCCCGTGATATGGGCTCTTTGGGTATTTGTTCGTTGATTCCCGCGATCGAGTGCGCGTTGTTGCTTTTGTTGGTTTTTGACGCCAACGGTTGCTTGACAGGATGAGGTATGTTTTTAGGCTCGTCAGCGTAGCTGCGCTTTCGTGTCTTGCAATTGAGTCCGCTGCGAGAGCAGTAGGATATTCTTCGCCGAAGGATTGGATCAAGCCGTACAAACGCGAGCCATTGCAAGATATTGTGGGTGCCATCCGAGCTTCGTCCGATGTCAATTGAGCCTATATTGACCATTGCAGGTTACTTGGGACGAAAACTCGTTGTTTGTGAACGGCGAACGCATCTTCTTGTACAGCGGCGAATATCACCCTTACAGGCTTCCAGTACCAGATCTATGGCTAGACGTCTTCCAGAAGATTAAAGCGCTGGGATACAACGGCGTATCATTCTACATCGATTGGGCGCTACTTGAAGGCAAGCCTGGTGTGTTCCGTGCAGACGGAGTCTTTGCTCTCGAGCCATTTTTTGAGGCTGCACAGAAGGCCGGAATCTACCTCCTAGCTCGTCCAGGACCATACATCAATGCGGAAGTCAGCGGTGGAGGGTTCCCAGGATGGCTGCAGAGAATCAACGGAACGCTACGAACGCGGGCGCCCGACTATCTCAATGCTACCGATCTGTACATTGCATCTGTCGGCAAGAGCATTGCGGCGGCTCAGATAACCAATGGCGGTCCGATCATCCTCGTGCAGCCTGAAAATGAATACACGGGCTCGACCGTCCAGCCTTTCCCGGATGCTGTCTACATGGACTACGTCGAGAAACAGCTTCGCGATGCAGGCATTATAGTACCTCTCATCAGCAACGATGCTTCTGCATCTGGACACAATGCACCAGGTCAGCCAGCAGCCGTTGACATATATGGACACGATGGATACCCCGTTGGTTTCGACTGTGCGAACCCCACTGTATGGCCCGACGGCAAGCTACCAACAAATTGGAGAGCGCTCCATTTACAGCAAAGCCCGACCACGCCATACTCGGTTGTCGAATTCCAGGGTGGCTCATTCGATCCGTGGGGCGGTCCAGGTTGGGACAAATGCTCTGTACTCGTCGGCGCCGAGTTCGAACGTGTTTTCTACAAGAACCTCTACTCCTTCGGCGTTACCATCAACAATTTCTACATGACGTTCGGAGGAACGAACTGGGGCAACTTGGGTCACCCAGGGGGCTACACATCATATGACTACGCGGCTGCTATCCGTGAGGACAGACGCGTCGATCGGGAGAAATACTCTGAGCAGAAGCTGCAAGCGAACTTCTTCAAGGTTTCTCCCGCGTATCTGACTGCGACCCGATACAACTCTTCAACTACTCAGTGGACGACAACGCCCGATCTGACTGTTACACCAGCCTTCGGAAATGGGACTGGCTTCTACGTCTTGAGGCACACTCAATACAACTCTCTTGCATCGACGAGCTATAAGCTCAAGATCCCGACCACCGCGTTTGGAAATATCACTGTGCCGCAGATTAATGGCACGAGTCTGACTCTGAACGGCCGCGATTCCAAGGTTCATGTTAGTGACTACGACGTTGGTGATGCTACTCTAGTGTACTCCACTGCCGAAGTATTCACCTGGCATAAGTTTGGCGACAAGACTGTTCTCGTCCTGTACGGTGGACCTGGCGAGACCCATGAACTAGCCCTTGCTGTGACGGGATACGAGACTCTGGAGGGCACCGTAAAAACCATCGCAACCCGAGGGTACACGGTGATCAACTGGGAAGCTACCTCTGAGCGAAAGGTTGTCAAGGTTGGAGTCAGCGACTTCATCTACGTGTATTTGCTGGGTAAGATCTCCTCCCCCCACCAAACTCTAGACAGTACTAACACAACACAGACCGCAACTCCGCATACAACTACTGGTCCGTCGACCAAGCCCTACACGACAACTCAAACCCCGTGCTCCTCCAAGCCGGCTACCTCATGCGCAGCGCAAATGTCTCCGGCACAACCCTCACTCTAACCGGCGATCTAAACGCAACAACCCCCATCGAAGTCCTCGGCGGTGCCCCAGCAGGCCTCACAAAACTAACCTTCAACAACCAAGACTTCGACTTCAAAGTCGACAAAGAAGGCGTAGTAACCGCCACCATCTCCTACGCCCAACCCACGCTCAACATCCCGTCTCTCAACACGCTGGAATGGAAATACCTCGACGCGCTCCCCGAGATAGGTGTACACTACGACGACAGCGCGTGGACGGCCGCCGACCTGCCGAAAACGTATAACAGCTTAAGACCGCTGACAACGCCGACGAGTCTGTACTCCTCCGACTACGGCTTCCACACGGGGACGCTGCTGTACCGCGGCCACTTCACCGCCACCGGCGCCGAAAGCTCGCTGTACCTATCCACGCAAGGCGGCTCTGCATTCGGCGCTTCAGCGTGGTTGAATGGGACGTATCTAGGTTCCTGGCGCGGCTACGACGCCGCTACAAACGGCAACAACACATTCACCCTCCCCAACCTCTCAGCGGGGAAGAACTACGTCGTCACCGTCGTAATCGACAACATGGGCCTCGACGAGGACTGGACGATCGGCACAGAAACGATGAAGAACCCGCGCGGGATCCTGAACTACACGCTCTCCGGCCGCAACCAATCCGCCATATCCTGGAAACTGACGGGCAACTTAGGAGGCGAGGATTACCGCGATATTTCCCGCGGCCCGCTGAACGAGGGCGGTTTGTGGGTTGAAAGGCAGGGCCTGCATTTACCTGGCGCTTTATCCACCACCACCTCCTCTTCATCCTCCTATTCTCCGAATACGTATGACTGGCAATCTTCAAAGGGCCCCGTGGAAGACGGCATCCCCGCCCCAGGCGTAGGCTTCTTCGCTACTTCCTTCGACTTGAATCTCCCTACGGGTTACGACATCCCCTTATCCTTCACCTTCAGCAACAGCTCTTCCACTGCCAACAGCACGGGGTCCTCGGCGCCGGCGTACAGAGCACAGCTCTACGTCAACGGGTGGCAGTTCGGCAAGTACGTTAACAACGTCGGGCCGCAGACGAATTTCCCTGTTCCGGAGGGGATACTGGATTATCGTGGGACGAATTATATTGGTGTTACGCTGTGGGGGCTGGACAGTGGAGCAGCGAAGATCGAGGGGTTGGAGTTGGGTGTCGATGCAGTGATTTGGAGCGGGTATGAGACGGAGGTTGGGGTTGTGGAGGCGCAGGAGTTTGAAGCGCGGGAGGGTGCTTATTGAAAATATGTCATCTCGTTGATTGTATGTAAATATCTACGCGAAGTCAAAAGCTCGAACTGAAGGACTTGTTGCCTACTAGTGCGTGCCGCATTAAGTCCAATGTCAGGAGCTACATCACAACCCCACCCCCGAAACTCGCAGCCCGATTCCTCTTCTTCAAACCCCCTGTACTCCCACTCTTCCGTAATCCCTTTCCATCCATCCCGACAGCCTCAAGCGGTTTCCGTCTCCGAACCAACTGATACCCCCTATCAAGCTCGACTTCAATCGCATTCCTGACCTTCAGCGCGCCGACAGCGGGCCAGACACTCCGTTCTCCGCGCAGAATCCAGTACTCTAATCCCTCTTTCGTCGGGTTCTCGAGCAGCTTAATGAAGTCGGCGGGCGTGAGTTCAGGGACAAGCGTGAGTGAGGCACCAGGAATGTCCTCATCGAGGATAAAGCGGCGGATGCTGGGTGGGAGCCAGCCTACCTCGTCGAGCTGATGCAGGCGATGCTGGACTTCCATGACTACGAGGCGGAGAATGGGCATGCTGAGGCTCCAGCGCCCGTCTTGGCGTGGGTTCGGATGGTGCAGGTCTGAGCGGAGGAAGGGTGCGAGGTAGGGTCGGGCTTGGGAGACGATGAAGTGGTTCACGTTGAAGAGCTCTGCGATGCGGTGGAGTGGCGATTCGCGGTCGGCGTAGGAGGCGTGGGTCCAGGGTTTGAAGGTTGTTTGGGAGGCGCATGGCCATGGGACGATCTTTCCGGACTCGTCTTTGCACATGAGCGTGACTGGGGAGTAGAGTGCGGTGGATGAGCTGGCATTAGATGCTAGTGCAGCAGACCAGATGAGGACGTTCGGAGCTGTGAGGTAGTTGAGGAGATTCGGTACGCCTCCACCGCCGGTTGTCGATACTGTGATGTTCAGTACTCGCTTTGTCCTTGCGTATGCCTCTTCAAATGTGAGATCTTCCACATTGGCGCGGACGACTTGCTCCAGGACTCCGACATCGAGGAAGTACCCTTCACGAATGAATCGCTTTACTCGACGACTCAACGTCGCCAACCATCCGCTTTGTCCGTTCGGAACCCCATTCTTGCCAGGTCCAGCTGTCTTCGCGAACGCCGTAAGATCGATATTCGATCCCGTCAAGAAGTCCAGCAGCTCATCTTCAGTATGCACGCCCACGAGCGCTGCGATCAGAGCCCCAGTAGCCGTCCCCGAAACGATACGCGGCAACAGGCCTCTCAAATGCAGTGCCTTGACAACACCCAAATGACAAAGCCCGAAGATAGCTCCGCCTTGTAGTACCAACACACTTCTTCCAAAAGCCTGTCTAGTATCATGCAGCACATCCAACTTCATCTGATTCGTCAGCCCGGTGTCCGAACTCGTCGTCGTCGGGTAGGACGTCATATAGTCGACCGCAAGCGCGACCTGCGTGACATAGTCCTCGATCAGCAGCTTCGTGCCCGCATACGCGCGATTAAACAGCCGCGGCGCCGTGATGTTCCCCAGATTCCGGACGAGGCCTGATCGTAACAGACTAACGAGGCCGAGGATGTCGTCTTCTTCGCGGGCTTCGATGATGGCTTGCAGGCGTTCGTAGATGAGACGGTAGTCGTAGAACTTGGACGTTGGATTCTGGCGCCTGCAACGACACACGACTTAGCTTAGGAACGGGACGAGTGAGGGAAGAGGAGAATTACCAGAGATCATAGCCCAGGATCTCATCGAGCTGGAACGCCGCGCCCTCCCATTCCTCGAACAGATTCGCTTCCGCGAGCGCTTCTAGCAGGACGTCTCGCGAGCTCCTCTTCGTCCACCAATGGTACAATCGCTGCAACATTTCAAATCAGCATGTCGTCTTCACCTACACATCTCCCATAGATACTCAAACGTGTATACGTGTGTCGCGCTACACGTTGGACCACGGAAGGACAAAGTTTAGTGTTAAGGTGAGGAGGGGACTCACCAGCTGCCAGAAGAACACGACCTCGTAGACGCAGCTCAGGACGCTCCTGAGCACACGTGCAGCATGCCACCGCCTGTCTTCGCCTGCCGCTGGCATAACGGGGTCATCTGTCCGCTGGGTCTGGGACGCAGCATTGCTATTTGTGGAGGGCCTGTCGGGGGGTGTTGGGATTGGGTACAAAGCCGATGATGGGCAGAGTGATGCGCTTTCACATGTCAGCCATGGGTGCGCACGGTTGGGAAGGTTGGATGGGACGGGAGCGTGGGGAAAGAGCAGGGGCACTAGCCACGACGCCACAATTTACATACGACCACATCGAGATCAGAAACATCCTTTGAAATATAAAGATAAAGCGTTAGCGATGATTGCTTCTATAGTGAAAATAGTCCACCCTCCAACACACTAGTAATACTTCTTGTTGACCTCTATAGTCGCCCCTGCCTCCTCATGGTCCTTGCCCGCAAAGAAAAGCTCCAAATGATCATGCCCCGATCCACGAACCTTGACCATATTCTTCCACGTCCCGGTCTTTGCAACGCCGGCGCTTGTTCCGTACAACCTATGCGTTGGCGGAGAATTCACCGAGAGAGCAACGAGATCGCCCACATTTTCCCAGCAGTCGCCGCCGTAATACCGCCTTGTCATGACGGCTCCTAAGATGTATATTAGGTGCAGACACACAATAAATGCGTATATGACAAGCGCTGCTATGGCGAAGCGGGTTGCTTTGTTGTGAATCGCGTATCCGTATCCATAGCGGTCAAGCTCTAAGCGGACCGAGTATATGGTTGTATTCGAATTAAATTCTCCGTGTAGGGTGGAGTCTGGCGCCAAGCATATTGGGAGAGGTATAAAATCAGAGTTTGGCGTCGACTTGGTGATGAGCCATGGAATCGTGTTGAGAGACACGGTGCGAGCGATGCTGTCAGCGACCACGACTCCTAGAAGCATTGGGACTGCCTCTTCGATTGCCCCATTCAAGTTTGACGTGGTAATGTTTGGGACCTGGAAGGTCGCGAGATTGTTGCCTTGACTTTTGATGTTTGCTATCGGTAATGCTAAGAAAACTGCCATGGCAGATTTGTTGGTAGTAGAGGTCCCATTTTCGGTACCGGTTTGGTTCGCGTCGAGGAAGGCCGCCCAATCAAGTTGCAGGTCAAGTGGCTTTTCCGATAACGCATATTCAGACATTTGGGAAGCATGATATCGCCGATCCAATTTGTCCGTTATGGTATCAGTCACGTTGCTAGAGACCAATGTTGAGTTCGTAGGTTGGTACGAAACTTCGCTAGCGGCCCAGCGTGCATCGATCGAACAAGCAGTCACGGCGGAGGTCTGGAATTCGTCACCTGTGTCGTTGCGTGCAAGAGCAGGGACAATAGCTAGCGCGAGAAGTGATGACGCGGCATTCTTCCTCGTGTCTTTGTACCAGGAGAATCGTGGTTCAAGACTAGGTAATCCATCCAAGATCTCGGAGTCAGCTTCCACTACAAACGGGTCTTGTTTGTACTCGCTATCGTCTGCCCATCCACTTTGAGCAGATGGAAACGAGATGTTGCGCCGATCCCCGTCTCCGTACATGTCCATTTGACAGTTTACATGCACAACAGGCTGGTATATTGGCGAGCTCACAGAGATGCGTAGCCGCGGATACTCAACGTCTTTGAGACCTCCAATGTTCCGGCGCCTGGCATAGTTGTAGAATGTACCAAGCGACATCGTCGTTAGTTCCGTTGTCACGGTTGTATAGGCTTCAGTTGGTATTCTTTCTCCGGAATCGTAATCGCCGGGTGCAAGGCGGATGTCAAGCTCGCGTTGAGCACTACTGTAGACCTCAGTGAAGAGCGGACCATTACGCGAGTCCGTGCTCGTTCGGCTCGCCCACTTGACTAAGTCAGCGTCTATTGATACCGGACATTGGATTGGAAGAGTTTCGTACCCATTCTATGATATCCATGTACCCCGATGTAGGACAAATATTTACGTTCGAATATTCGTCGAAAGGGTTGCCCAAGCACTGTGCCGCTGCACTCGCGCTCAATTTAGTCGATGCATTGAACACAGTCGGCCAAAGAGTTTCCTTACTCTCAATAAAGAGTATCTTCGTGCTTGATTCCGGGAACGCGTTTTCGACTTCATACCAAGCAAGTGAAGGAATCATCAGTATTGCGGATGACGGCCCCAAGACCACTGAGAGAACACAAACGAGGAAAATCAAGGCACCAAATCGCCAATGGCGTGTGGAGCCAGCTCGAAAAGAACCCTTGAGTAGCGTACTGGGTGAGCCTGTCATATACGGGGCGCTGATAAGGCCGAAAGGGATGCCATTACGGCCTACTAGGAGTTTTCGCATGTTGTAGAAGACGACGGAAGATAGAGACGTGAACATGAGTATTTCGTGTAATTTTGCCGGTAGCTGCCACGCCTTGAGTTGCACATTTCGTACGCTGGACTTTTTGAGTTCAAAGTCTTTCCAGTATTTTTGGGCCCAGTTGATCCAGAACAAAATGCCGATGACACCGAGCGATAATAGATGCACGAGAAGCTCCACCTTTGGGAGGTTGGAATTGAGAGCGACCTTGGGACTTTCGAGCCCTTGCCGACGGTAGTCGTCGTTATCTGCAGGATGTGCATGGTACGGCCTGGGCTCGTATGTGTCGGTTGGATGCGTGGACGTCGTGCTCATGTGCTTTCGCGCAAGAAAGGGTTCGTTGGGTGACGATGTAGAGTCGCCCATTGCATGAGAATAACTGCGAGGGAGAAGGTGAATAGGAAAACACGTCAGCTCGACACCCCGCGAGCTTAAAGTAGTGCTGGTGAGTTCGTGTTGGATTCTTGCTCCCGACCCTTTGGTTCACTGTTGGTGGAAGGTCTCCGTCTCCCATAGGATTGGTCCTCCCGCAAATACGGCATTCCATGGGGTCAAATGCTGCTGATAAGAACCAGGCTGAAGATGATCTATCCAACCAAAGATATACGATTGACGTGTACCGCTTTGGACTGGAGGTACAACGCCTTGTGTTCTGATGAGCACAAGTATGAAAGGTCCAGAACTCACGCTAACAAAGCTAATGGCTGTACAGCTCAGGTTTGAAGCGTGACAAGGCTGGCACGACTACAGCTAAGGTCGCATCAATATAATTTGTGTACAAATATCCTGGGCGCTATAGGCTGGGAGGGGGTTACTGTAAGACTGACGAATATGTGTTAGTAGTACATAAGAGGCCTCTGATGGTAAGTGTTTGCAGTACGGCAATTAATCTGATGTAGTAAGGGTAAAGAGTTGAGAGGGTTGCTCGTGCGCTGATATCAACTATCAGGGACTAAGTGCCAAGACACTAATGATGTCTAGCGTCACACCACGTGAAGCTCTGCCCAGGTGTACGATTATATGGAAAGCGTTGGACACTAGCCACGACGCCACAATTTACATATCGAGATCAGAAGCAACCTGCGTAATGTCAACATAAAGCCAAAGCATCAGATAATCGAACTTCAAAATCCAAGATGCCAGGATCCTCCCTGTGGCTCCTCCCACCCCCCTCTTCCCCCTTAAACTCCCTCCTCACATCCCTCATCGCCCAGACCTCATCCCACTTCTCCTCCCCACACCTCTTCATCCCCCACGTAACACTCACATCCTCCATCTCGCCCTCAACTTACGCCTCCGACCCGCAGGCGTGGCTCGACAGCCTCCCACTCCCACCATCCAGCTCTGTCTCAGTCACATTCGGCGAGCTAGAAAGCAGGGATATCTTCGTCCAGAAACTATTCATCCTTGTCAAAAAGGACGGCGTAAAGGAGCTCGGGAAGGTATGCAGGAGAGTTGTCAATGGATATGATGATAAGGATGGATTGGGGGCGGAGAAATGGGCCGAGGACGAGTACATGTCGCATTTAAGTCTTCTCTACCACGACTGTCCCGTCCTCTCCCCCCCGGACATCTCAACGATCGAAAACCTAGTCCTCAAAGCCGGAGTGAGCTTAGAAGGCAAAGGCGAGTTAGGAGGATGGACAGGTGGAAAGGTCGTGCTCGTCGCGACCGATAAGCCGATTGAAGACTGGGCGCCTATCGCTGAAAGGACGCTCTAATGAACTAGCAACTAGAGCTTTGAAGATGTCGCAAAGCTCATGGAGCAGGTCGCAGTACCGAAGCGGAGAAGAACATGGAGAGGATGGTAGTCCGTATTTTTGGAGGGTGACACGTCGGAGAGTTTAGTGGGAGCGGAGCGAGGTGCAACTCGCAGCTTCTAGGAGCACTGTATAGACTACTGCAGCGCTTTGAGGGTATAAGACGGAGCGACAACCGGCGACGACATCGCGCACCTTGAGACTTCCAAAAGTGAAGCGTCCGATCAGAAGACTCAAATCGTGGAACGAGAGTAACATATCTTCAGAGCTCCTATTTTTGCTCCTTGTATATATATGGCATACTACAGAAGAGTGATTGTGCTAGCCATGCCCACAGGTTCTGGCTCTACCGTTGCTTTTCCAAACCGGGAAAGCCGCACACGAGCAGCATGGCATCTACTACCGGCCATGCTATGCTATTCTCTATAACCGATGCTCCTCTAACATGTACGCCTGGCATCAGAGCCGGCAGTTGACCTCCCGCTTTCTCTTATCCTAGACGCCCCATCATGAACAGCCACTACCGTTAAACACTATCACTAGACACTACTTGTTTCTGGCCTGAAACTGGCCTCGCTCACGATGACATGTCCCTTAGCCTCTGCTGTTCCTCTTCAGTCAGGGCCTGGAACTCCTCTCCAAACTCTGGCGTGCTATGTGCTCTCGTGAAGAAGTCGACAAGGAAGGCTTGCGTCTCGTCATCCCGTTGTCGTCCCATGTTTGGACCGTCCTCTGCTGCGTACGCCATGAGTTGTTCCTTACTGAACCCGGTACTAAGATCTTCGAATGGATTTCCTTCGTCTTCCCAATCGTCATCGTCAGAGCCTTCTTCTGCAAGCTCGGCTGCTTGTGCGGCGTTGAGCTCGCGGTTCGTACCGGTGGCGCTTGTCAACTCGACGATAAGCACCTTCAGTATCTTGAGAGGGGCGGGAACGACGGTGTACTGGTCAGGATCTATGGTCTCATGTTAGCAATGGTGCTTCAATAAACAGAACCCAAGCAAAGACAGACGCTCAAATGACCCAAAAGGACAATTCTCAGAGAAGCCAGAGCGCGTAGAGTCATGTCGGAGAACGAATTTACTACGAGACCCTGGCAATCGACGAACAATGTCCTCAGGCCACCGAAAAAGTGCAACAACGGAAGAATCAATAATGGTGTGCTCACTTGTACGTGCGCGGCTGCGTGTCATGATGCGGCCGTCGGTCGGGACTATCAAGTCACCCTTCACCATGATCTGGCTAAGTCTCGGATCCTTCAGATCATATAGTTTCGAGAGCGCGATGACGCTGTGCTGTGTTAGCGGCTGATGGAGGATGACGGAGGCTTTGAAGACGCCGAGTTTGGAGACTAACTTTTGTCTGATTTCGTCGTAGCCAGCGAAGTTAATGCTGTTCTCTAGCCACTTTGCGAGGACGACTTGGAGGCCGTTTGTTCCTTCAATATCGAGTTGCGAGAGGAATTCGACGACTTCGGAAGCGTTTACTAGACTTAGTCTTGCGAAGACGAGAGTTAGCGACTGAATAAAGTGAGCGCTTGTGGCGCTGCCGAGACGGACTGCAACGGCGCGGAGTAGTTGAGGGAGGTAGGGACCGAGTCGTTCACCGCCAGCTTTTTCGACAAGCTCGGCGGCCAATGAACCGACCTCACCAGCAGCGTTGTCATTGACATTGTCCGATAGTAACCGATCAATGATGACGAGAACCACCTCAAGCCCGCCTTTGCCAGACTCGTCACGCCATTCAAAGAGCTGTTGGTGATCGTGTGACAGTATATTCTTCACGGCCATCGTGACTGACTTGAGCAACTCTTCTTCCGTAGAGCCGAGGAGAAGTCGGTTGAGCTTTGGCATAGTAGCTTGCACGAATCCAGCTGGAAGCGGCTCTAGACCATGATCCGCCAAAACGGACAACAGATCAGCGGCGAGGATGGTAAGATTATTCTCTTCTGTGAGGTTGCCCACGTCGAAGGCGCCGGTGAGGGAAGGCAGGACTTTAGAGCACAAGTTGATGTACGCCTCTTGTCCCATAGAAGCAATTGCAGAGGTGACTTCCTCGAATGTCTCGTTCACCAGCATCGTCAGCTGGAAGTTGTTGGCCCCGTGGCTTGCTACAGTGAACAGAAGGTCTAGACCAGTACCTGTTAGACAAATGCTAGGATCCAGCAGGATGGCATCGCGAAGCGTCTCAACCAAAGTTACTAGCAGATCGTCGCTATCTGCCAGTTCTTGCAGATCCTGACTCTGGAGATATGTTGAGATGGAGGTGACGATAGGGTCCTGGAGAGGTTGGGTGACTGAAGGTGGAAGTGCTTGTAGATAGTACTGAAGAGCACGTATACAAGAGACCTGGACAACCTCCGAAACATCGTTAGGGATAGCGTCAAGGCAGGCTTGGAGGAAAGTGGGGGCAACTTGTTGGAGCGCATCAGTGGATGTCCTTGTGAGGCTACCGGCAACTAAGTAGCCCCGAGCACGCAGGAACGGATCCGGTTGAGCCTTTGCGTAGCGAATGAAGTCGATGAAGCCGTTGGCTGTGTCTGGGCTTATCGTCTTTTCTACATCTTGGAAATCGCTTAGTAGTTGGTTGAGGACGTACAGAGCAGCCTCTTTGGCCTTCCAGCTCTCGTTCGAATTGTATAGTGTTCGAGTGTAAGACAGAAGTCCGTCCAAAGTCGGCTGCTGGAGCCATTCGCCGAGTTTGATAACGAGGTCTCCACATGCCGTTCGAGGTGTATAATTGGCTGTGACGCTCGTCTCTTCTGAGAGGAATATGTTCACATCGACATTCCAAAGACCCTCCTCTTCTGTCGTGATCTGCGCGTAGGCGACTGCTAACTTCATGACCTCATAGACCCAAGTGCCCTCCGTGCCTTGGTGGCTGCGCAGCTGAGTTTCAAGCTCAGAGCGGACCGGAGGTGCTCGGAGGCACGCTTGCATAAAGTCGAGCTCCTCGAGAACTAGGAAGTCCAGAGTATACGGCAATCCATCGGCATCTTCCAACCGACTTTGTCTCTCCTCCTGTATGTACATCTGATGGTATGCCCCTTGTAACGATGAGAGCTCGTCCCATGTGGCGGAGAAGAGGACTGGGGACTGCGGCGACAGAATCGTTGGGAAGGTGACCCGTATTCGCATGAGAACCTGCAAGTGTTAGGCCCAATGCTCTGTGTTTCGTATCAGAGACCTACCTTAACCACCTGGAGTTTCAAAGCGACAAGACTGCGGTACGTCTCTGCGCTCTGGGCATCGTCATTCTCTTCTTGCTCAGTAGGAGGATCGGGTAATCGCGTCTTCATGATGTTGACGAAGAAAGGTATCCACTGGCTGAGCACCTCGTCCGCGAATGCCTTCACGGCCGCCTTGTGGTCCTCCATGACCATCTCGAGTATGTCGAAGCACCCTCTGAACACGCTGACAGCCAGCGCCCTCAACGTGGCCTTCCTGCCCTCATTGACCGCAACATCGTAGACCACCTTCAAGAGTTCTCGGGCTATGCTGAAAAACTGCTCATCGTTGAAGGCGTCGTCGACCAGGTCGTCCAGGACCTTCAAGGCACCATGCAGCTGCCCGTCCGTACCGTTCGGGATAATATGAATCAACTTGGGCAGCAGATCTGGCCATTGCTCCGGGAAGTCGGCGCTGGCGATCTTGCTAACAGCATAGCTGGCCGCCCTCTTGATCTTGCCGTCTAATTGATCGGTGGTCGCGAGGTTGAGCAGCGCCTCCCGTATGCGGGCCTTGTTCTCGTCTGTCACCAGCACCTGTCCCTTCCACTCGTCGAACTGCTCGGCCCATCCTGCCAGCACAAATGTTTTGAGGTTCAGAAGCGCTGCTTGCCGTATGTTCAGCGGGACATCCTCGTGCGAGGCGATAGCAACCAGGCCCAGTGGGAAGTCGGCGTGGGCGTAGAGCGACTGTAGTTGCTGTTCGGCTTGTTTGCGGGGTGTTTCTTGGGCGGACTGTGTGGCGGCCAGCAGCTGCACTAGTTGCTCCTCCATGGCGGGCGTGGGGCACGACGCGAGGGAGCTTGGAGGGTTGAGGCTAGCGGAGACGCCCAGGGTTCTCTGTACGCTGGACGACTCGGACGCGTTCGTTGGTGTAGGATGAGAGAAAAGTGATATTTCGAGAGCCGGGGTGGTGGGGCAGCCGAATTGAAGCCTGACGCCGAGGCGGGGTCAGTCGAGCAAACGGGCCGCAGACGCGGAGGGAGGTAGAGGAAGAGCTGGCAGTGCTGGGTCTCTGTGCGGATACGTGTGCCTGAAGCCGCTCAGTGAGGTGGGACACGAAAGACGCGTTGTGCGCGGGCGACGGGGGCTGAATAATTTCTCGCGTTGTTGTTTTCGCGACGGCGACGGGACCTTGAAGCGTGAAGGAAGCTTTGCCGGAGACATCAACCAATAGTCCTCACCTTCACTCCTGCCACGGGCGCAAGCTGATATCACAGTGGCTGCCTATCCTTGCGATATGAGAACAGCAGTGGGACTTACCTCACCGGTCCTTCGCCGAGGGCGCAGCTGTTCCTATGCTTGCTCCAGTACCTTCTGCCCCGTAGCTTTGAGAGATTCACCAGATTTGGCCGAGATGTCGACGCGCAGTCCCTCCACGAGACATGAACCCTGAAAACGCCTGAAAATCGAAATCGGACGGCTGCACTTGCCACAGACAGGAACGACGCCTCGGCTCCCATCGTCCGTCATAGACGCACACCCATCGAAACGCATTCACACGTCGATACCTACTCTCAAGCCTCGACCATCCGCACAATGCCCGAGACCTACCTCACCCAACTGACTCACTTCACGACCTTCCTCACCGCGTACACGCACACGCTCCTTTACCTCCGGTCGCTCTACCCGCAGTCCTCCTTTGCGACTTCCAAATTCCACAACACGCCTGTACACCAGTCGCGTCACCCGCTAGTCTGCGAGTGGATCACGGACGCAATAAAGGCTGTACGGGAGGAATTGCTACTGGGGACAGTGGCGAAGATCGGGGTCGTAGTGTTTTGCTATGGCTCAGAGGAGGAGGACGAATGGCTGGGTGGGGATAAAGGAAGTGTGAAGATCATGGAGAGGTACATGTTCGACGTGTCGTCTTTCCCTGTCGTACCGAAGGCCGACCGTCTCTTGGACATCGAATTCGAAGGCTCAGACACGGACCCAGCCTCCGAAGTCGAAGTGCCCTCCAGAAAAAAGAAAGGCAAGATGCCAGCATTGGACAAAGATGTGCCCGTCGACATGTCAGAGCAGTTTCGGGCCGCACTCGTCACGCTCACGATGAGGTCCTCGCAGATGATACCTCTCCCGAAGAATTGTTCGTTCAATATCAGCATGGAGCTCAAGGATGAAGCAGACGTGGATCCTCCTACTCGACACCCGCAGCCTTGGATCCCTGTACAGCCGAGCTTACAGAAGACGGGACGCAAAGGTCGGGAAGATATGGCAGAGGGGAGGAATAGGGAAGGAGGGGATCTCGGCGGAGTGAAAGTCACACCCATACGCAGCGTAGAAGCAGGCGTATTCAGATTTGAGACGTGGGTCGAAGAAGGCAAGGCGAAATTTCAGGAGGAAATCCTGACGCAGGATAGCTTGGCGAGTTCCATTGGATGATGTTGGCTATGAATCGAGAGTGTACAAGAATTCTCTGTCTTGGTTCTTAGTAAACGCACCACACTGCGTCGTTTGTTGAGAGCGTAGGAACTTGGACCAACAATCTAGGTTCCAGGTGAGGGTCGTACAGCGCCGCAAGATTGGTTTCAGTGCATCGAAATTCTACTTTTGACCATTCGGCATTTCGTCAAAACTCAGAGTCAGGACCCTGCCAACCGGGTTCAGGCACTCAACAGCTAAGAAAGAAGATTGATGAAGTAGTCCTTAGGAGATGTCACCGAGCAACACGCAGCAAAGTCTAATGATTTGAGCATCATCTAGGTGAGCACAAGGACATAGTGTAAGCTGGATTCGGTGACGAAAGCTTTAATGAATCCACACCAATTACACTAATAGTACTGTTTGTTCAGTGAAATGATTTATCCGGGTGCGAAGCTCGGTGACCGGCAGTGCAAGTACGTTGCGATTGGTCGGTTCTCTGGGCCAATGTCATTGAGGGCGGATCTCGCTGGAGAAGTGTGTTCAGCTCTGCTTATCGTCCGAATTGACTACAAAATGTACATTGAATTCACGTGAAACGCATACTGCATAGCTATGCGTCTTGTTGCGATACCCTGGTTCGGTTGCTCGAGGCAGCGCGGTGACAAACGCGAGAGCTCTCCGTGGCCTAACCGGATCTAGATTGCGAGACGGCGCCTCGTGTGAGCGTCCACGGGTGGTGGACATGAGTTGAGCGTGGTAACTCACACCTCGCCCTCACGGCGAGCCTCTCACGGTGTGCGCCAAGTCGTAAGACTGTTGCACAGCTGGATAGCTTGTCGTCTGCTCACGCAGCTAGCCGCTTGATGCCTCCTCCTTCTCTTACCTTTGCCAAACATCACCTTCGTTTTTCGTCGTGAGCAGCGAGCGATACGGTGCTTCTTCCGAGACACAACCAATACCCCGCGGTCACTTGTCTGGTTAACCCCTTTCAAGGTGGATAGTTGCAGCTCGGCACCTCGCTGCCTTTACAGCGCCTGAGGTGAGGCCTGCAGGTGGTGCTGGCGGCCGCCCCGCGCTTTCATTAACGATAGCTGCACCCGCGAGGCTGCTGCTGTGCCTTCATCACTTAGGCGCCGTCCTCTTCTTCGCCGTCTTCCCTTCGTGACCTTCTTTCTCTACTTTTTTCCTGTACTTTCACTTGTAATGCGGATATTGCATGTATAAATTCGTCCTCCACACCACCGGTCGTACTTTCCTACCCCTTCCTCCCGCTCTTGCTCCCCGAACGCTAGCGTGTATCTGCCTTGATAGCGACGTCGAACCAGCAACGGCTCTCTCTCTCTGAAATCCTTACATTACTGTTCAGGTGCACTATAAATTCCGGCCCACCTCAACAAGAACAGAGACACAGAAAGAGATGTACCGCAAGGAGCCACGAGAATTTGTCGATCTAACAGGCGACGATGGGCTGGATCCTGAGTGGAAGTTCCCTGACAACGAAGAGCCAATACCAAACGTCGACAACGACAACGAATTCCTTGACTTCATAGACATGGACGAAGCTCAAGCCGCGATCGATCTCACCAGGCTGGAGGACATACCAGATGTCGATGTCCCGCCTGCACCTTTAGACCCAGGCTCAGTCACGATTGAAGACGAGGAGAACTTGTCGGAGGAAGAATGCCTCGCCCTTGTTATGAGTGTCCTCTCGGATATCTCAGCGGAGTACGCGCTGTCGCAGATTCAGAGCAACATGAACGAGACTCGCACACATTCGGCATGCGGGCGGCTGATTGCTCGCATTCTGGACGAAGGGGCATACCCAAAAGAGCAGGACACATCCAACCAACGAAAAAGAAAGAGGGATGACGATGAATTTGCAGAGTTTCAGGATGGGGATCAGGTCGAGAATGTGCCGGGTTACAGGCATCATGCGTAAGTTTTTTCTCTCTGATTTCTGGCGGAAGTTCTTGCCGTTATGTCGAACGTGTTTGTATCGTCATATTCAGGTCGCACAGCTACTGTATCTGGCTAGAGCTATATGTGGTACGCTGAAGCGCTTCAAGTTCAGAATACGCAGTGAGACATGGACTTGCCCGTGTCGGATACATGGTCTGATATATTTTATGACACCTTACTGACTATAACCTAGGTTGGAGCTCCTCAAGGACGAATTTCTCCAGGTTCCAGTGCGACACATTGAGAACACCCTGAACGACGAAAAGAGCTTGTTCAAATCCTTTGTCAAGATTGAAAGCCAGCTCCAGCTATATAACAACATCAGCATGACCTTTTCGAGAATTGCCAACCCACGTAAACGTCGTCACCACGAACGTACGCTAACTCCTGCGACTCATTTGATGTTGAGGGAGCTGGCAGCCGCTCGAAATTGGGGTGATCATGAGCTAGCCAAGCGTCTGGCAGAAGTAGAAGCATCCCGGATCGAAGAAGAGAACCTCATGATGGCCCAAGCGAATGGGGAGATGAGCGAGTGCCAGTGCTGCTTCGATGACTTCCCCACCAACCGGATGACTTTTTGTAGCGGAGAGAGCATCCACTTCATCTGCAAAACGTGTGCTGGAAGGGCGGTGGAGGAGGAAATGTCACAAGGAAGGTGCCGACCAAAGTGCATCGCAGATACAGCATGCGTTGGAACGTACAGCCGCGCTCAGCTCCAGGATTTCCTCCTCCCGAAGTCATTTGAGCGTCTGGAGAAGATGCAGCAGCAAGCTGACATTGCTGCAGCGGGTCTAGCAGACCTAGAAGAATGCCCTTTCTGCGATTTCAAGGCCGAATGTCCTCCGGTGGAAATTGACAAGGAATTCCGTTGTCAGAATACGGAGTGCAGGAAAGTCAGTTGCCGACTCTGTCAAAAGGAGACACATATTCCAAAGAGCTGCGAGGAGGCGAAGAAGGACGCGAACATCACCGTTAGGCATCAAGTCGAAGAAGCGATGAGCGAGGCCCTGATCCGGAAGTGCAACAGATGCAAGAACCCCTTCGTCAAAGATCATGGCTGCAACAAGATGACCTGCACGAAATGTTCCAATGTACAATGTTATGTTTGCTCGAAGGACGTCAGGGACTATAATCACTTCTCTGACGAAGGTGGCCGCAGCAAATGCCCTCTCCACGACAATGTCGAATTACGCCATGAGGAGGAGGTCAAAAAGGCAGAAGCTGAAGCATTCGCTCGTGTCCGGGCTGAGAATCCCGAGATATCTGAAAATGAACTCAAGGTACGTAATATTCGCACTTTCTCTTCACCTCGCAGGGCGTTTCCCCCGTCCATGCAACGTTTAGTGTTCTATTACTGCTACATTTGCCCTTCCGTGATTTACGTTTCAGTAGTTTCAAGATGCAGACTGCTAACCGACTTACGACAGATACAAGTCTCTGAACGCGTCACAAAAGCAGAGGATGCTCGCAGAGGCCAAGCACAAGCGAATCACGCCGCTTTCCCTTACCACATGCAGGGCAATGTCCTCATGCCGGGACCCATTGTTGAGCAACAAGCACCAGCGTACCGTGTGAATCCCTTAGTACAAGCTGGGAATGCTCTGGCCCAGGCGGGAAATGCTTTGGTAGGAGCATTTCCACCCATAAACATACCTCAGCCTGCGGGCTTGCAAGTTTGGGGAATTCCAAGAGGTCTAGCTGGAGGAGCTCCCCCACCACCGCCACCTCCAGTTCCGGCGCGTCAAATTCAAGAACAGTATGTCCAACCCCCAATCCGCCCTGTGCGTCAAACTCCAGGTCGAATACGGCCTAACCCTCAACACTAGGATTGCCGATGTTAGGGCAAGGGTTGCGGCGCTTCAGGGAGCTCCAGTGGTTCCACTTCCACAGCATATGCAGCAAGTATTGCAACAGCATCAGCAGGCTCATCAACAGATTGCTCAACAGCGGCAGCGAGCATTGCAGCAGCTGCAGCTTCAACAGCATATGCGACTACAACAACAACCGCAACAACGACAGGCTCACGCAATGAACCTTCACGATGATGCATTTGTTCATCTACAGGCGCAAATGCAGGATTTGGAGCAGATGATGAACGCGCAGTTTCATCGCGGGTATGGACATGCTCAGTAATGAGACGGTAGACGGCATGCTTCTCACAGAATGATTCCCACCACGATTTGTTTAGGACCAACTTTTTAGCACTAATGTATGTATTACTTAATTTCTAGCTTTACCTAATTTGAACGTTGCGTCCATCATTCAAGCCCTACTGCATCTTGTTGACCTAGTCTCCCCACACCACCCTTCCTTCCATCATTCATGTCCTACTCCATCTCGCTGACCCAGCCTCCCCACACCACTCGTCCTTCCAAATCCAAAAATACCCCCCAAATCCACCCGCCAACAAACCCCCCCAAGCCCCCATAATCCCAAACGGCATCACCCGCCCGTTCCACATCCACTCCCACCCACTATTGAAATACAGCTTCGCGATCTCGACATGGCCGTCCTCGTGCACTTCGCCGAAGAGCGTGAAATCGCCGCAAGCATCCTGTCCTGTGGACGAGCGGTCGATCATCGCTGCGATTGATGCTGCTGGCCGATCTAGTGCTCCGCGTGGACGAGCGACGATGTTGATGTTTGTCATTGGCGGGTCGATATGCAGATTCTGCGATCGCTCGTCTGTGTACAAGCCGCTCCAGCGTCCAGATAGAAAGTCCGGACTCGTCATCTTCGCGACGTGGGCGGTGCTGAACTGGCGTCCGGATCCGCGATAAGGTGTCGGGATGTGGATATATTTGGAAAAGGGGATGCGAGAGGGGACGGGTAGGGCGATGGAAGCGAGATTCCCGGAGACGTGGAGCCAGTATATGAATGCGAAAGGGAGGGGAGCGGCGTCGGCAGCAGGGAAAGGGGAGGAGGGTGTGCTTATTGTGGTGTTTGTGATTAGGTAGGGGAGTGTGTAGAACAAGCCGTTTTCTAACTCTTTATCTCCTTCCGCGGCGCTTGGGGGCCTGTTGTAAATATGGAGTGCTTTGAAGGTTGCGTTTTCAGAGGTGTACCAGTAGAGGTGTTCGAGTGTGAGGGCGGTGAGGCAGAAGCCGATGTTTGTCAGCTTTGCTGCTATTTCATCTCTGTCTCTTTCTTTGTCGCTTTCGAATTGGGCTGCAGAGTTGAGCCCTCCGAAGAGACTGAATCTGGAGAGGAGGAAGTCTACAGCTCGGGCTCGAGACGGTTGGTTGGACTGGTATACCCTAGATAGTCTACACAGGACATGGAATAGAGATTCGGGCCGTATTGTTAAAGCTGCAGGGTTTCGTAGCGCCAGCATATGAGGTAGCCATTCGTCAATGTAGTTTTCTCCGTATCTGGTAGGCGTCTTTAAGCCCCATAACGTATCCTCGGCTTCCGCGTTAACGAACGCTTGGTCAACGGCATAAGCGGTCCGCATTGTGTCTTCAAAGCGCGCTTGCTCTAGAAATGTCTCGGTGTCTCGCCAGGACACACTGTGTTGACGGGTGTCGAGCGCGATGGCCTTGAAGACTAGGTGGTCGTTGCATGTCGCCCGGATCCTGTGGTTGGTGCGAATGAGATTCAGTGTTGCGGAACAGGGGAGGAAGGTAGCGATTCGCTGGAGGAGCTCCGTGGGAAGATCTTGGAGAGATGTCATAGCGAATGGTATCTTGAACTTGAGTGGGACGTCGAGTGAAAGGAGACTTGCTATCTACGTGAAGAAGATGGGTGTTCGTATATGCGAGCACAGCCACCTGGTTGCCCCTCACCAACACGACACGAGATGGCGGGGCACCAGATGTCTTTCAATCCCTTGTAAAACCACACCGCACTGGTGATACAAACCACATCGTTCCCAATCTCATGGTCGCTCTTACCCGCTAGCCCGATCTCTTTTTGTTCGAAGATGGTGGTTGGGCATCTCCTATCAATCTTTTGAAGTGATCTAGATTCTTCTGTCCTAAGATCCGGATCGTCCTTCCTGTACAATATCTACAAACTTCACTGAGGCCCCCTTTTGGACTCTTCTAGCTTTGTTCCAGAAAAGTATCTTGGAAATCTTTTACTTACGCATCATTCAGACCAGCCTATGCGGTTATAACTTGGAAGCGAATCGTTGAGCTGTTCATTAAGATTGGATTTGATGAAACCTTGGAACGTCTAGTATTTACCCATAGTTGCTCTCTCGGACTTTTCTAATTCGTTCAGTCAGCTAACACATCTGCGGTCAGTATAACAAATCACACAGCACGATGTGTGTTATCAAGCCAGCACTACCTCTATCTCTTCGCGTTCCAGAGATTCCCACAGAGCTTTCTGAACTCGTCCAAGGCCCTTTCTTATGGAAAGCTCACCGCGATGTTCTATAAGCATAACGTTATAGAACTCGTAGATGTGACTATCTATGCCCTGCCACTTCAACTCCCACTCATCAAACGTGTTCCTCGGTACCCCAACACTTTCTCCAGGGACGCAGAAGAATTCGCCGGCTGATATCGCGATGAACTCCCCTGATACCTCGTCCACAGTTGCAGTCTCCAACTTCGAGTCATGAAGTTGAACCACTCCCACCTGGAGCTTGCGGCCTGGTTGGAGCCTTCTTTCAATTGCATGCCAGCGGCCACCTTGTTTTCGTGGCGTTGACCTCGTAATCATGGAAAGGAAGGCCCTTTGAACGCGTCCATGTACTCTTGGAGTCCACGATTGATCGTCGACAACTTCTGAGGTACTCGAAGGTAGAGGAACCGGGAATCGAAACAAGCGATTCTGCCCCAAGGTAGAATGTGTAAACCGATGGTTGGTATTACGTAGTAGACGACTAAGTTGGCCGTCTTGACCAAAACCAGATCGTAGCGCTTGTCTTTTCCAACCGAGGGGAGGCGGGAGCGAACTGTCCTTGGCGAGATTTCGAAGAGCGTTGTAGTTATTGGAGAGTGGGACAAGAGCGCCCGATGATCGAGATGTTTTCTGCCAATTCACGATCGTGAACACGTTGTAGAAACTTTGATTGTAGTACGAGAGGAAGAGGCACTCGGCGGCGGCTTCCCAAGCTGAGCAGTCAATTGGACCCTCCCATCTAGCCCAAGACCAACTTGGAAGATCTGCAAGGGGTTTGTTGTCCGCTATGGCGAGTGCAAGTCTGTCCGCAAGGACGCCCTTGGGCTGCCAGAGAAGACTGATGTCGAAGCAAACCTCCGAGATCCCGAACAGGAAACCGTTCGGGAATGAACTCTCCAGCGCGTCAAGAATGCCGGCAAAGGCGTCAAGAGAATCACATGGATGTGACAATTTTCTCTCGGTATACTCTTCCACAAGATCTTTCAAGTGGAGCATATTGGGCCATCTGTCGATGGTCAATTTGGTAGCCCTGGAACCGGTGAGGCAGGTAGCATGAGGCAAGGGTGTTTTAGTACCTTCCTGCCATGTACTTTGCTGACATTGGAAAGTGACAGTATTTTCGCGGAAGACGAAAGACCTCCGCGCAAAAAGCTGCTCTTGAAATGTCCACCCTCGCGTGGACCATCGGGTGTTTTCGGTTGTTGGTTCATAGACAACCCCAAGTCCCGCCTTTAGCTCGTTCGAGTAGCTGCGATATTCGGAACGAACATAGTCATCCGTACATAGCCCATGGATCCCATCTCCTTCTGCAGCGATTATCACGAAATGCGCTTGATAATATATAGAGCCCATTGCCCGAAGCTGGCTGTGTTTCTCTGACTGGTCATCTTGAGGAATGCAGTAACGATCCACCCAGAGATACTTCATGCCCATTACTCTTGTGAAGGTCATCGCCTGGCGCACTGTTCGAGGGATTCCTTTGGAGTTCCGCAAGAAGAAACCTGACTCCTGCATTCTTGATAAAGTTGTCTTCGGATGTTTCCCTTTGATATTTACAAAGCTTGACTGGGAGGATCCCCAGACGTAACTGAGAGCTGCGTACTTCTTCCGGGTGGATGCACGAACTAGACAGTTTGCATCTAGATCAATGAGATAGATCGACACAAGGTCTTTCGCATGCTGGATGGTTTGTGACTTAGAACACGCTTGTGCATGCTCGTGCATACAATGCTGTATGCTCGTCTTGCTGAAATCGGTACTAAGATGTGTGGGATCGAATTCAGTGAGAAACAGTTGAGTGTCTGAGGGCTGCAAATACAAGGCAGTACCCTTGTCGATAACGGCTCTGAGACACTGGACAGCCTTCGTTGGGATTACTGCAAAAGACAGCTGCGTTATCTGCTCTTGGACCCCCAGTATTGCAAGGATACGCGAAATGGCACCACACGAAGAGCAGCCTGATCCAGACACTAGTACTGTAACCGTAGTGCCTTGTCCGTCCCAGGAGTCAGCTTCGTGACCGCCTTCTGGGAAAAGGAGGAGCTGTTTGATCCTTCGACATTGCGCACAGAGGGGATCCTGAGAAGAGTCAGTAGTAGAATCAATCCCACGTAGCATTCATGTCCTTCAATTAGCTGCAGACAAAGAATGGTATTCTACCTTATTCCTTTTCCCTGGAAAAGTCATGGCGAAACTTGTAGAACTTTCTTCATCTCGATGGGATTCCGTGGGCAAATATTCCTATTAACGCGTTATATGATGGAGCTCTACACACCGTTATACGTACGTCGGTGAACCCAGTAAGGTGGTCAAGGTTAGGCAGCCACCCGACAGGGTATTCAACGCATTCGTCACGCCTATCGTCTTCGTAGACTTCAAATTGCCATTGTCCTGCCATTGTTGTGACTTGGAAAACCCGGTAGGACTACATGAAGCTATAGTGTGGCTTGGCCCAGCTCATGAAAGAAGGTAAGGTATATGGCAAGTCAACCACTTTCCGCCGACATGTAGAAGTGGGGCAGATCTTGGCGCTGTATCATCCCAGTCAAGTGTTAAAAGTATCGTACAGTCACCTCTATCGAAACGTCTTAGTATTCTACTCGTTCACATTGTGGGCATGACTATTAACGTCACATCCTCAAACAACAGCTGCATTCTAAGCTTCTCATGTCCCAGTGGTTTGTCTTCGCTTGAGATCTTAGGCTGTTGAATTGCGCTAGTACTCCATTCAACCAGTCTTATTCAATTTATTCAATTTCGACATCGAGAACCATAGCTAATTCACAGCGTTCTTGCGCTAACTCCAACAGATGCGCATCTTCTCTAACATTATGTCGTCAATGTGACAACCAACTCACTTCACCGACTAGAACCATTACAACTTGAACACGAAACAATCCTGAAACACTCCAGCTTTGATGCAACAGTCACTGTCTAGGCGAGATTCTCGGCAGATATATCTTCCTCAACGACCTTTGTAGTAACAATGCGCTTCTCAATAGTAGGTTGCGGTCGCGGAGCCGTCAAGATGCAGTATCCTCGATAATCGGTAATCCAGCCTGAAGAGCAGCCACCCGGCATGTAAGAGCGAACAGGAACGTAAGACGAAGAAACGGGTGCCATAGTAGTGGTTGACAAAAACGGTGTCGGTGGCTCGTACGGCGTGTAAGGAAAGGTCTTGCGACAGTATGAGTAACCCCTGTAGTCCGGTATAAATCCACTCGAACACGTGAACTTTGACGCCGAGCTACTCGTCGTGGTCGAAATGCGGTGGCAGTAGCCTTCGTAGTCGCTGGCAAATCCAGAAGGACACCACGGCCTCGAAGACGTTGTGGTTGGTCGGCACCACCCGCGATAGTCGGGTGTGAATCCTTCGTCACATGGGTTATATGGAGCTATTGTCGGCTCGGATGTTGGCGTTGGCGTTGGCGTTGTTGAAGGTAGTGTTGAATTCTGAAGTGGTGGCCAGACTGTAATTACTGTGAAGCCTTGGGGCGCAGCAACGGCAAAGTGAAAGGACCCAAGCAGGACGAGCAATTGTCGATACATTTTACTGCGCGTCCAAGGTTCGGTACCAGAGATTGAAAGTGAGAAGCTTCGAAGATCTCTGCCATAAATTTGGAAGCGAGCGAGCATTCATATGTTGACTCGGCGCAATCAATTCGGCCATGAAGTCCGATTACAGGTCCTACTGTGACTTCCCGATATTTCAGGGACGAATAGAAGGGGCGTACAGGTTTCCGTTTCTTTGCCAATCAATGTCTAGATTGCTTGTGGTGCGATGATCGTTGTCGCACTGGCTCGAGCGGTTCGTGTTCCGCTAAGTTCATGGTATACACGACCTTCTTTCTTGTCAGGTTCTGAACGACGTTCCACGAGCTGGCTGCGGATTTGATTTCCAACATCTTTCACCACCGTTTGTTCTCATGCGTCAACCCGATTGAACTCGTCATTCGCGTCTCAGGAGTCGTGCAATGGTTTCACTAAGACCGTAAAGGTTCCGTGGTGAAGTAGGTCGCTGGTGTAGAGTTGTTCGAGAAATAGATTACGGTAGCATAAGGGTCGTATAACCGTAGAGGCTCGTGCATTTTGTAGTGCCGAATAGATAGCTGAAGTGGGCTCAATGCGGATAAGGAGAGGAGCGATCAGCAAGGTCTACGGGAAAATGGAAATTGGACCAGGTCGCGAACGTAAGTTCGCCAGGTACGCGACTGTGGGGCCAATATACATTTCGGCAAGGTTCCGAGGGGCAAATATCATCCTTGTCGCTTGTGAACCTTCGCACTCCCTCGATGCGATAGTTACTCTTCCCTTCGTTTATGTGTCAGAACCCAGGCTAGAGTTCATGCCTTGCTAATTGACTACGAGTGTAATAGGACCGCCCAAGAGCTTTCGGTACTCGATTCCATTATGGATTGCTGCAGCTTGGTGATCTTCGAAATGCTTGCCGCATCACTCACATTCTCCTCTTGTAGCTCCAGTGTTTCATCGGATCTTTCAGCAACTCATTCCAAATTTGCATATTCGGCGTCCATGGTCCATCCTTCAACAGGATCGACTCTTGCGCAAGCCTCGCAAACTTCTCGGCCTCCTTCGAATCGCCCACAGCATTGTAAGCAAGCGCAGCAAATCCATATGGAATGTCCAGGAAGCCTTCGAGACCCTCTCTCCGATAAAGACTTAGCACCGTTTCGGCCAGTTTGGGGGTTCCATGACTGCTTTCGGACCAGTCATTGAGAGCAGCTTGCAAGCGTTGGATCGTTTCGACAGTATCGTCGGTTGCTTCTTGGTTTGTGCAGCGCGAGCAAGTGCATGTGAAGAGGAAGCCGTCTTGGAGATGCTGCTGACGGACTTCTGTGAGATCAAGAGGTGAGGTATCTGCGTTCCGTAAGCCTGTGAAACATGCAACGAGCGACATTTCCGTCATACACGAAATCGTGATCTCTTCGTCGAGTGCAATTGGCCTCGTGGCATGCACAAAGTGCGTCAAGAGACCTGGGTCTAAGTAATATTGCGCGCTATTTTGTCAGCTTCCAGGATTCTTTGAGGAATAGAGAGCTTACTTGGGCGAGCACGCATGGTTGAGCCTTGAGGTTTCTGGAAAGACAGCGAGGTGGTTCTGTCCTCCAACATGCAGCTGAAAGGTGTTTGCCTTCACGATATCCTGGACTCGGATAATGTCTTGACCATACACAAAAGCAAGCTGCAGGTAGGCATGTTGGGTTGCATCCGGAAGTTGTGAGATCGCAAGCCGGTACCACTTCTCTCGCTCCATTGTCCCCAAATCGCCTTCCAGGTGCGCGATTAACGCAGGCGTGTATGCCGTCACACGGTCTTTGGACTTCAAACTCTTGTTGGCCAACAGCCCCACACCCTTACCAGGTAATTCGTGGGCGTACCAAGCACCCGAATCGACATTGACATCCTTCAGGGCTGACTGATCCTTGAAGGCCGGTAGATTCGCAAACTCTTCCGCCAACTTCGGAGTCGTGAATATCGAGATACCCCTGCCATTGCTGAACGATGCATTTGTATAAACACATAATTTATCGCCTATTGAAGGTAGGATCTCTGTGCATTGCGTTGTATGTGTCCACGGATAATTTCGCATTACTTGCGGCGCTTGTTTGAAAGCCTCTTGTCGGAGATGTCTGATTGAATAAACGTACGGAGATAGCATACGATCTCCATCTTTCGGGCATTGAGACTTGATGTCTACTGAGAACGGACGATGCTGCCAGCACTGGCCCTCGATCTTACTTGTGGAAGTAGCATCCGACAACACTACCGCGAGGGAAAGTACTAGATGATGGAATTTAGACAACATAGCGAGGAGCGGCGCCTGAGGAGTGAAGACGTTGGTATATTGATGAACATTAGATGCATCTTAAGCATCGAAGAGCCTGACAGCTTCGTGGCTGGCATGGTGAGACGGAAGAGGTTTGAGCGACAATCTTATTTTTGGGTCAGGAACCTTCGCTTAGTCATATCCAAACATGGACAGACCGACGACTTTGAACAAAGGAGCAAAGCATCGAGCTGGGACATATCTAGCTTTACTTTCATTCATATGGGGTATATCGGTCTGTATCACGTTTACGCTCTTCACCCGGTCTCGGGTCGCTCCTTAATGTCGCCTGAGCGCTTCTGCGCAACTATGAACCATCCACCGATATGACCAGGTGCGACGATGAATGCTCCCGTTGAATCTCGTACAGGATGATCATACCTTGTGCCTATTTTCATGCGAAGCTTACTATCGGCGTTCGATCAAGCATGATTGATTAGAGCTCAGTCTACATCACCATTGACCTCATTCGCGGTCTTCTTCTTCTTTTTCTTCTTCTCCTTGCCCTCTTTATCGTCTCGTTTCCTCTTCTTGGGTTTCACATCATCTTCGGCAGGTGCCACATATTCCTGCAATCGCTCCTTTCGTTTCGCCTCCTGCTTCTCCCTCATCTTCGCGTCCCGGTCTTCGCGCGCTTTCCTTTCCTTGGCCTGCTTGCTCAAAAAGTATTCTCCGCTCTCAATCTGCAGGTCGACCTTGCTCTTCTCTTGTGGCGGTGGGAACGGCGTGTATGTTCTCTTCGACTTATCTGTAACCTTGTGCGGCACCCTCCTCTTGCTTGTTGTCCTCTTTTTGAAATTCGGCAGGAATCGACTCCAGTCCTCATTGGCGAGTTCCGGGTCTTTCTCCAACTCCTTCTTGATCATCAGCTCCTTGATAGCGTAGACCGGATGTATGTTTGCCATTGTATCTTCAACGATCCGCCGTATAGTCTTTAGGCCCTTGTATGACCCCATCGCCGCGACAGTGTTGCCTTGCACGAGGACGTAGGTTTCGGTGAGGAGTTCCTAATTTGCAGATCAGCTACAGATCCCTTTTGAGGCACAATTTGATAGCGAACCAGAGCTTTCAAAGTGCTTCCGTTGGGCCCCAGTATACGTTGTCGCCGTTTCACAAAGCGATCCTTGTTCCTCACGAGTCCTCTTATCTTGATGATATCACAGACAACGTCGTCCTCGAGAATCTGAGGTGAAAGCAGAGTGTCAGCGGATGTTTCGAAGCGATTCAGAAGTTTATATTGATTACTGCGTCTTCAATTGTCCGAACCCAGACTTTCTTTGAACGACAACATTTGGATTGATAGAGGCTGGCCTACCTTGAGAGCCTGGGGTGCTGGAACGCTCCGAGCGAGCAATTTGACAAGGTCTCTCGCATTCAGAATGGCGGCCGGGCTAGGAACGAACTGCAGTCAGCAGACGTTCGACAGTCTGATATGGTATAGCTGTCATACGTACTCGTATGTCTTTCGTGTAGTTTTGACCGTCATGCTACCTTCAACCAAATCCAAAGTGCAGGCCACTCCAATCTTCTCGAGTGCTTTGGTTATGACGGGCCACGATCCTCTGAGATACTGCTCGCGATACTTCGGGAACAGACAGGAGAACGACGATTCTTCCAGGAAAGTCCCGCCCTTATTGTCCTCAGCGGTGAACTTGTCGATTTTCCACTTGTCGATATCTTCCGTATCCCATGGTTTGTCAACGTTATGCGTGGACGGCATTCTGGTGGTCGTGACGATAGTGGGGAATCTGCCGTTTGCTTCGGAGCAGTTTGGAGCACGGGCTCAGTTCTGGGAGCGTGGTCTCTCGTAGTGGAGGCGTTTGGGGAATTCGAGTGTCGAGTGTTCGAAGATGGTGGAGCAACAATTTCGCGTCACCGCCTCGGCAGTAATTTGGCGCTAGTACTATCAAACACTAGCGCGTAGCAGCGACCTTTTCACCTGGACTTACGCTCTAAGTCCGATGCCTAACCTAGCATCACGAATTCTACACTTTCTTCTTTAGGACATTCTTTGTGCTGACGCTATACTATCAAGCTACTTTACGGGTTTGAGCATGGAGCAGTAACAGTTAAGCTGGAGGCAGCAACCTCTCGCTTCGTCCGTTCAGCACCCGGGCCTGCATCTTGACCGGAGTGGTTTGGTCCAGACACGGCCCTTGACTCAAACAGGATACTGCACAATACTCTAGAAGCTATTATGCACTTAGCTCAGTCACTGTGATGATCGTAGTCGGACGAATGTATTCGAGGCGAAGACTTTCGACATGTATAAGAAGGCCAACGTCAATGTATCGTGCTAGACCAAGACCAAGACCAAGACCAAGACCAAGCACCCATTAACAATCACGTATTCCCACACATACCACATTTATTCATTTCTTGACTTTGTCAACAAGTGTTTGCCTTCGCTCTGTCAAAGATGGCTGACTACACAACACCCGAGTTCACTCGCTATGCAGGTGTCCACAGGGACACCAAAGGGCCTGGTGATGCGCGTCCAACCGCGCGACGGATCGTGACTGACAATGATCTGGAAGGTGTTTACTCTCTCTAATCTGCATGAGGTCGTTGCTAAATGCTATCAGGGAAACTTTCCGGCAAAGTCATCCTCATAACCGGTGTATCAGCAGGCATCGGCGTTGAGACCGCACGCGCAATGAAAGCTACAGGAGCTCATGTCTTTGGCACGGTCCGCGACCTCGCAAAAGGAGAGAAAGTTCTGGCGAATGACCTCGAGCCGGGGAAGCTTGAGCTTCTCCATCTAGAACTCGAGTCACTCGTATCAGTACGCAGCGCCGCCGCTGAAATGCTTGAGAGATCTGGAGGGAAGTTGAACATCTTGATCAATAACGCGGGTGTGATGGCTACGCCTGAAGGACGGACAGTAGATGGCTTCGAGACGCAGTTTGGCACTAACCATCTCGCACATTTCCTTCTTTTTCAGAAGTTGAAACCCGCGCTTCTAGCTTCTTCGACACCGGAGTTCAACTCCCGAGTCGTGAATGTTTCCTCGACTGGGCATCGGTATAGCTCGATTCACTTCGACAATCTGAATTTTGAGGGCGAGTACAACCCTCAACTTGCGTACGGTCAGAGTAAGCTCGCGAACATCTATATGGCCAACTACATCGATCGACACTACGGTCCACGCGGTCTACATGCTCTTTCGTGTCATCCTGGCGGTATTTGGGAGGGCTCGGGCTTACAGAAACATGTTTCGCAGTTAGTTGAGCAATGGAAGGTCATGCCTGGAGTGGCTGAGCATATAAAGAGCGCTGCACAAGGAGCTGCGACTACCACCTGGGCTGCTGTAAGCAAGGTTTGGGAGGGTAAGGGAGGCAAGTATCTCGAAGACTGTCAGGTGAGCCCACCTGTCAAGGATGGCTACAGTATCATCGATATGGGGCATGAGAAATATGCTTATGACGAGGAGAACGAAGAGAAGCTTTGGGAGGTTTCGAACGAGCTTGTAGGATTCAAAGAAGACTGAGTCTGTGATACTAGGCGCTAGTACCTGATAGGTATAGATGATGAAAGTGTTAGACCGCGATTGGTTAGGTATATCAACACCAACTCAAGCTCCCCACTCCCGCAACAACTGCCACCACCATCCACCACATCACCACCTCTACTCTTCCCGTCCCACTTGCACTTGCAGTCTTGACAGCCTCTCCTAACTTCTCATAATCGACATATTCGCAGATCGTGCTGACCCTCGTGTGGTTGTTCAACTTCGCGGTGGTGTTCACGCACGTCGCGAAGTCCAGATCAAGGTTATACGTCCAGCAATCGGCGTCGCAGCCTCTGCGAACTCCCCATATGTTGGTGTTATTTGCAACTGGCGGGCAACATCGACCGAAGAGCTCAAAATCGCGTGCTGGGTTGCGCTCGGCGTCGTCGCTAT
This sequence comes from Lophiotrema nucula, assembly GCA_010015825.1. NCBI lineage: Eukaryota > Fungi > Ascomycota > Dothideomycetes > Pleosporales > Lophiotremataceae > Lophiotrema > Lophiotrema nucula. The sequence goes on along the minus strand of ML977313.1, from coordinate 1,278,344 downwards.
AGACCAGCGAGCAATGGACGGGAATGTTAAGATCGGGTGCTGGACGATCGCAGGCGGTTACGTTTGAGAGCCATTGCTGCTGAGACTGTTTGTATTCTTAGCAATCTGGAACCTTGCTGATGAAAGATGAAGACTTACGCCGCTGTTGCGCGCAGGAGCGATACCGTGAATGTCCATTTCACCGATTCTTTAGGGTCGCCTTGAGGGACCGTCGCTAAAAAGCACGAGGATGAAAGATGAGGATCATAACGGCGACTACGAAGCATCGTCAGAAGTTTTGGAATTCCCTCGAGGCAGGGTAATATCGCCAGCATCAATGATCCAGGATGTTGAAGCGCCGCCAAGATGCCTGGGCGTAAGACTCGCAGAGGGTTTCATCTCCATCACGGCTGCAACCCCTTTGACTGCCCAATGATGTCCCAATGGACTCGAAACATGCCTCAGGTCCGGACTTTTATTTGGTTGAGGGGGTGTTTGATCCCCCCAGGCGACTTATGCTTAAATTTAGCGCTCGTTCACGCATTGACGATCACCTCGCGAACGCGTTAATTGGACATCATTGGGGGACGACATATCTGCGGAATTCTACGCATCTGTTGGGGCCGCTATACCCTAATTTACGTGTTCGTCGCCATTTACGACGATTGTGAGGATCGGACGAGGCGATGCGGACCCAATTCGACGACAGGATTGCATGGCCAAGAGCCTTGATGCCCTCTTGCCAAGAAGCGTCTGGTACCCGGACACGAGGTTGGGGAATGGCTGGGACTATTAGGATGTGTCTAAACCACATATACGACTTTAGAAGATGTGATATCTGAGTAATGGCGTTTAGCGCTAGGATTGCCGAAACTGCAGAAGCCATCTGAGCGCACTCGGGTCCAGATTTTTGTCGGCAAGAGCAATCTGTGCATCTGAAGATGAACTGCCCGAGACGGGTTTACGGAGCCCTAGGAAAGGGTCAACGTGTACTGTAGGGTCGAGAAGATCCTGGGGCAGCAACGTATCGATCGCCTGAAAGACGAGATTGCCACAGTCTTGACATGAGGCTGAAGAAGATTGGCTCTTGGTAATCAGAGCCATGTAGTCTCTTGAAGCATCATAACAACAGCCGACTTACGCGAGGATCTACCAAATAGGTAAACACTATCGTAGCAAAGCTCAGCCCTGCTTCTGCAGCATAGAAGGGATGCTTGGCTTCCAAACTTTGTACCAGCTTCACGAGGTCCAGGCATGCAAGTAAGATGGGTACACAGTCAGAACCTCGAACTTCTACCCCAAAGCTGTGAGCATCTTCAAACATCAAAACACAGCCTCGAAAGTATCTTGATTTCGAATTTAGAATCAGCGCAGGCCTCTAGCGACGTCCAGTGTGTATAAAGCTTTCGAAGAACCGGCGATTAATTGAATCATCTCTAATTCAGCATCACTTCAGCATCACTTCACTTATATCTTCAACTGTCTTTTCATTCTGTCTTTCTCTCTCTGTCGACTTTGCTTCAACTGTCAGTGTACTTTGCTCTTCAACATGAGGTCTTTCATACTCTCTCTACTCCTTGTCGGAGCCATAGCAAAGCCCTTCGAGATCCATAACGGAACTCACTATAGCAACCAAACTTCTACGAGATGCTTCTCCGATCGGGGGTGAGTAAATTTTCTCCTAATCCTACCTTCCGAGCAACGCGCTGACCCATATCCAATAGGCTAGTAGAAGCAGATGGCTACATAGCCAAAGATGAGCTCCTCGGAGCCATCCGTCGCAAGCCCGTCGCACTTGATGAGAAGGGCTGTCTCTATAAGAAAGTCGAATCCACCGTTCTCTGGATGTGTAACCTCAACAAATACCGCAATGTCACCTTTACCGAAGCTGAGGCAGGGTGGAACAAGCTCGTTCAGAAGTGCGGTGGTGGCGGCTCCTTCGCTGGAGAGCATCGCGCCAATGGTCTTAAGTTTGCTGCATATGGGACAAAAGCGGGCAAGAACATCCGCCAGAAGGGCAAGAAGGCGAACACTAGCCCGAATCGTAGCTTGAGGCTGGGAAGACGCGCTGACTGCAACGACATTGGTACGACTGGTGTTTCGCACTTCGACTGCCCGAAGCCAGATGGCCATGTCACTGATGGCGATGGTAACTGCCCTGGCTTCGACGATACGGATAAACAGTGCACATCCTATTGCGAAGTTCGTCGTACTGGGTTCCTTGGCCCCGAGGAGATCGTTCCAGGTGAAGCTGGAGAGATCGCTGCGAAGGGTAAGCAGGTCAACGTCGAACATGGACTGGAGATCTCCATCACGCACGGCTTCAGCATTGACCTTGGTGCTACTATCCTCGATGCTGTTTCGCTTGGTGTGAGCTATCAGTGTAAGTCATTCTCTGGTCTCCTCTTCTAATTCTCTCAAATGTCGCTGACATGTTTAACAGTCTCGATCACCAACACCAAATCCACAACCGTTGTCCACACCGGCGTCGAAGATCCACCAGAGCGCGCCCGCTGGGTCTATTTCGCTCGCTTCATCGAGACCTGCGGAGACCTCTCCGAGAAAGAATACTCTGAACAATCTCTCGGCGACCCATTCTCGCCTCTGGTCAAGGAGTGTAATGGCGACCTCAAGACCACACACAATTTCTGCACCATGTCTCCTCAGCTGGACAGCGACGGAAAAGCTGTGCTGTTCATGGCTCAGCAGTTTGTCAACTCAGCTGGTGACCCACTTCCATTAGATCAACAGCCCACGAGCTATAGGGATGCTTGTGTCAATGGTGCTGGGGAGAGTGTTGATGATCCTGATGGTGATGGTGAATTTGAGTGCGCTACAGGTTTGTAGTGCTAGAGTGGTCCAGTGTGATATTGTATTTATACGGTTTTCGTGAGCGATTGGATGCACTTATAGGTAACTCGCCTTTGGACGTTAGGCGTACTGCATTAGAGTCATTTCATTTGTTGTGTTATCATATAGATCTCGATTCTGAAAAGTTAATTATCGACCCCCACCTCTGCGTGCAGTCTTTCTCGCTTCTGCTTCTGATTGCGGTTGGTTCGGCGTGACGTTGTACGAGGGCAGTCGCGGAGGCATTTCACAAAAGCGCGTCAATGTAGCTGAGAATTGCACACAACTCGCGATAAAGACGAACATGCAGGAGGAAGTCGACCATTCTGAGGCGGTGTTGGCGACGCCGTTTCAACTCAACGAGTGAGTAGATATCGCCATTCTTTTAGATGGGAACATCACATGTCGAAATCTTAGAGGTCTTCAATAGGCTTAACATGCAAGCGACGCGTTTGCCTTTAGGCCTGTCAGCTGTTGTGATTTGGCCCACTGGTTGACGTGGATCCGCTCGTTAGCGATCAAAGTCACAAACGGATCGATTCTCAAAGACAATTCGGCGTCCCGATTACACAGCGATCGCCGAAGAAAGACCGTTCTTGATTCGGATGCAGCGAAATCTCTGCTCTCAAGCTTCGAGTCGCTGCTTATTATCAAGAACTTGAGGGGCTCCAAGCTTTTTCTTCAAATGCGCTTCGAAGTTCTCGACACACTAACAGTGGAGAGCATCCTGGATGCTGTGAAGCCAGTGGTCACACAATTGCGCAGGAAGAGTGTCGTATTGAAAATGAAGAATCAGACTTTGTATCAGCTGAAGAATGCTTTCCTGAAGACGTGAAAGGTACTACGATGGATCGTGGGAGGATTGGCGAGTGCTGGTGGCACAATATCGATTGCCTTCAGTATGTAAACGTGTCGACCGAAGAGTGCGATGATCGCTGACAGTAGCGGCAGTGGACGGCATATACAAAGTAGCCCGCCCGACAATTGTCACCAAGTGCGTTCAGGACATCGGAGAAACGAAGCATGAAACCGTATGGACGATACTCGTTGTGAATTAGGGAACAAGCTTGTCTACCATAACAGTGGTTGGAACCGGTGCATTGCTGTGTCGGGGCACCACATCATTGTCGGGTTGAACTTTGTAGAAGTGCTGTGGACAGCTAAGGACGCTGAAGTGCTCCTGAGTAGTCGCGCTATCTCTCCGGAGGTGATCGTCGCGAGCTGTCGTGCTCACTAGCTTAATTTAAGTTGGTGCAATGTCAAGCTTCTAGCGCCGGCTGAACATGTGCCGACCGATCCCAGCCTCAACGTTGACATCCATGGCTCGACTATTTGCGACCGGTGCTCAATCCTGCGCGAACCCGTCCGCAGCCGTCGATCGTCGCGGGTTCTTCCCCTCATTACCGCTGTAGCTCCGCTACCTTTCCCCTCTCGCCTGCCGGGTATTACTAGCCTTGCAACTGTTGCAGCTGGGACAATGAATAGTGAACGTACATTACATCATAGCGGTACATTGAGAGTTGGAGCAGGATGCGACATCCAGTATATCTAGGAGCATCCGCTTCATGCCTGGTGATATGGATTGTACTCGCCCTGTCATCTATCGGCTTCAACCCTACAACATATCCCAGCATGGTTCGGCGCGGTACACAAGCAATCTTGGCTGCTTCGATAGCCTCTGTGGCATGTTGTCAGCAAGTGCTTGATCTGAGCGGGGTTGATTGGACTTTAACTAGTCCGAACTTCTCCTACATATCTGTACCCGCGAAACTACCTTCTCAAGCACATCTTGACCTATACGCTGCTCAGGTACGCTCGTCTTGCCGTGGAACCGACATAATGACAACTAATTATGTCGTTTCTATCGTTTAGGTCATCGGTAATCCATTATTCGGCCTGAATGACTTCAATCTTCGATGGGTAGCGTTTTCCAACTGGACGTACACCTCGGCGCCAATCACAACACTGTCAGTCTTTCAAGAACTCTCAGCACGTGATTCTGGTAAACATCGGCTGACTTCGTGACAGCAGTCAGAATGCTACCTCTACGTGGCTTGTCTTCAACGGGCTCGATACTTTCGCCAGCATCGACTTTTGTGGACAGCATGTCGCAGCTACAAACAACCAATTTCGACAGTATTACTTCGATATATCAAGCATTCTACCTTCATGTAATCAGACTACATTGAGTATAAATTTCGGATCAGCCCCAATTATCGCGAATCAAACAGCTGCATTGCCCGATCAAGAAAGTAAGAGGTTACACCATAGGGTTGAGAATTCTAGCTAATCTTAGAATAAAGCATGGCCATATGGTGTAGAAGGCCTTTTCGAGTTCCCTAATAGGCAATTCATTCGCAAAGAGCAAAATGACTTCGGCTGGGATTGGGGTCCAGCTTTCGCTCCTGCTGGCCCCTGGCAGCCCGCCTTTATTGTCCAGCTCGGAGCAAATAACATTTACATCCGGAATACGCTTGTTGATGTATATCGCGAGGGACAGCAGAATCTGCTTCTACCGGACCAAATGAAGGACTGGGTCCTGAACGCGAGCGTTGATTACCTCGGAAGCTTGCCGGCAGGGTCAAGCCTGACTTATAGCTTGACCAAAGCGAATTCTACAACGCTCAGCGGACTACTCCAGAACGTCACGTTGGTCGATGGTGCGATTAGTGGAACTGTCATTGTTCCTAGCGATGCAGTAGAACTTTGGTGGGCAATCGGTCAAGGGCCTCAAATTCTCTACAACCTGACGCTCGACATAACAGACGGAAACAATTCGACAATTGCATCAGTCACAAAAAGAATAGGCTTTCGAACGATAGTGCTCAACGAGTGGCCCATCAGCCAGGATCAGCTCGACCAAGGCATCGCGCCAGGAAACAATTGGCACTTCGAGATCAACGGACATGAATTTTACGCCAAAGGCTCGAATTTCATCCCACCAGATCCATTCTGGGCATCCGTTACGGAAACTCGGATACGCCAGCTATTCGAGAGTGTTGTAGAAGGCAACCAAAATATGCTGCGCGTGTGGTCCAGCGGGGCATACTCGCCGGATTTCATGTATGACTTAGCTGATGAGATGGGCATACTCTTGTGGAGCGAATTTGAGTTTGGCGATGCCCTGTATCCCGTTGACCAGCCGTTTCTGGACAATGTAAAGGAGGAGGTGCTCTACCAGGCTCGCAGGGTCAACCATCATCCTTCGCTCGCGTTTTGGGCGGGCGGAAACGAGCTAGAGAACCTTGAGCTATACCTTGTCAACCAGTCTGCACCGGATCAGCTCACTCGGTACGCCGCTGAGTATGAGACTCTTTTCCTGGACACCATCGTTCCAATCTTGTTCGAAAATTCGCGAAGCATCTCATACTCGCCTTCTAGCACATCCAATGGTTGGCTGTCCTTGAATTTCTCACTGCCGCAGCCGATTACGGAGCGATATGAGAACCTTACTGAAAGCTCCATCTACGGCGACACCGATCATTACGACTACGATAGCTCTCACTCTTTCAACTTGTCCACGTATCCTGTTGGACGCTTTGCCAATGAATTCGGATATCATTCGATGCCGTCTCTACAGTCATGGCGACAAGCCGTAGATCCATCTGATCTGTACTTCAACTCCTCAGTCATCACTCTGAGAAACCATCACTACCCAGCTGGAGGCCTTTTTACAGACAACTACGCCAATGCCTCGAAGGGTATGGGAGAGATGACAATCGCCGCCCAACGCTGGTATCCAGTGCCAAACAAACCCGACCCTCTTGGAAACTTCTCGGCTTGGTGCCATACGACGCAAATTTTCCAGGCCGACTACTACAGCTCACAGATCCAATACTACCGGAGAGGAAGCGCTCTGCCAGAGAGACAGTTAGGTTCTCTCTACTGGCAACTAGAAGATCAATGGCAAGCACCAACGTGGGCTGGTATCGAGTATGATGGCCGATGGAAGGTCCTTCATTATGTGGCCAAGGATATCTATCAACCAGTCATCATATCTCCTTCCTTGAATGTCACTAGCGGTGACTTTGAAGTATGGGTGATTTCCGACCTTTGGTCATCCATCTCGGCTACCGTCAATCTTACCTGGTATGATTGGAAAGGCGATCAACTGAATATCAGCACACCGTACTCAACAAATGTCTCTGTTGGTGCTATCAATGGCACACAAGTGCTATCCAGTAACATCGAAAACACCATTTCCGGGCACAATGCTTCCGACGTCATCCTCGCTATGACGGTATCCGCCCAAGGCTCCCTTCCGAATTCCAATACTACTCAAACCTTCGAACACACTAATTGGTTCCACGCCGATCGCCTTTCAAATGCAAACCTAGTGGACCCTGGTATCCAATTGAGCTACTCTAATAGCACCTCAACCTTCACGGTACAGGCAACGACTGGCGTGGCAGCGTGGGTATGGCTGGACTATCCCGTTGGCGCTGTACTCAATTTTGACGCGAATGCCTTCTGGTTGAAGCCTGGGGAGCAAAAGGAGATAGGTTATACGGTAAAGAGCGATACTACGGGCGGCAAGTGGGTAGATGGCGTTACTGTGAGGAGCCTGTGGAACAACACAGTCCCGTGGGGCTATTAGAAACCCACAATGGCAATGATGGCTGGCAGCGCCGGCAAAATTCCCCAAATACAACATGTTGTCTGTGCTTCTGCCACCGCTGAACGCGGCTCGCCGCATCTCCACCTTCTTGATCTCAATAAGATGCTGACGGTTTCAGCCCTAGCTTTATGCGTTTCCCATGATGGCTTCCCAAGTCTCGCTTCTGTGACTGGATTGTTGCCTGATTTTCGGAATATGAAGAGGTTGGGAATAGGCCTCAGTGGTATCTCCCAGCCATCGTAATTCATGGTGTTGAGTTTCGCTTTATGAAAGCGCGTCGTGGGGGCCAAAAACCACACCCACCCTGGCGTCGCTGCCTGGTACTCGACACGATATCACCTGAGCTCGCGTCTATAAGTACAACCGCATCTATGCATCTTTTTAGGATACCGTTGCACTCACTTAGCTCCTGATTTAATCATCTTCCCGTAACCTTTATACTTACAAAGTTGCCAACATTACCACCCCCCATCGCCGCGTCTTCTATAGTACTATAGTCTAACCCTCACTGTGCTCGGATAGCACATTTCGTACGAAGATGCCAATTAATTGGGACAGAGATGAGTCAAATTATAAAACTCCGTCCGCCGCCAATCGTCCCGTGGAATCACCGAAGTCTCTCAAAGATGTTATGGACCAATTGAACGCGATCTCGCTCGAGGACAGCGATACTCAGACCAGGAAAGAGACGAGGACTGTCGATGTCGGTATGGCAAAGTTACACGCCGTGCTCAATAAGTGTAAGTCCCCTTTTCAATTCGACTTCTAGTGACTTACGACCTACGTAGCAAAGCTTTCGGGAAAGGTGTATCTCAAGACTGCCGAACTGAGAGCTGACGATGCTCGCCAATCGATTGTGAAGGCCTGGGAAATAGTCAAGCAAGCCCGAGAGGCAGCTGCCCACGCCGAGAACAATAAGAAACAGGACGTCAACATCTTCCCCTTCTTAGCTCTGCCAACTGAACTCCGGCTCTTGATATACCAAGAGCTACTTGTATCCGACAATCGGCTGTTGCTCGCCCGGAGAGGACCACGAAAAGTCGCCAAAGAAGCGCAGAGGGGATTGCATACTTCGATCATGCGGACGTGCAAGAAGTGCGCTGACGAAGGCGCGATTGTACTCTACGGAAACAACCTTTTCGATTTCGAGGAGATCCGTCACCGCCCCTTCTTCTCGCGAACCGTATCGTCTCTTATTGGCCCAAAGAATGCGTCCTTGATCCGCTTTGTTATCGCGGAGTATCCTGCTTCTTACGAGGAACTTTCCCGTGGGCCTGGTGAAGGCAGCGAGGAGAGACCTAAGCATTGGGACGAGAAGCCGCGCTACCACGCTCTGAGCTTGGAGTACATGACCGAGTTCTTCCAGAATTTCAGCGTCGACTTAGATCAGCTCAGACTTCTCGCAATCAGCATTGTGCCTTTTGGGCATGATGATGCAAGCATGAAGGTTCTGAGAGCGCAAGCACCTGGCCTGGGTGATAGTCAAGAAGCGAAGGAGATGTGGGTACAGAGTAAAAATGAAGTCTTGCTGGACTTGATCGATGGCATCTGTGCGAGAGAAGAGAGGATGAAGAGGACGAACTTTGCGAACATCATGACCAAATTGCCTTTCGAATGGACTCCATCGTTCGATGGCCGACACTGGATCGAGTACGAGAGACGAGATCCAATCGAAAGGAAGGGGAAGGGGAGGGCCGAGAGTCTTCACACTGTTCCGAGTACAGTGTTCGATGATGAGAAAGAAGATACCGATACTGTTCAGGAATCCTTGCCTGTCGAGCTTTTTTGGAGTTATGGAGGATTGGTGAAGGGGTCTGAGACCTGAGACCTGAGACCTGAGATCTAAACGTAAACATCCCTTCCTAGCTTTTCGTTCGCTTCGCATCTAGCTTATTGTCTTTCTGGACTGTCCTGCTCCTGCATAATTCGTCGGTGCAGTCTGTAATCGCATTATCTTATCGTTAAGTGTGTCCTGCGCATGTTTCACAAGTTGAGAGTCTCCACGCTCGATGGTAATAGCTGCACACTTGTTTCTCCGTTCTCATTCTCATCTCTTTTTCCAGTCGGACTAGGTATAGCCAAGTGATGATGATATCAAGTGGTTTACCGAGCCTTAGTCTCCCCACATCACCGCATTCGTCCTAGGGATGAAGTTTTTGTGGAGCTTGGCAGGCACAGTCTGCTCCGCGGATCCTTCATTTCCGCACTTCCAAAAATCGCATGTTGAGGTCGCATTTGTCAGTTACACCGTCAACATTTAGACACGATGAAACTTCTGCAGAGATCACATTGTAGCTGGGTCATCAGGCTCTGCATCTAGTAGTCATTCGTTTCCTTCCTTCCGAGTGTTACTTCTGTGTTCAACTTGCGCTCCTTACTGCGAACCCATCTTTTGCATGGCTCTCATTCCACCTCGGACTGATGAAGTGAGCATCGACCTTGCGCAACACCGCCGAAAAACGTCCATCGACGATGTAAAATTATCGCACCACATACATCCAGGTGCTGCAGAAGCAAATGTCGCAGAAGATTACGAAGATGAATACCCCGAAGGTGGTAGTGAAGCCTGGCTCGTCGTCTTCGGAGCCTGGTGCTCGATGATGCTCTCAATGGGACTACTCAACACCGTCGGCGTTCTCCAAGCATGGGTATTACAGCACCAACTTTCCAACTACTCAGAATTCAGTATTGGCTGGATCTTCAGCGTCTACGCTTTCTTCTTGTATATTGCCGGCGCGCAAGTGGGACCTATTTTCGACGCGCATGATGTGCGCTGGCTCATTATACCTGGGACTGTTGGGTTTGTGGCGGCTATGATGTTTCTCAGTGTGTGCAAAGGTACATCTATATCAAAACGCGAAAGCGTATATCTTGCTGACCTGTAACAGAATACTACCAATTCTTCCTCTCCTTTGGCGTCCTTGGTGGCATATCAGCATGCTGCCTCTTCAACCCAGCAATCTCAGCGGTGGGACACTGGTTCAACAAGCGGCGCGCCCTCGCAACAGGCATTGCATGCACAGCCGGAGGCACAGGCGGCATCTTCTTCCCTCTCATCATCCTCTACTTGGCCCCCAAGATCGGCTTTCCATGGGCAATCCGGATCATTGGCTTTATCTGCGCAGTCCTTGGAGCGATCTCATGCTGCTGTCTCCGCAAGCGTCTTCCACACAACAAGAAGGCCGGTGCATCGATTGATCTGAGAGCACTGAAGGATCGAACGTATGCTATGACTACAGTGGCCGTGTTCCTCGTCGAGTTCGCCGTTTTCATTCCGTACACGTACATTTCTTCGTACGCCATCCACTCTGGAGTCGAGCCTCAACACGCTTATCTTCTTATGACGCTTTTGAATACCGGAGCCATCCCAGGCCGAGCAATCCCGGGCTATGTCGCAGATCGCTTCGGACATTTCAACGTAATGTGCGTCACATCATTTACCTGCGCGACCTTCATATTCGCGCTCTGGCTCACGGCCGGCACGAATGAGGCAGCCATCACAGCATTCGCTGTAGTCTTTGGGTTCTGGTCCGGAGCAGCTATTAGTCTGACACCGGTTTGCGTGGGTGCAGTCTGTAAGACGGAGGATGTGGGCAAGAGGATTGGAACGACGTTCTCGATATCGAGTTTTGGTGCGCTGATCGGTATTCCGATTGCTGGAGCTATTGTGCAGGCCAATGGTGGGAGCTATACGGGGCTGATCATCTTTGCTGGAGCGTCGTATCTTGCTGCATTTCTGGCATTTTTGCTGACGAGGATTGTAGCTGGGGGATGGGATCTAGGTGTCATTTTCTAGGAGGCTAAGAGCAGCAGAATACTCGAAATACCCTCCTTACTCGCTTAACACCTCTTTCAAGCGTCCCAAATACATCCTCTCCTCAAACAAATAACCCTCCAAAACTACTTTTGAATCTTCCCACGTACCCAAACCACAACTTTTCGCTACCTATCGAAAAGCAATTACAAAGAAGCCCTCGTCTTCCTGGCCCCGACTTGCATATGCACCAATCAACAACACCCAAAGCCGCACTTCTTCGACGCCCTTCCAGCCCTCCTCATAATTCTCCAATGCCCTCTTCAACACAACCAGTGTATTATGTACCAATGCAGCTTCCATCGGATATCCTCGTATCAGCGCAATATTACAATAAAGAATACAAGCTACCCTCACGCACTCCTCTCTCATGTTCGAAGACGTATAAGAAAGGAGGCGGTGCTCAATCCAGAGATTATGGTCATTGATGTACTCATAGTACGCGTCCGTCTCTGTGTAAGGGTATATCCAGCGGTAGACAGCTTCCGTGTGACGTGTCTGTGATGCCAGGTCGTGGAACAACTCTACTATCGAGCTGTTGTCCGATATCTTTGGCCACATAGCGATCAATGAATGTGCGAGGTCAGGTAGCAAATGCGATATCGATGGAAGCGGTAAGCTGATTTTGGGGAACAGTGTGAATGGCGCGATGGTTTTGCGCGAGGAAAGGGTAGCGAGTTTGATATCTGCTGCTGTGACCTTTGCCGCAATGCTGTACGGCAGTGGACCGCCTTTGGCTCTAAGCGCGGCAATTCGGCTCAAACCGCCCATGTGCGCTGTTGCGTCTGCGATGTTGCCTGTGAAGGTCTCGAGGAGGATGAGGTCGCTGATTCCGGCTATTGTCCCGTCAGACACAGCGAGGTCGACATTTGCGAGTCTATCGTTAAAGAGTTGGATTGTGCGACCTTTGAAGTACAGTCATTCCATTGTACCATCGTGGAAGCCGGGGTTCTGGCCACCAAGACCTTGGTCGTGACGGCGTAAGTCTCCTGAAAAGAGGGCCCTGGATGTAGCAGAGAAAGCACTGATAGGTGACATCGTCAGCTCGTCGGACCAGACCCATGCTTTACAGCCGAAGGTTTTTCGGACCATGTTTGTACTGTAGCTCGGGTGCATATCTGACATCATTATGTTAACGTAGTAGTAGAGATGCTTCGACATTCGAGGATCCAGTGATGGTGGCATTGGTTGGAAAGGATCGCTGACTCCTTGTCCGAGCTGTTGGTACGGCGATGGTCTCCAGTTCAGGTTGAGTGGGATGAGATGTCCGCCCTCATCTTCAAGCCGTAGCTCATCGTTGCTGTTGATAGATATTGCCGGCGAGAGGAGGCCATCTTGCAGGGGACGATGGACCATGGTTGTGGACGGTTGTTAGGCCCCTCACTATCACAGAACACCGTTGATACTATCAAGAGAGACTACAGTTACGCCTTTTCGATTCAGTTCGATAGAGAGACTCCAGTTCCACTAGTTGATCTGACTTCAATATTCTTATCTTGCAGGGGAACAGAAGGTATACCAATATCGAGAAGGAACAACTCCGGTGCCCTAGGAGTGGCGGCGTTGCGACGAGATATGAGTGTGTGCGTACTTTCGAAGCGGTTTGTCGGCAGCTCGGATTCATGTATTGGTGGTGCTGATGTTGTCCCTCCCACTTTTGAAGCATGTCTCTTGACATCTTCCTTCCGCTTCTTCTGATAACGCTGAGAGGTAACATGTGATCGAACAAGTCTGTGATGCGCTCTTTTCGTCTCATCTGACGCGTTACCAGTGGTGTTGATGAATTGGACCTTAGTTGCCATTGGTCTCAGTCAGAACAAAGTCCAAGGCAATTGGAAATCTCTCCTAGAACAATGGTGAGTCGATTAGTTTGTATTTAAGAGGGTATGAGAGATTGTTAGGGTTCTGTATTAGCTAATGGAGGTGATGACTGCGTGTTCGTGAGGCTGAATAATCTGGGCTCAACCAAGGCGGCTGGACTAGACCTGGTACGTTGCAGTTATTCGTAGTCCTATGGAACTGAGAAATATGACCAGCATCGGAATGAAATGCTTGAAATAGTGTGGAGGGACGGTTGCTGCTTTGTGCACATTGACGGAGAGTACTAATCGAAAACATATGCCATTTGCCTATATGTATAATTTTCTTAACGCCGATTCACCTCGCTCCACTCTTATTCAATCCAAACACCCACGAACGGACCCATCCCTTCTCTTTTTACTGCTCTAGAGCCTCCTTCAGAAGCTTCTCACTGATCTCCCACAGCTCCGGCGCGCGCTCCACCAATGTACTTGGCGTCTTGATACCTCCCCATGGTAGCAAGAAGGCCCCTCTATACTTGTCCGCTTGCTCCCTGACTTCTGGGTGCGCGGCCGCATACAACGGCGTAATAGCTCCTTCAGCCGGCGTAAACGCTTTGCTGAAATCGGCCTTGTCCCAGCCTCCCTGATACTCTGCAGCACCGTTGGTGGCTACACCGCCTGGGTGCAGTGATGTAGCTATGATGGGAACGGATCTGGAGTCAAAAAGGCGCTGTAGGGAGATGGTGAACAAGACATTCGCGGCCTTGCTGTATCCGTAGCGGATGTAGTTCGACATTGAGTCGTCAGTGTGGCCGAAGGATTGGTTCAAGTCGTCTAGAGTCGCGAAACGGGCAGTCTGCGGTGCATCGAAGTGTGCTGTTGACGAGACATTGACGATGCGGACATCTGGGTTGATTTTCGCTGTCTTCTCTAAGATCGGGATGAGGGTAGTGGTGAGCAGAAAGGGGCCAAGATGATTCGTGCTGATGGACACACTGGTGCCATGTTCGTCGAAGTCGAGAGGGCGAGCCAGGACTCCAGCGTTGTTGACGAGGATGTCGAGGCGCTCTTCGCTGCTCAAGAAGTCCTTCGCGGCTTTCTGGACTTGTTTGAAGTTGCCCAGATCTGCTACGAACGGCTGCAATTGATCTTTGCTGATGCTTGGAGATTCGGCGAGGATCTCGTTGATAGCACTCTCGGCCTTCTGCAGGCTACGTGCTCCGATGTAGACTTTAGCACCCTTGAGGGCGAGTTGATGCGCAACGTGCCACCCAATACCGACCTGAGAGTTGGCGCCAGTTACAAGAGCGACCTTTCCGGTGAGATTCGGGAGGACCGAGAAGTCCCACTTCTCCTTACGGGCCATTTCGTAGTGGTCGGTCATCTTGATTGATGAGTAGTGTTTAACAGTTGAAAGGTGGAATCGATAGTCTCAGGAGTTAAGCTGATGTAGAAACTGAGTGTTGTCCGAGTAATTCAATTGTACTGATGCTGAGCAGTCTCTGTGAAGGCCTTCTGCCTGCTTTATACCTTCGCTTGCCTCAACGAGCAACGCAACTTGTGCAACATGTTGATTATCTCCGCAACGCTTTGTCCGACCATACTACCTACATTTCGAAGCATCTTCATCTCAATACCTGCAATTGTAGTTCAGAAGGCTTGCCAAGCATCCCTTTTGGGAAAATGTACCATTGGTCAGGAGGCTAAACACAAAGAGTCGGAGTTCCAGGTTGCAGGAACGAGCACGCGTTCTCGAAAAGGCTTTGTCATAATGACTGAAAGTGCACATATGATATGGCGCAGTAGTCGAGGTGCAAAACGTGTATGCGCGATAGTAGTCCGTTCGTTCTGACGTCGACGGCTGTTGAGGTCTACTAGTTCATGTCGAGTGGAAGGATGTCGAGGATTCACATTTTGCGATGCTGACCTACGGTAAGTTTTGAGGTTGATATCAATGCTGAAAGCATTGCAGTGGACGGTTGCTGTTGTCGAAATGTTGTTTGGGGAGATTTGAAGTAGTTCAATAACTTCACCTCGACGGCTCAAATCCCCAATTGATGTGTTTTCGAGATGGTGTCAGCAGCACGATCCGCTCCTAGTGTTGAGGCTCCAACTCCGCAAAAGACACCAAACCCCTTTAGTGATCCCTGCTCCCCAGAGGCCACAAGTCGCGAAGCTCCAGACCAGACGGCTCACAAGTTACACTCGCGCCTTCCTTCCCACAATCCTCCTCTCACACCTCTTTCCTTCCGCAATTCACAGTTACACAAAATGGTAAGAGCACCCCAGGACTCGCAGCTTCCCCGAAATTCAGCCGCGGTGTCAAGCTAACTTCACTCCAGGCCAACGCTGCGAATTCCGGCCACGATGACATGATTGTACGTCCGCCTTGCCTTTGACGCGCGCACGAAACGAACACACCACTTGCGCAATTGAGACAAGAGAAAGATCGCCAATATGGCGGGCGGCGCGGTGCAGGACCTGCTCTCCTTCGAGACTAACGACACGCAGCACGATGCACAGCTCGACTACTACGGCAGGCGGTTAGCGACCTGCTCGTCAGACAAGACAATCAAGATCTTCGAGGTGGAGGGCGAGTCGCATAGGCTCATCGAGACGCTCAAAGGGTACACCTCCCCCAATACCACCCAGAACTCCCCCATCCCTCCCACACTCAACATAGCTAACATACGGTGTGCAACTTATAGTCATGAAGGCGCCGTATGGTCCATAGCCTGGGCACACCCCAAATACGGCAACATCCTCGCCTCCTCCTCCTACGACGGCCGCGTCCTCATCTGGCGCGAGAACCCGCAGACCTCGCAGTTCCAGCAACTCACCTCTTTCTCCCTGCACACCGCGTCCGTCAACCTCGTCGCTTGGGCCCCGCACGAAGCGGGCTGCTTGCTCGCCTGCGCATCCTCCGACGGCAATGTATCCGTACTCGAGTTCAAAGAGAACAATTGGACGCATCAGGTCTTCCAGGCGTGTGGTAGCGGCGTGAACAGCGTGTCTTGGGCGCCAAGCGTCGGGCCGGGCGTGCTGAGTTCGCAGAGCGGGAATAAAGTTGGCGGGGAGCGGAGATTCGTTACTGGAGGGTCGGACTGCCAAGTCAAGATCTGGGAGTGGAGTGCTGAGACGGGGAGCTGGAACAACGTGCAGTTGTTGACCGGACACACGGACTGGGTACGCGATGTAGCCTGGTCGCCTACGGTCTTGTCGAAGAGCTATATTGCGAGCGCGAGTCAGGATAAGACCGTGAGGATCTGGACGTCTTCGGATCTGCGTATGTATCTTGGACCAACGGGAGGGAATGTCGGCACGCTAACAAGCGCAACAGGAGAATGGAAGTCCACCGTCCTCAGTGTCGAAGCCGCCGCCTGGCGCGTAAGCTGGAGTCTCAGCGGAAACGTCCTCGCTGTCAGCAGCAGTGATAACCGGGTCAGCCTGTGGAAAGAGAGGCTAAGCGGCGGCTGGGAGTGCGTGAAGACACTTGAGGATTGAAACGCGGACGGGGAACGGGATGGACCAGCCAATCGAAGGCTCAAGGCACGCTGTGAGCATTAGAATATTAGCCTCATGCGAGGCTAAATAACGTTTGGTGGCAAACGGTATTGGGACAAAATGGTCTGGGCCGATGACATGGAAGGCATCCAGCATACCTAGAGACATGCAATGGAACCTTGAAACTTTCCACTGCTTCATTCAATGCTTCCTGTGCTCTCGACATTTGGGTGTTCCGGTGCATGCGAGTATAACTCTGAAGACTCTGAAAGCTCCAAGGTACCCTCGCGCTGTTCAAAAAGGCATCCACACACACACATGCAGACACACATCACTCATAAAACCCAGAGACAAGGAGACATGCGCAAGCCTTCCGCATTACCATCCCAGTCCGTAGACCCTATGGAAAAGAAGATTGTCCTAACTATGTAAATATACACGCATCGTCGTACGCGGAAAGAAAAAGAAAAAGAAACCGAGACCAGAACACCCAATTTTGTGATATCCAGGACGCCCCCTGATGCCGCAAAGTATGCAAATAGTGGAAAAGAAGACCCTAAAGGAAGACTCGCTAGGCCTTGGATATGTGTAGCCAATGTATGTGTGTGTGGGTAGATGCTGTGAAGACATGGGAATGCTGATGCTGAGAACGCCTGAGTATATGCAATCTGGACGAAGAGTGAAAAGAGATATAAGAAAGAGAGAGCATGATGCCGTTGATGCTGTGAGGACGCTAGAGTGGTTTTCAGTCGTCGGTCAGATCCACGACCTCGGGCTCTGGGTCGACGGCCCAGAAGATAAAGGGTCCGGAGTTCTCGACTTGGGACTATGGCAATGTCAGCATGCAGGATAATCATGCGAGTTTCTGAAAATGGACTTACAGGGGGACCGGTCGGATCTTCAGCGTACCACCAACGACCGAGGATGATGCGACCACCTGGAAGCACGACACCCTCGTATGCCCAGAGAGCATCTGTCTCGATGTGATTGGCGGAATCGAGGAAGTACTTCATGAAAGTGATGCGCTGCCAGCCAGGAATCTCGCACCCAAGGGGCTGTGGCGGGAGCGGATTGAGCCAGCCACGTGCATAGAAATGGTCGTTGTCGTCTCCTTGACCAGAGAATTGGATGCCGACGGACTCTGCTATCATTGGCTGAGCTCGATGTTGAGCACGAGTACGGGTTTGTAGTCCTAAGCGGAACGAGTCTAGGTGCTGCTCGAATAGTCTCGGCCACTTGAACTCTTCTCCCGGCTTGGCGAAGTCGAGCGTGAGCGACTACGTTATATCAGTTAGTGTTCTTGCTCGAGGTGATTGAAGCCATCCGGCTGTCACGATGCCTTGCAGAGGGACTCACCTGGATGTTCCCCTCATCCACATTCTTGTCCATGAAGACAAAGTCATCATCAGCGGGAGAAGCCCGCAACTGTACTAGTTCATCAATCTCCAAGAAAGAGTAAGTGCCTTTCCAATGTTTGCTCAAAGGGTAACAGCCGGTCTGAAGGGCACCCTGCCATGGAGACGGCTTCTGGCCAGGCTCGAGGTCACGGAAGGTGCGGTATAGTGTGGCTGTCTGCTCCCAGATCATATGATTCCGGAAGAAGTTGACGCAGTGCAGCATCCAGAGCATGTTGACCTGGGTCTTGGTGGGGCCAGTGTAGAGTGCTTCCTTACTCGTCTCGGTGTACACAGTCTGCTGTGAAATGTCGAAGGGGAAGATATCCCACTTGAACCTCTTCTCCTCGTCGACTTCGAACAGAAAGTGGGTGCACATCAGCTGGACCGCTGACAGAGCAGGTTGAATATTTCGCTTTGCGCCGAGGGATATCAAGTGCTTGAAGTTGCGGAATAGCTTCGATGACAGAGCGAAGCTCTCGAGGTGCTTCTGGTTGGGACATTGTGGTCGACCATACTCATCGTAGCCGTGTCCGCCTCCCTGGAAAGACTCTGACACAGGTCAGCCTTTGACTGTGATGAGTGGACTGGTCACCATCGACATACCGTTAATCAGACCTCTCAACGCTCGCAGGATCTTTATCTCCGTCTTCTCTTCGCCGTTGTCGAACGGGATCTTCCTGCCCCGATCGAGTACTACCGAGCGACGCTGATACAGCTTCTTTAGCATTAAATTGTCGACATCCCGACCCGGACCCAAATCGTATGTTTCACGGAACTTCTTCCGCCAGAATGACATTTGGTCCCCATCGATGGCGTAAAATGTTGCCCTGCAGATCTTCTGGAACGTGCGGATGTCTTTGTCGCACTCTAGATGTCCAACGATCTCCTTGTTGAGCTAGAAGAATTTAGCAATCATTGCTCTAACATGGCTGACATGAACTGGCCTACCTCAATAGGTAACTTGTTGAAGGCCGTAGTAGTGGACGCCATGATGTGGTACGACTTGGCTGGTTGACTTCAGCCCTCCCTGTGAAACTCAAACAAAGTGGGTAGGTGGAAGGCTAGCGGAGTGACATGTATCCAACTAAGAGATGTCGATCGGAAGAGACGTCAAATGCGGGTTAGTGAAAACGTTGTGAGAGACTATGCCGGTAGCATCAGGATCTGGGAGCGTTTGATTGTACTGCGTCGGGCCGAGTCGGCAGGTGGTGCTTTGCTGAAGCGCACCCGGTAATGCTGTTGAGTCGGAGGCCAAGTGTGTAATGGAACGGTGCCGGTGGGGACCAGGTGTCGGGCGGCTGTGGCGATTCTACTCAAGCACAGGCTGACTGCTGCCAAACGGGTGCGGACCAAGAACGGGCGCGGTGGTAGTGGTGTGGGGGTGGTGAACAATGATGGAAGAGTGTGACGCCTGAAATAGGCAAGGTGAGGGTTGATGTCGGTGAGAGTGGAAAGAACGCTCGAGGGTAGTTGACCACGCGCCCCAACTTCCGGTAACTCTGTTCCTTGGATGGAGTGAGTGCAACCTCTGGATCACCAAAGCATTGGTGCGAAATGAGGAAAACTTGTGAAGTGAAAAGGAGAGGATCTAAAAATGACGAGCAATGTGGAAATGAAAGCGAGTGAATTTCAACCGTCGTTGTCTCAATTGTGAGACACTACACTAGAGGTAACGCCAAAATTCCTGCAAAGACCGCCGCAAACTGGCTGACCTTAAACTCACGCGGTGCGCTTCCTGAGCTCGACGCTGAAGGAGCTGCGCCAGTCGCCGATGGAGGGAGGCCACTGCTGGGTGAAGCCTCGTTCGCTGAACCGCCGTCTGTCCGCACCACGACATAGATCTCGCCCGTAGAATCGCTGCTCATGAATAGTCGGCCTTGGGAGTCCCAGGCAAGACCTACTGGGCGGAAGCAATTGTCAGGACATTGCGACAGATCGGGGTTGGACACAATGTCGATTGCAGCTGTGCTGCTGTTTGCAGACTCGGTAGGAGAGCCGTTTTCGAACCCTATAACGGAGAGCTTGTAACCTATAGGCTCGTCTCGGTTCCTGCGCCAATTAGCAGCATGTCCCATTGCTCTTCAAGATATACTCGCCATGAGCCGTGGAAAGATACCCAGGCGGCGGTGGCGTTGTCGTTGAACTAGGTTACAGTCAGCCGATCTCAACATGCATTGATCATTGAGAGCGCTCCAGAAACCGACCTGAAGCTCTGTTCAAAGAGTTTTGAAACGTAGAAGTGCTCCAAAGCAGAAAGCTGGGTATCTGAAGTCCAAAAGAACGTACCTTGATGTCTAGCGGCGCCATATGAGCGGCAAATGTGAGCCTCGGTGGAACATGGTCATTCTGGCAGTACGTATCGTTGATTGTCGCATTCTGGTCCCCAATCGCAAATTGGGTGCCGACTTGAATGCCCTCATTCTGTGGGATCGTGCTCACGTTCCAAGCTGCGAAGCATGACGGGTAGCCATAGTTTTTTCCTTGCTCTTCAGTTTGCGTGCCATTCAGGTAACCGTGGAAGTTCATCTCCTCTCCAGGATTATTCTGATGGATATTTTGGCCTTCTCTTTCGAAGTTGTCCACACTGTTCTCCACCGAGTAGATACCGCCTGTCGCCGGGTCTTCAGCCACACCTACAGAGTTGCGCAAGCCCCAGCCGAGTAGCAGGCCATCCTCGGCATAGTTGTATGATGAGTCAGTATTGTTGGAGATGTTAAACGCTTTGATCGTCGATACACCTGTCGAGATGTCCTGTGCCGATGGGTCTAGATTCGACATGCTACCTCTGCTGACGAGCAACATACCATCCACCTTCTTTGATAGTAGCAAGGTTCTAGTTACGTGACCGTCTGATGCTCCCATCTGCCCGATCACCTCTCTAGGCCCGGACGTGTTTCGCGTTTGTGAAGCATCGTAGTCCCAAGCATGGACCGCATCCGGAGAAGAAGCATACAGCGTCCTTCCATCCGCCGAAAGTTCGATTCCGTGGTTTAGCTTCAGACAACGTTAGATATAAATTGGTTTTTTGGAGCATCGATCCGGACTGAGCCTCGGAGGAAGAGCGCAGAGATCGCGTGTAGAAGATCATCATGTGGGAGCACTTCGTATTGTGGAAACCACCATCGTGGGATTTCGCCTGAATGTTCGAAGCGCTCCTTCCTGTTGAATCCAAAGCAGAATGTCCGTTACTCTGTCCGGGAGAATTGTGCACTAAGAGCAACGTACCGATTCGTCCACAATGATGTCCGTGGGATCACCAGTCGCTCTAACACATGCACCAGCATCGTCAGTCAGCTCCAAGCTTGAGATCCCGTACCCCTGTTGCACTACAAGCAGATGACCTTCCCCATCGAAGAGGATTCCTCTAGGGTCCCGCAGTCCAGATGCAACAACATTGACTTGCCACCCGGCTGCAACAGAGGGCTGTCCGTGAGCCGGCGCAATTGTGCTCGAGCATGACGCTGCAGAGGCGGTCGAGCTCTGAGCTTGGACGCCCGCAATAAAGTAAAGGGCCAGTAGGCTTTTAAGACCTGTCATGTTTTTCTCGGCTGTTGGTCCTCTCGAGGGGTAAGCGTCCACGGTACGGTTGCTGCAGGTACAGATTAGATATTGTGAGACCGGGTTCTTTTCCCAAAGCGAGAAGTCTTGATGACAAGGGATTCAAGTCCGTCTGACGGGACGGAAGGATACGCGACTTGTATGTTTTGCCTCGGAGTTAAGGTGAGGGGCAATGGTGGGTATACGCAGTCGATGATGGCTGTGCATGCATTCTTTTGTGCTTTAAGATGCATGCCCAGCCAAGTGCGTCATTGAGCGACAATCGTCCAAACGTCCGAGGCCTCAAACATGGAGACGGCGGCATGGCAATGCGAACCATCTCCTTGGGAAACGCTTGGCCGGGGAGCAAGGGTACGCGTCGTGAGATCACGCGTTTGGATGAGGGGTGCATGACGGGAAAATGCGACAGATATGCAGATGCATCTTGGGCTATCGATAAACAATTGCAATTGGGAAACGTTTTAAACCATTTAAACTGGATCTCTATAGTGGTCTGTCTCTAGTGACGTGGGAGACGAAGCTGCGGCCGCTTTACAGGCCACTGAAAGCGTGTCCAGCTCCTCGGAGCGAAGCGAATGCCAGCCTCCCCAATATCCAGCACGGCCGTCAATAACATGTAAGAAGGGGGACTCAGCTCCGTGTCTGGGCGCTTGCATCACGAGAAAGGGATTTATTAAGGCACCGAATCCGCTCCCAGGATGATCCTTCGATTTTCCTTAATAGCATCGCCTGTAAGAGCAAGGAGCGGGCGCAGACCGTCCAACGTCGTCACATACGCAAGTTGGGCACAAAGGTTAAAGATGTTCAATGGTTGTGTATTCGTGGAAACAGGACTTGTGCGCTGCAATGCAATGTGGCCGTCGTCTAAGCAAAGAACCATCATTCAAAGTAGTGACCATTCAAATGAGACCCAACCCATTTTGTACATGACCAAATGCACTCCGTCAGGCTCGCGGATGTGCGGTCTGCCATTTTCCAAGTCGAGAAAAGCCGACTATTAGCTTCCAACTCCCAGTGCTCCCTGTAATCAAGACGAGACTTCTGATCCAATATTGGGAGGGATTCAACTTGAGCAAGTGAAATTCGGGGACCACCAAGGTAGTGACGCGATTGCAGTGCGCTCCCGAGGTATAATGCAGAGCCTCTTGTTGATGCTGATGAAAACTGAAATGCAAAATTCGCCCCATATGCAGGAAATAGTCGATGCTATCCTAGGAACCATAAGAAATACAAGGTGCTGAAGCCAAGTGATTGCGCTCGAACGCTGATCCAGGGGTTACAGAGGCCCAAAGAGAAATTTTCCCAGCCCAACTTTTAGCGACTTTTATCGTGAATGGACGTCATTCGAAACGGAGAAAACTCGCGGAGAAGGGGATCAGATACTGGGGGCGCTTCAATCTCCAACCACTGCAGAGGTAGGACCCTACTTGGCGAACCGAAGCGCTCCTGTCAGACGGATCCAAAGATTCTACATGACTGTCATTAGGTTCATTTGTGTGGCTAGATCGTTGTCGGACACGAAGATCTTGCTAAATGGAGGTTCCTTCGGACTGGTACTTGGGCTGGAGTAGAGGCCCTCTGCTTCCCTCAAAGCTTCCTTCACTTTGCGCGTCAAGGTGCTGACATATGGTACAATGCGACGGAGGGTGGCGGTGTCGAATGGAACCTTTTTAGTTGTTGGCGGTTCGCTGAATGATGATTCGTGGGTGCTTTTTCTTTTTTGTAGCGCTTCGATGACGGATCTTGCTTTCGCTTCCGAATCTTTCCGGGGTCGAGTAGAAATGGACTTGGTATCAGGAGTAAGGGGTGTCCCATGTTTATTAGACGGCAAAGGCGAGGACTGAGGGCCAAAGATTTCGTAGTTTGGCGGCAAGATGGATTTTCGCCTTGCCCGGCTTGGCTGGGTGCTCGCTAGCTCGTTGGCTTTCGGCCGTCCTCGTCCATGATTGGGGCTGGGGTCCGACACGTCATCAACGTCAAAAGCATCCTCATTGTCGAATCCAGGCGAAGAAGGTGGTGATAAGCGTGGAATCCCGTCTTGTTCCACTTCCTGGTCGGCCAGATCAATCATTGCGTCCACCTCCTCCCACATGCCAGATGTTCCAGCATTTGGACCTGCGAGTAGGCCAAGTGCGGTGGCGCGGATCCGTTGCTCTTTGAGTTCCTCGATCAAAAGGCCCCACTCTCGCAGTAAACCGATATTTGCGAGGACATTGCTCTGCTGGTCTTGAATATTTTTTGGTACAACCATCGCGGTACCACTATCAATGCGCTGGGTTCCGGCAGTACCCTCCACAGGTTCTTCGTGAAGGTCGGAGAAATCGAAGTCATCGTTCCAGTCCTCAGTGACTCCCTTGCTTCCCACGCCCCAGGTGCCAAACTTGTTGGTGACAATGGTGCTACGTTTCCCAGTGGCATCTGGGACAACAGGCACACTCTGGCTACGCGCGTGCAACCCACTGGGAGCACGGCGACCGACTGATCTGCTCCCTCTCCTATCTGCATCCTTCTTTCCATGTACTGTCCGGGGACGTGGCGGAGTACGATTGCCGGAGCTTTTATCAGTGATTTGTTGTTCAGACCAGTCGAATATCGTTGACGGAGGCGGCGGTGTGATTGGCTTAGGGCTTGATCCATTAGCGACGAGACGCGGGTTGTGGCGCCCCAATGACACCGGAGTCGCAATGTGCGTGGCTGGCGGACGGGCAGGAAGATCATTCCATGTGTCATCCTCCTCTTGTTCGTTGATAGACCATCTACTGTCATCGTCGTCGTCTTCGGCTCTTGAGTCGTATTCGAGTGTTCCAAGAGAGAGGGGTTTGGGCATGTCGGGAGGCGAGGAAGGTATCAATGTCGGGAATAGAGGTGGGCCGTGTCCGCGATTTAGGCTGGGCGAATCGTTGACAGATCTCTCTGGAACTATGGTTCGGACCGGAGTCGAGATGCTCTCCTCTTCCTCGGCAATAATGCTCTGATGGCCACGAGCCCCATCAATGGTTTGTTCTCGGAATGTTCCTTTGGGCAGTAAGTCGCGTAAAGCAGTGACTTTGATCTTTGAAGGGGGAGACTCGTCAAATATGGTCTCAATGCGAGGCCCACGGGCGCCAGAGGTACTTCTAGTCGCGCCAGTGCGCAACGAATCGAAAACAGTCTCGCTCTGTAGGTCCGTGTCGTCTTCATCACCACCGCGAGCCTCGTTGTCTGATCCGACTAGGGTAGACGCCTGTTCCGATGGGGCCACTGAGTGACGCGAAGGTCTCCCGCCTGGGTGGACCAATGTCGGTGAAGGCGGGACCTGATTGTGATTGGCCGAAGCGCGCACATTGGCTCTTTCGATGGGTCCTGCGGAAGTTGAGATCTGTCGTCGCGCAATGGCAGGATCAGTTAGATCTCGCCGCGCAGAGGTTGCTGAATCTCCATGCGCAGTGCTGCTCGGCCTTCTGCCCATTGTTGGAAGCGGTGCAGAGCTCACCCTCTGACTCGAATTGCGTGAAAGCAAACCAGTGCCAGGCAACTTGCTCGTGCGCTGCTTCTTGGTGCTGGACCCTGATGATAACAAGTCTGTGATCGAGAAGGAACGTCTTGGTCTTGCAGCTTCATCGTTCACGTCCATTGAAGACCTTCCGCGGGGTCGTTTGCTCTCTCCGGAATTAGGTCCGTCGGCCTTGGCAGATATGACAGCAGTGATGCTCATGGGTGTTCCAGGCCGACTAAGGAAGAAAACACTTTCAGCACCATCAATACTTGATGAGTCGTCAATCTGTGATGCGAGAACATGGTTAGCGCCTTTTGATTCAACATGGCAAGCATGGCAAGGTTCATTGCTCTCCAGAGGCACCGCAGCACATAACAACGGGTCAAGTGGCCACTGCGTTTACATGTGGATGTGCTCCTGAAGCACAATGCAACCTTGCATACACTGAACAATATACATACCTCCTCATCGGTGCCCGCTGCGACAGACTTGGCAAGCAGCAGCGTTGGCTTATGACCATCATCGGGGAATATCCTCTTCAGTCCCTTGCTGTTGCTACCTGGGCTTCTTCTCTTCGATAGTGTCCTTTCTTTGGCCAATTTAGGACTAAAGAACTGTGCGTACTGCACTTCGGTGTCTGTATTCGAAGACCGCTGCAAGTCGTCGAGAGAGGGCTGCTCGAGCGTCATCTCCATGAAGGCACTGTGTTGTAACGTGGCTGATCTCTGATGGCTTGTGGCTGGACGGCGAAGCGAAGGGAGGCGTGAACCAGAGGGTTGCGAGAGTGAGGCTCGAGAGACATGGACTGTGGAGAGGGAGATGATTAGCAAAATTTCACTTAAGTCGCTTTGTATCGTGGATTAGAAGCGCTTCAGCATATAACCCGAGGCTCCACTGAAGAGCTCCTTGAATGCTGCCGCGCTCCTAATCCCTAATACGACACCTGCCTCAAGGAACGTACCTGACGATGAACGCTTCACGAGCTTGTTTGGCGGCAACGGAGAGGCAGAGCGCTTGCCAATCATAGGGGCAGTTGAGCCGTCGTGAGAGAATGCCATTGACCCGTTGGAACATGACACCGACGGCGAAAGCGGGCCAGGACTCGAGTTCCTACTGGACTGGTGCGACGTCGATATCGTTGACAGCCGCTTGATCCAGGATGCACGACGCGGCAGATCGGGATTTGGGGTCAAGTCTCTATCGTCTAGACTACGGTCACTACCAGCGTTGGCAAAATCATTGAGCATTGTATCGTAGGAGCGCTGCAGAGGATCCCCGCTTGTCATTCTCCTCACTAGCCTTCGCTGCGGGCGTCCATCGTGACTGAGGCGAGTCGTAACCGGGACGCGGGAGGAAGAGAACGGGATGGGCGAGCTGAAGGCTTGGGTGTTCGTCACCGACGAGGTCGTCTGTACGGCAGCAGGCATTGCCCTCTGCTCCAGCCGGCCTGGGGTGGCTTTCTTCTTGCGTGAAGCGTCGAGTGCCTCCTCGCGGCCGAAAGCCAGTCCAAGAGCGGAAGCAGCGACGCAGGTTCCAGTGGCACAAAGCTGTGTCACGCTGATGCGTCAGTCATTGCAATGTGTGAAACTTAGAGGAGAGTATGTTGGACTGAGACAGGCAAGCGGACGCCGCTCTCGGACGCAGAGACAACGAGGCGTCGAAGCATCTCAAAACAACGCAAGGGTTGGCTCCAAGAGACGTGCGGCCCGAGGGCGCGCCGCCAGCAGAAGAAAGAGGGTCGTACCGTTGGAACAGTTTTCATGCTTGATTACAGCAAAACAAGCCGCCAGGGTGGGCTCACTCGACGAGGTGCTCGTGACGACGCGGTGGGCATTATGGCATTTCGTTGACCATGGATCGAGAGCTGCACGGTGGAGGCTGAGGGGCTCCCGGGCTGTCTGTCTGTCTGTCGACTAGACGGCGTGGTGCATCGAGAGGAGCGAGCGAGGGGAAACACCCTAACATACGGGCCCGTGGTGAAGGAGAGAGGCGACGGATTCCTGTTGCGCTTGGAAGGTGTTCAGTCAGGGCATCCCAGTCTTCGCTAGAGTAAACATCGGCCAGCGGTCCTGTCTCCAGCGAGCCCAGCCAGCCCAGCCAGCCTGTGCCGCTTCTACAGTTCATTACAGGATTGATTCCGGCTGCGAGCATCACCGAGCACAAGCACAGCGCCGCTGCTACCGCTACTGGCACGCCTGGTTTCGCCTTGCTTTTCGTTCACTCTCCGGATATCACGAAGGCTGTGGATCTGCCCTTGACATTCTTCGCTGGTACACATGTTTGACGTGAGCCATGCAACCACATACCACCGGTTGGACGACCGCAGCTCCACTACGCCGCGTGCCTTTAGAACCTCTTAGGACTATCTCCATCCGATCAACTCGTTATGACAGTTTGCTGGGCTGGATTTCCGGTGCCGAAAGCCCCTCTCTCTCTGCACCCTTGTCCCGTCGTAGCATCTCCTCCGCGTTTCTCTGGGGCTGACGTGCTCGTCGTTTCGGCCAGCCAGGATGAAGAGACAATGGAATTCCTACCAAGCTTGCTGTGGCGAGGCATCAACCGGAGATGCTTCATGCATGTCTCTTATTCCATAGCAGCCGCTGTCCTTGGACAGTGCAATTGTCTGAATGTTTGACAATTACTGCTGAATTACGAAAGGTCTCCACCGGCACCAAAGTCCGACGATGATCAGCGAACTGAGATCCACATCCTGCGCCAATCAACGCCTTCGCCTTCGCCTTGCAGCGCGTTGCTTCTGAATAGCGGTACACTATTTTGGGGGAATTGCCCGCCTTCCATAGTTGCAGTTGCTTTAGTCAGGCACTCGACGAAAATCCAAGCATCGTGGTACCGAAGCACTGCAGTTGATGTACTGCAGCTGGCCTAGACGCAGACGCTGAGCTATTCACAAGACGCAGACGCTGTGTCGCACGAAGCCAGCACAGGTGAGGCATCACGGATGCACAAGCAGCGCCGAGATTTGCCCTACCCGGGAGATCCCTGATCCTAATCCTGGAGCTCATCATTGTCGGGCGAGCCAATACTTATTGGGATAACGCCGCTTAGTATGGCGTGGTGTCGCTCTCACGCGTCGAATTCGCGCCAACGGGCAAATCAATTACCAAAATTGGGGTCCGAAAGCGGGCTTCGAGGTGCTGAATTACTTCAATTTAGCAACGTAGCTGTTGAGAAGAGAACCATTATCATTGATACGCGCGCAAGTTAAAATTCTTGCCTACGTTGAATTCAAAAGGCACGCTAGTCCTCACGCTAATATTCACGTGGTTCTTCTCGCGAAAGCCAACACGCACACGCCACGCCACACTATCCAGCCCATTCCATCGTCGAGACTTGCTGCCGAAATCCTGCGCCTGCGCAATCCGAATCCAACCTAGGCATCTCTTCAAGCAGCCCTACTCGCGTCACACCATCCGGTAGTCGAAATTATCAAGCCTGGCGTTTTACTTTGGGTTGCAGCCATCATGGAAGCTGAATTAAAACTTCAGATCCCGAACCTCGACCCCGTCGTATCGGACTACGTCGCCGGCTATCTCACCCATGCTTCCAAGGCTTTCAATTCTGACTCTGACTCCAACGCTCCTTCTCCGCTTGAGGATGCTGCCGCCACCGTAATTGCCCTACTGCTGTCCGCTTCGGGTGACATATCTAGTCAGAATGAGACAACGATCGAGAACCTCGTACAGAAATTCGTCTCACGCCTCAACGCGGCAAACGGTGTTGATGGCGAGCGCCGTCAGATGGCACCGTCCGCGAAGAAGCTGGACCAAGCCATCAACGTGGGCGCTCAGAGGAATATATCCTCCACTCTTGGGCTGACAAGCGGCGGCGTTGATCTTGAATCTGCGAACGCTCGCAAAGTTGAATCAAGGGTCGATCGTAAGAAGCTCGAAAAGGCCGAACGCAAACTGCGTGCCAAACAAGACCGCAAGGAGTTCAAAAATGTCGAATATGAAGCATCTCGTCTGCTCAACCAGCCAGACGAGGCGCAAACGTATGAGGAGTTCTTCATGGCGGTCAATCCTTTGCAGTTGGGCTCTGACGCTTCCTCGAAGAGCAAAGATATCAAGATTGATAGCTTCGATATCTCGATATCGGGTAAGAGGATACTTACAGACACCATGCTGACCCTAGCATACGGTCGACGATATGGTCTCGTAGGTCAGAATGGTATTGGTAAATCGACATTACTTAGAGCTTTGAGCCGCCGAGAAGTGGCCATTCCTACACACATCTCGATTCTGCACGTCGAGCAAGAGGTGAGCAAGCCTAAGAGTCATTTGAATGAATATACTAACGCAATCATCAGATCACAGGAGACGACACTCCAGCCCTTCAGGCAGTTCTAGATGCCGACGTATGGCGGAAGCACCTCCTAAAGGAACAAGAGGTAAGATGCCTACTCGACTTGTCTGGGTCGTCACTCACATGAGCAGAAAATCACCAAAGAGCTTACCGAGATCGAAACGGAGCGGTCTACTTTAGCAGACACTTCTGCTGACGCTGCAAAGCTGGACAAGCAACGCGAAGGTCTGGATGTGACCTTGAGTGACATCCATTCCAAGCTTGCCGAGATGGAGTCCGATAAGGCCGAATCGAGAGCTGCCTCTATCCTTGCTGGTCTTGGTTTCTCGACTGAACGACAGCAGTTTGCGACGAGGACATTCTCTGGTGGCTGGAGGATGCGTCTGGCGCTTGCAAGAGCGCTGTTCTGCGAGCCTGACTTGCTGTTGCTGGACGAACCGTCCAACATGTTGGACGTGCCTTCTATCACCTTCTTGTCAAATTACTTGCAAGATTATCCAAGCACTGTTCTGGTGGTGTCTCACGACAGAGCGTTTCTCAACGAAGTCGCTACGGATATTATCCACCAGCATTCCGAGAGGCTCGATTACTACAAGGGAGCCAATTTTGGTACGTTCTATCGAGACTGCTTTTCTTCTCTCTACTAATTCATCCAGATTCGTTTTATGCCACCAAGGAAGAACGCCGCAAGACCGCGAAGCGAGAATACGAGAATCAAATGGCACAACGCGCGCATCTACAAGGTTGGTACGAGAATTGGAATGACAATACATCGTGGCTAATCTGTTGCAGCCTTCATCGATAAGTTTAGGTACAATGCCGCCAAATCGTCCGAGGCGCAATCTAGAATCAAGAAGCTTGAAAAGATGCCGGTGCTACAAGCACCAGAAGCCGAGTACATTGTCCACTTCAAATTTCCCGAAGTTGAAAAGCTGTCCCCTCCAATTATTCAGATGAGCGGCGTCACGTTCGGTTACACCAAGGACAATATTCTGCTGAAGAACGTTGATCTTGACGTGCAGCTCGACTCGCGGATTGGCATCGTTGGCCCCAACGGTGCAGGTAAGACGACAGCTCTGAAGTTACTCATCGGCGCACTGGATCCGACATCGGGACTGATATCGCAGAACCCCCGTCTCAGGATCGGATTTTTTGCGCAACACCATGTCGATGCGCTGGACATGAATGACAGCGCCGTAGGGTTCATGTCAAAGAAGTTCCCAGGCAAAACGGACGAGGAGTACCGTCGCCATCTGGGCGCGTTTGGTATCACAGGTATGACAGGCCTACAGAAGATGGAAATCCTATCCGGAGGTCAAAAGTCCCGCGTAGCTTTCGCGTGTTTGTCCCTGTCGAACCCGCACATCCTCGTGCTCGACGAACCTTCCAATCACTTGGATATCGAAGCCATGGATGCCCTCTCGGATGCGTTGAACAAGTTCCAGGGCGGTGTTCTTATGGTCAGTCACGACGTCACAATGCTGCAGAACGTCTGCACGAGTCTATGGGTGTGCGACAATGGGACTGTTGAGCACTTCGGGGGAACGGTGAACGATTACAAGAAGAGGATCACTGCTCAAGCAAACGAAGCAGGTGTAGTAGCGAAGCATTGAGCTGGAATCGAGCAAACAATCGAGGGAGCTGTAGGTATAGTACACGCTCTACTGCATAGTAGTGCCCTGTCTACGTAGTGCGGCATGTGCTTCCGTCTACACCCTGCATGCCCGAGTACTATGCATATTCTTCGACTAAAGCATCGAACACTGCAGGAAGTGACAATTGCATAGTGCGCGCACCTAGCGCCGATTGTGGGCCTGCCGTAGCGATAGCAAACAATCCAGCTTCGAGGCAGCGAGCTTGCTTTTCCTATTGCATCATTGTCTAGTTGCTTCGTGGGTGAACGATCATGTAGCAGCGTTGCTTGACCGAATTCTGTTCAGGCTGGCCATGATAGATTGCACTTTGCTGGCGGTAGGAATACCTCCTTACCTGTCTAAACAGACTGAAGAAAGAAAGAGCGTGTGGTGTTGGCGTGAGTTCCCATTCGAGTGGACTGGAAGGCGCGCTAGTCTCGGAACGCTCGAGGATCCTTGTCACATCAAGCACGACTGACTTCAGCAACCTCATCACCCGCCAGCTCCACGCCCGCACGCAGCAAACACGCACCAGAGCCACCTCTACCGGCTGACTCCAATGCTCGTGGTCCACCTGTAGCCTGCATCCAGTCGCATTCACTTGAGTCGGCCTGTCAGCGCCCTTGCCCCTTCGGCCAGCTGCAACTTCCCAGTAAACCAGATACAACCGTCGCCTTGTCGCGAACGCAGGCTCCCAGTATTCGCGGCTTGTCCGTACCAGTCACTCCTTTGCCTCCGAATCCCAGCGACGACAACGACGTCTCTCGCCCGCCTTACACCGTCACAGCACCCCCCACAGACGCAGCAGCGCTCACAACCGCCGGCGAATCACCGTACCCCCCGCCCTTCTCCTCCCTCTACTTCCCTCCCAACACCGCAGCCGAGGACTCCAACAAGCCTGGCGAAGCTGCCTCGCACGACGACTCCCCGCCAGCATTCGCCGCAGCCCCACCCTTCAACGAATCCTCGTCCTCTGCCGCGGCTTCTGCTGTCGCCGAGACCAAGGCTGCGCTCCCCCGCGACACCAAAGACGGTTCCAGCAGCAAGGACATCGACGACGGGGAACCGCCGCCGCCATACAGCGAAGGATCTAGCCCGCTCGAGTCGTTCACGTACGTGATGGCGTCCGCAGGAGGCCCCGCAAGCATCCTCACCCAGGTGTCACAACAAAGTGGCGGGCCACCGATAAACACACTTGGAGGATCGGATGAGAATATTACTCTGGAACTCAGGTTGGTCGCAGGTGCCTCGGAAACCTGGTAGTCAGGCTGACTCTCGTTACAGAGGAACGCGATTCACGCTATCGCGAGACGAACTGCTCACGCTGCCCGAGTTCGTCCTTCTGTCTCTGTTCCCAAATGGCCTCCTCCCAGATGGTCACATGAACTCTTATCACGACGGAGATGTATATCCAGTCGATGTTGGTACCACCGATTCTTCTTCTTCTTCCCCTCCCCCCAACACGCGCATGAACTCCATTCAAATGATCCTCTACCACCTCTCTAATCCTGCATTATATCTATCTGACAGTATCTATTCTTCCCAGTATGACCCAAACTCCCTCCAATACATGTTGGAGTTTTTCCGAAATGTAGCCCAAACCATTCCTAACTCACCTCCCTCTCCAACCGCCGCGTCAGACCACCCTGCCGAAGCAGTACCAATCGAGCCAATGCACGGGTCCGCCCGCGACATGCTGCAAGATCGCGCCGGCATCATTGTCCTCCGAGAGGATCTGGACTTCTACGCGATTCCGCCACGCCGTGACATCGAGCAACCCGAAATGATCGAGGTCAAGCGGGCTGCGGGAGAAGCCCTGCTGAAGCAAGATGGTATCTTCTCAGGGTTACGCAAGAGTGAGGAACCAGGCACGACAGAACAGCATCTCATTGAAATGTTGACTGCTGGGTATGTGTGCTCCTTCTGGTTAAGGCCATGGTTGTCTGTTCGACTGCTAACATTGCACTCCAAGCGGCTTCAACCATGATGATCAGTGGGGTCACCGCGCAGGGGAGCCCAACAAGGCTGTTATCTGCAGCATCGCCCTTGCCAGATTGAGGACTGATATTAAAGGCAACGACTTAGCTAACAGCAATGCCGTTGGAATGGCTCAGAAGCTTCTACTCTTCTGGAGGAAACCTGCCAGAAGATGTTGGTGGGAGGGTGTCGAGCTGGACAACGTCAAGGGTGTTGAAGGCAAGCTAAAAGTCTGGATTCGACGTGTCTGGACGCTTGAAATGGTAATTGTGACCCCATCACTACTTTGTTGATGATCTGACTGACTGTTCTCCCAGAGCGTCATTGGCCTGCGCTGACCCGGCACGTCACATTTTCTTTATCCGGTGGTCACATTCGATAACCTACATATCCCTTCGACCGCCAAGCAGCAACACACATTTCATCAGTTCGTTTTGATATTTGGAAAAAGCAGGGTTGTCGGGTCAAGATTGAGCGTGTTCGTTTCACATTTGAGGTTTCCTATTTCTTTCATTGCATGATACCTCCCTACCCTTGATCTCGTCTATGAGCAAGGATAGATGTCAGATATCCATAGCAAGCGGCATTCTCCCAGGTGGAAGCAGTAGATACTGGTACGATCAAAGCTGTGTGGCTGAGCGGTTGTTTTGGAGGCGACTGTGTGGCCGGCCAGTAGTATATATGAAGTAGTAGACTAAGCATATTCTTGTAGGAGCTATATTATTACATGTCCTGAACCTTCTACAAGACGCTCATATCACATGAAGGAGGGTTTAGCATCGTGTGAAGCTTCATCCTTCCTCCCTCTAGAGTTCAGTACCATCCCACATCCCACGCCACTACTCCCCTCACAGCGATCACAGTCCAGCACCGGTACCGGTACCAACCCTACCTCGCCTCGCCATCGCCATCGCCATCGCCCAATGTCACGCTCCCCTCGCGTGGCGCGCCTCTGCATAGACCTGAAACGCTCTCTCCCCACGCTACATGGCCACAGCATTCATTGGACCCACCCCGATCTCCACACGTCGTAGCACACTTGATGGCCGCAGCCTGGACCGAGCGCACGCTGTACTTGTATACATGTGGGGGGGGGCTCATTTCCAAGGTAAGACTGACCGGTGTCGATTGCTGGGGTAACGAGGTCGCAGACTTGGCAGAGAGGACGGGGATGCGGGTGTGTCTGCATGCGGCTCGCCGTTTCTTGATATCGCGTGTGGAACGTCGGTACGTGTGGATACGAGGGCGGTCGTTACTGTACGGTCGTATGATGTGTATATTGGGCATGCTTGCAGGTGACCATCGTAGGTGAGTAAGGGGAAATGTGGAGCTCGGGGTTCCAAATTATGAAGCTGTTGATGTTGAGGAAGGGAGGTTGGGTTGACGGGGAATAGCGAGGAATTATGGGGCTTGGATGGGGCATGTAGAGGAACATTGACAGCCGTACAGGTACTGTTGGATGACTTCAGAGTCAGAGCTGTCTGAGTGTGGCTTGCAGATCTAAGTAAGGAAGGCAGAGCGATGACGGAGGATGCGGATCACGACTGTTGTTGGGACGGTGGTGGAAGGTGGGCGTTCTTCTAGAGTTTGAGAGACCGGTGAGTGCGGGCCTGCAATCGAAAATGTCCTTGGAAGCTTCTCCGATACTGCAATCGAAAATGTCCTTGGAAGCTTCTCCGATATGTCTCACGTTATCGAGATATTGACACCTGTGACATCTGTAACTCAAAGTGGTGGGTGTGGAACCCACCAGGTATCTTATTGTTCGACTTATCGCTGGCGTACGATAGTCGTAGCTACGTGTTATTGCTGTGCTACTGAGCGCAGCGTGCCTCTCTCGTCGCTGCCTTCTTTCCTCTTGAGATCGAACTATTACACAAAGACAACCCACATCCTGGCCGAGGTTGAAGGGCCAGGTACATGGTATGCTGTAGATCAACGCCAAGAAACCAGAGCCAGAACCCCATTTTGTGAAATGCTCCTGACAATGCCGTTGAAGACAAAGTAACTTTTGGAAGTGGTATCATCCCAAGTCATAACGTCGTGTTGAAACTGCCGCAAATAACAAAAGAAATCTAGTATCGGTAGATGTCGCTCTTGAATGGGCCCTCAATGGGCAGACCAAGGTACTCGGCCTGGACATCACTGAGCTTAGAGAGCTCAGCGTTGACGTGGTCGAGATGGAGCAGAGCGACCTGCTCGTCGAGGATCTTGGGCAGGACGTAGACGCCGACATCCAGCTTGCCAGTCTTGCCGAACTCGATGTACTTGTTGCCGAACTCCTCATCGCTGGCCTTGTACAGCATGATCTGGGCAAGGACCTGGTTGGTGAAAGAGCAGGACATGACGAAAGAGGAGTGACCGGTGGCGCATCCAAGGTTGACGAGACGACCTTCAGCGAGAAGGATGATGTGGCGGCCGTTCTTCATGAGGAAGCGGTCGACCTGAGGCTTGATGTTCTGAGCTGACTTGGCGTTTGCCTTCAACCACGCAACATCGATTTCGATATCGAAGTGACCGATGTTGCAGACGATGGCGTCGTTAGGCATGGCTTCGAAGTGCTTGGCGGTAAGAATGTCACGGCAGCCGGTGGTGGTGACGAAGATCTGGCCCTGGGATGCAGCCTTCTCCATTGTGGTAACCTGGTAGCCAGAGACAGCGGCTTGGAGAGCGTTGATGGGGTCAATCTCAGTGACGATGACACGCGCACCCATGCTGTGGAGAGCCTGGGCACAGCCCTTGCCAACATCACCAAAGCCGGCAACCACAGCAACCTTGCCAGCAATCATGACATCGGTGGCACGCTTGATGCCGTCGATGAGCGACTCTCGGCAGCCGTAAAGGTTGTCGAACTTGGACTTGGTGACAGAGTCGTTGACGTTGATGGCGGGAACAAGAAGGCCGTGCTCGCCCTTCTGCTTCAGCATGCGGTAGAGGTGGTGGACACCAGTGGTGGTCTCCTCAGACACGCCGTAGCAGTCCTTGAGCATCTCCGGGTACTTCTTGTGGACAAGGGCGGTAAGATCACCTCCGTCGTCGAGAATCAGGTTCAGGCTCTTGCCATCCTTGAAAGCGGTGAGCTGCTGCTCTAAGCACCACTCGTACTCCTCCTCCGTCTCGCCCTTCCAGGCAAAGACAGGCACACCAGAGGCGGCAATGGCAGCGGCGGCGTGGTCTTGGGTGGAGAAGATGTTGCAGGACGTCCAGGTAAGCTCAGCACCGAGGGACTTAAGGGTCTCGATAAGGACGGCGGTCTGGATGGCTACAGTGGGTGTTAGCAAAGATGATGATTCGGACTATGAGCAGAGAGCAGACATACTCATGTGCAAGCAGCCAGCGATTCGGGCGCCCTTCAATGGCTGGTCGTCGGCGTACTTTGTCCTCGTAGCCATCAGGCCGGGCATCTCGTTCTCAGCCAGCTCGATCTCACGGCGACCGAACGCCGCGAGACTGAGGTCTGCGACCTTGTACTTGTGGGCTGGGGCAGACATGGTGATTAATGTAGAGATTCGACTTGAAGAGAGGAGGAGGAGGAGGAGGAGGAGGAGGTGTAGGGGAAGGCGCGAAGATGTGTGAAGAGAAGATTCTGAAGTGTAGAGGGACCGGCAGTTTTTGTAAACCCCACCACGCCACTAATTCTGCCCTCAAACCCCGGGAGCACGGGCCAGCATCCTCGGGCAGTTTTCTTCATTGGCTTTGATTCCTCACCGCTTCATTTCATGTCCATATGCCGACCGTTTGTTGCTCGACTTCACTTCCTTCATTCATTTCAATTCCGAATTTCCGATGCTTCGAATTTCTAGTGTCGATGCGTATCAGTCTCCTTCCGCCTTCCGCACGGATCTGATGACAGTCAGCCCAAGTAAAGCTAATCCTCTTTTGGGCTGTACCGAGAGCTTACCAGCTACTCATTAGAAACATTCTTCCCAGTCAGCCATCATATTCAAGGGGGAAAACCTCATCGTTGAACAGAACTGCAGAGCACGGAGAATAAAAGCCGCGGTACTCGTGGATAATTTCAAGGCGTGGCAGTTTCGGGGCCTTTTCGTACATAGTCAAGCCTGCCAAGTGCCAGAAGTGCTTCAGCGCCTCAGCTGAAGTTACGCCCTGCCTGGAAGGTCTATACTCTTAGACCTGCTTTTATGACTGATCTGAACTTTTCCTACCGTCGCAACCCCCAAGTCGAGCCAAACGTTACCCATCAACAAAATGAACAGAGAACTATCCTCGCTGGGTAAGCTAGGGAAGTGCTGCTTATCCTTTTAACCTTTTAGATACGTAGGAACAGCGTCACGACAGACTATAAGATGTCACAAGATCGCTTTGAACTGACAATAATCACAATTACCGTGGTTACATACTAACCCTCAACTGACGTCTCGGAATCTACATTGGACAAGACAACTTCCGCGCACGAGTTGCAGATCTCCTACTTTAGATTCGTTTGGTAGGAGCGCTTCGAATAGCCAAGCCAGGTCCGACCTCTGTGGTATTTGAGGACTGAAGTGCTCCTACCATTCGTATCCCTTCTCCGGGAGTCAGTCTGTCTTCTCATGCGGCGTCCCGCGACCTCTTTCCCTCTCCGATCGCAGTCACTAAACCACTTACTATTAGCCTCAGGCTGCCTGGGGCGCAGATCACTCTTTTCGAAAATTCCATGCATCCTTCTTGTCCCATTTCGCTTCTCACAGGCTGACCAACAGCTGCAGTACCTTGAACGTCCTTTCATCGACCAATCGTAACTTCAAAGCTGCAGCCCAACTGATACTCCAGCCGATCGACAGCGCAGCCGGGGCCATTCCCCGATACGAGCTGCCCATCAAATGCAACGATTGCAAGAATTGTCTTTAATTGTGTCAGGGTCCTATTTGAGCGCGCGCTGACAGCAGTTGGGATGACACTCCCGTCTTACAACCGGCCAATCATATTCTCCCCGCTGATGACGATCTTGTCTTATCCCACGACACCCCAAAATCTGACCGAGGGAGGCTGGCACGGCTGGCGAACAACAACTTTGCGACTTTCATTCGCATTGTCCGGTAGACCAAGAAATAACCATTGTCGGTTTCGAACCGTTACGAATGTTGTGTTAGCTCAGTCAATCGACGAATGCTTGA
Organism: Lophiotrema nucula; assembly: GCA_010015825.1. Lineage (NCBI taxonomy): Eukaryota > Fungi > Ascomycota > Dothideomycetes > Pleosporales > Lophiotremataceae > Lophiotrema > Lophiotrema nucula. The sequence goes on along the minus strand of ML977313.1, from coordinate 1,240,296 downwards.
AGAGCGCAAAACGAGTTCATGAAGATCTGCGGGGACTTACAGTACAACGCCGCAAACTGCCGTAGACTGTGCTGATCGACAGCATGAGTTGTGTGTCTCAGCCTCCAAAACGCTCATGTACACAGGGGGCGTAAGCTGTTATATTCCCGCGTTGCAAGGGTCTACACCTCAGCACAAGACATAAATATACAACATCACTCGCACCGCAATGCGATGCCAACGGTCCACCATCTTCACATTCCTTACTCAAAATCAAGTTACATGACCATCTATCATTTCTCTGTTCTTACTTTACCTACCTACTAACAACAATGTCTTTCCTCTCCTTCTACTCAACACCAATCTCATTGGACCTCGGATTCGCGCTCCCAACATACCCCAGCAACGCGTACGAACACGACACGCGTTTTATTCCCTCGGAACGCAAGGCTGCCAAAGACAAGAAGAAGTCCTCCCAGAATGCTCAAAAATCTGGATTGCTGCACCGCTTTTCTCGTCGCCGAAACCCATCTTCGACCTCACTCTCTACTTCGAGCTCTGCATCGAGCGTAGCTCCTAGCGTGTCTTCCAGCATGCTATCGCGGGTGACGTCTAGTGTCCGGAATGTTGCTAGGAAGCTCTAGGGTGCCAACGGGTGCGTGAAGAGGGGCATTAGAGGAGGGGCTTTATGGAAATAGCAGGTCAGCCTTTTCTCTCTCGTGCAGTGTCTCCGAGCACGGGAGAAGAAACTGACAACCTACAGACATCGAACGCAGCGGCTGGCTGCTCGGCCGTGACATCTCGCCGTCATGAACTGTCCTGACCCTACTTGGAACGTTGTGGGACACGTCATCGTTGGACTTGGGTACGGTTGTTGGGCTCTTCCGGTGTGTCTGGGTCTGCAATCGTTCCATGTCATCAACGGTCGAGACCAAGCAGGATTGAAGGTCTTAGCACGGCTTATCAAAAATTGGAGGATGAGACGGTGTGCGCGAATGACAATGTCGTGTATCGGAACAGGTACTTGAAGGTCGGGCGGGCCCAGGTTTCTTACAAGTCAACAACGGGAATATTCGTGCGTCAGGCAAGCGGAGTTGGTGAGAATGATAACAACAATTGGAAGAAAGTCATGAGAACGTAAGGGCGGTTGGGGGTATGAAGGCAACGTACTACGAGCGAAGCATCTTCGACAACATTCAGAGGGATCATCAGTCTGAAGAAGCCACTACATTTCCTTTGTCCCGTTATTATACCAATCTAGTATCTAGAATTTCTCTATAAACCTGTCTCTTGAACAGCTCCACTGGATGAAGTGAAGAAGCCTTCAACACTCTACTCACAGCACAGCACCAAAGACCCTCTCCAAAAGCACCCCAGCAAACTTCTCCTCCCCAGGCGTCCCCACACACCGACTAATCCTATTCCCCCTCCTACTATCCAACCAACCCCCCGCATCCCCCACAACCTCACTCTCCACATCGCCCTCTCCCATACTCATACCCTTCCCCCTGCGATCCACTATACAAGCGCCTCTCGTCCACTGCCCCGACGTCTCGACCCTGACATCCTCATCCTCCTTAAACACCCACTTCGCATCAGAAGGCGATAAAGCATACCATATCGTCAACGGGTCATGCAATTCCAACCCCACACCCTCAATATCCTGATCCGGCCGCATACTCCAAATCTTCTGGAACGTCGACGCCAGGAAAGCACCAGCCCATTGCGCTAGCGGTGAAGCTTCCAGTTTCTCACTATGGGCGTTGAAAAGCTGTTTCGGGAGTAAATGCGGCGTCGTGATGTCTAGCGGAAACAACCTCAACTTCAATTGCTTTGACAGCGACGTAGGGTAATCCGGAAGCGCGCTCTTAGGGTGCGTGGAGAGGGTTGGCGGCATAGTCGTGCGCGGATTAGGACTCGTAAGCGCGAAGACGCGGGCGGATGCTACGCTGTCGGCGTAGGTGTTGAATTCGGCGCCAGGGGTCATCTGGTTTCTGATATTTAGTTGGCGTCGCAAGGGGGTATCGGGTTGTTTTGTGAGGTGGAAGTTGGGGATGGGTACGGATAGGGTTGTGGGGGAGTAGATGTGTTGGAGATCTGGAGGCTGGGGGACACCTCAGATACAGCTCCATGGGAAAGAAAGGGAGAGGAGAGGGGAGTGGACTTACGTTTCCTGGCACATCGACGGCACCGCCCATGACGACTACTTCTTTGACTCGCAGGAAGGTCTCGGGATCTTTTGCTGCTGCGATGGCTAGGTTTGTGAGAGGGCCAATGGCTACGATGGTGATGGTGTCCGGATCATTCTCTTTCAATACGCGGAGCATCTCGTCTGGAGCGTAGTTAAGCGAGGGCTCGAATAGTGAATGCTCGTCCTTTGCTTTCTGGAGTACGCTAGCTTCTTCTGAGGACATGGACTCCGGCGGTGGCTCGAAGAGCGACTTCCACGTCTCGGTGGGAGAGAGATGTGGATGCTTCACATCATTAGCTCATCACACTCAAAACCTATCAGCACTGAACTTACGCTCTCATGTATCCCTCCAAGCCCATCAATTCCATCTACAACAGATCAGTACCCAACATCCGTCAACCAGCTGGGGAGAGACCTACGAAAGAAGTCCGCAACCATCATCTGCTCGGCGAGAGGTTCCGTAGCCCCAACAGCAACTACCAACCGTAAGCTCCATCATGCCCAATTCTAAGAAAATTGCATACCGATAGGCTTCCTCACGTTCAAGGCCTCGAACCCCTCTGGCTTCCCTTGACTCCTCCTCCACGCTCTCTCTTTCTCAATGTAGTGGAAAAGCGTAACAATATTCCTCAAGCAACTACACTCAGTCAGTCACTCAGCCCCATGAACGAGAGAACAGAAATGACAGTGTGAGTGAATCGAAGAAAAGCCGGGACCCGGAGTAAGGGTACAGATACCGTGTCAGGGTTTTTGATCCGTCCTGTAGGAGCACTTCAAACAGCTAGGCAAGGCCTAACCTTTGTAGTGATGAAGGTTCGAAGTGCTTCTGATATCTGTACCGCTTCTCCGGGGGATGGTAGGAAGAAAGAGTCATACTTCTGCACATCCACATTCCCAAACGTAATACTCAGCATCAAAATCTCCAACTCCTCCGGCCTCGCACTGAAAGCAAGCAGCATAGCGAGGACATCGTCGACACCCTATTCTCCCTGTCAGCTTCTCGCTCCCCCCCACCTTCAAATCAATCATTAACCTGTCGTGCATTCTTACCGGATCCGTATCAATAATAATCTTATTCGGCGCCATCTTATCCGTATTGTGTCGTGGCTGTCTATCGAGATTATTCGTGGTGGTAGGATAGCAACACTATTAAGTAGGTGAGTAAAGTTTGGGTAACTATGTTTGCTACCTATGTGGCTAGCATCGGAGATGCGCTTAGTCAGTGAAATCGTGCAGCTTCTTGGACCTGCAGATTTCGGCGAAGTAGAACAACGAGCGGAGGATGGTGGGCGGCCGGTCCCGATGAGAAAAGTGGAGCAGGGGCATCTCAAGTCTTCACAATTGAAACCCCATCGCTAGTTGACACGTATAAATCTTGTCCTCACAAATGTAGAAGATGCGAAGAGGAGAGAATTGGGGACTGCTTTTGCGTGTATAAAAAGATCATTCTTTCCATTTCCCTGCAATCGACGTACCAATTGCAAGCTCGACATAAACGCCACTTAAATAGTATTCATAGTCTACACATAGCCCCGGCCCAACCCGATGGACTCCTTGCTAAATCAAGCTGCTACTGGCCTCTGTTTTTGCCCCACGTCTTGTCCGCTCTCCTCCCACCCAGATCAGTCGTGGTCGCTCTGCTGATAGAATGATGAACCCGGTATCATGTACGTCGTGTATCGTACGCCATTATGCTTATTGAAATCGGAGATCGTGCAACTAGAGAAAGGTCGCGTCTAGTAGACCTTCTTCTTCTCGTCGACGGAGAATTGACCGGGACCCATGTTGACCAGCAAGACGAGACCGCCGCTGTTGTGTTTTTTAGTCTGATTTAACTTGAGGTCGTGGAAGTGACACTTACACAATGGAGAGGATCTGGAAGAAGTCGTACTTGGCGAAGTCCTTGTGCGGGTGGTGAGGATGGAGCTGTCGAGACGTCAGTCATGCGCTACTCTCAAGCAGGTGTCATGCCATTTTCACATACAGTCCAGAAGTTGTTGACCGACAGGTTGAAGATGCTGAGAAGGAGCACAAGGAAGGTCGAGCTCCACTTGGTCTTGAAGCCCACAACAACCATAACGCAAGCGACCAAGCCTAGGATGCTGACCATAATCCTCCAGAAGGTCCACTCGCCCCTGAAAACGAAGCCAATGAAGAGGAAGATCAAGAGAATGCGCCCAGCGAGCTGGACGTACATCTTCCTGTCCTTCTCATCGAGCTGTGGCAGACCCGCAGGCGCGAACTTTTTTCTGATCCACGAATCTGACATGACCATAAGCAGTCCTCCCATGACCGACAGATTGCGCAGGAAGAAGTTGAGGTCAAAGACCAAGCCGTATCCGACTCCTTGTAAGATGACCACGCCGATGAGGCCGGCGACGGCGAAGTCGGACTGTTTTCGGGTGATGATCATGACCGAACACGCGGTCATGGCGATAACGTTTATGATGAGGAAGAGGTGGGTGACGCCGCTCCAGACTGTTCAAAGAAAGCCCCGTTAGCATCCTTCCAAGGAGTAACCAACTGTCTCAGACGTGTACGTACTGTGTCGGTAGTCGTGGAGGTAAAGGAGCTGGTCGTTCCATTGCGTGATAATTCGTAGCGCGTCTTCAAGGAAAGTGACAACGATCAAGAAGCGTCCTATTGCGGGAAGATAGCTATTCAGCACCTGTCAGCTTCAATGCCCCTCAAAGACGGGTACGTTGCCCGCCGCAGCTTGCAGCCAGCTATTGTATCGCATATTGGTGGGCGACTCACGGCTTGATGGGGTCCGCGAAGGTATCAAGAGCATCCTCAATCTTGCTCGTCTGCTCCCGAATCGCATCGAGCGGGCTGGGATCATTTGTGCTGCCGTCGCTTCGTCCTGCGTTGCCGAAAGGACTTTGGTTGCCCAGGTGGTAGCCTGCTGTGCCGCGTATCTGCGCCATGATTGTCGGAGAGAAAGAGAGAGAACGTCAAGCTTTGGACCGGGGAAAAGAAGGGCGTAGGTGGACGGTCCGGAGGTTTAGTGTTATGAAGCTGCTGCCGAACGAATATCTGGCCTCTGGACCTCGCTTAGTCAGGGAACATGCAACAAACTAACGTAGAGGTTCCTCCGCTTTCACTGACCAGGCCGTAGGCTCACGCCGATATTAAATACCCAGGTACTAGTAGTCTAGGCTGGGGACCTTCACTGCACTGCACCGCGTGATGCGTGTTGCTATATAGCTGGGATTGAGGCTTAGATTTCCTCCACGCAGACGGTCTCTTCCGCGGGGCTGGCGGCTGATATAAGTGCAGAGTGTCAACGATGACTGATGACAGCTTTCGTTGCCCAGGAAGTAGCTGAATCCGGCTCCATCCCGCCTTTCTGATACACTTCGAAAGCAGCGAAACTCTTAGAGTATGGGCATGGTTCCGCTCTGCTATACTGACAACGTGACGGGCAGCATCAGCTATCTTGCACGGGTGATGCCTCATTCTTCTCACATTGATTCTGTACAAAGACCATGTACTACTAGATGACAGCCACCCTCGTGAAGTATCTGCATCCGACTCCTGATACTCCTTCCATCCTGAACGTCCTCTGCAACGTGTTAGCAAGCACGTGGACGAAAGACACCGCGTAAGTGCAAATTAGTGAGGTGAGCATTATTTTTGGACCTCAGTGCGGGGCGCCACCGTTGAGATGAGATTGTGGCTTGAACACCTCAACGGCCGACGCCAAGATGCAACAAAACGGTAATGCCGAGAGTAGTGGTATGAGTTTTCCATTTTATGAGGGTGAGTTTGGAACTACACTATCCTTCTCTGCTCAGCGACCCTCTTCTCGAAGTGCTTCTCATGCAATCTGAGTGAAGGATGACTAGCCGTTGCGAAAGCAATACAGTTGGAGCAGTTGAGAAGCTCAACAATAAGGAAATGTTTGGAGGCTAAGTAAACATGGTAAGAAAAAGGACTGCCGTGAATGTCCATGCAATGCCCATACACCAGTGCCATTTTTGGAAGACGAGCTTGTCGAAAGCCAACGCAAATGCAATGTTTGCCGCCCATCCTCTGAAGAAAGAACAAAACCCCGCTGTTGTACACCCTCATGAACTAGGCACGTAGGCCAAGGAAAGACTAGGGACAGTAGGTGACAGCTTTATATGCTTGTGACCTGTTTGCATATCGCGAACCCACGGAACCCAAAGAATTGCTGCCGCCGTCCCCAGCGACATGACAATGCGAGTGCCAGAATTGTGGTGGAGCCAGGCTTTCCCAGGCACAACAAACGTTGGAACTCGACGCAGTGACGAGGAACATGATTGATTGAAGATCGGGATCCTGATGATCAGGCCACTGTCCAGTCTGAGTCCATAGGATGGCCAACGTTCGGAGTAGACTCCGCAAGGACTTCGAAGCCCGAGCCAGCTCGCATATTTTCGGGCTTCTTGGCGGGAACCTGCTTTACGGGAGGAGCAGGCGCGGCCTGCTGTGGAGCGCCAGAGTCGCTTGTCTCATCACTCGTAGCGGACTCTGCCTTATTCTTCTTCTGCTTCTTGCCCTTTGGAACGGTTGTCCAGGCAGAGTCCTCCATAGCCAATCTCAGTTGTTCCTCCTCAGATGGGAGATTGGTCCAATGGGCGCTGCCTGACAAGCTGTCGGAGGTAGGTGCGGTGCCGTTCGTGGCGATCTCGCTCGAAGAGGCGGTCGAGGCGACGTCGGGATCGAAGGTGTCGAGCAACTGTCCGCTGCTCTGAACGGCAGGCGCAGATGTTCCGTTGGAAGAGCGGTTGCCCAACCAGGGGTTCGAAGTCGGGGCTTGAGGAACTGGAATACCATTCTTTGCGGGCTCTCCGCGTGAAATACGAGCAGTGCGCCTCTGCTTCTCCTCGAGGGTTTTGCGCTGCTTCTCGTCCTCGGCGCGCTGAATCTTTTCCCTCTCCTTCTTCTCTCTGTTCTGGCGCTGCTTCTTCGTCTCCTGTGCGCTCTCCGAACGTTGCGGTTGCGGCTTGCTGGCCTTGACCGACTTCTCGGTAGGAGTGAGCCTTAAGACAGACGGAGCCGGGGCAGATGACTCCAGCATATCGGAGACATCCCTGCCACTCGGGGCTTTGGCGACCGTCGTCGCACCTAGAGCTGGGGACACTGCGGGTGACAGGTCATCGTCGGCGTCCGCTCCCGTCGTGGAGGACGCTGCAGACAGGGTCGCCTTGGCCTTCTCGCCAACGTCCTGAACTGCCTTCTTGACAGACTTGCGAGCAGTCTTCGCCGCCTTTGCTGCCTTCGTGGCTGGCTTGGTATCTGAATCGAGCCATTGAGCGTCTGTCTTGCCCAAGCCCGTTGTGGTGGCGCGTTGGGTACTGCGGCCGCGCTGTTGTCTGCTCCTGTTGCTGCTCCGGCTGGAGTAGTAGAAGTAGCCCCCGCCTATGATGGCGAGGAAGATCGCCCAGCTGACCCAAGCTTGCATGGTGAACTACTGATGAGACGACTAATGTATGTTAGTGGAGGGCGATGTTGTCGAACAAGCAGTCGCCGCTTCCAATTGAGGCGTGGGTGACTTGAATTTAGACACCACTGAGGTGCCTCAGGAGGGTCGATGGGAGGTGGATGCAAGGGCGACGGGGCTTTGGGGACGGTGGGCAGGGTCGAATCGACAGTCTAGTCCTCTCCTGTGGCCAGTCACTTATGACAGTGCCAGGGAGCTTCAAGGGCGGAGCTGTCGTTGCCGTGAGCGGATTCGAGAGAGGACAGATGGACGGAACGCAGCAGCTGTCGGCACGCAGGTGGCCGACGGCAGAATGCGCAAGTCGTAGCGAGCACCCGAACGGCAGGTACGGCGTTTGGCGGGACGTTCAATGGGAGACTTGGAGTCTGTGGGAGCTGGTGGCTGGCGAGCTTCAGGAGGAGAGCAACGAGCAACGAGTGAACTTCAGAAGGGCAGATATGAGAGTGCCAAGGGAGGAGTGAGGGTGACGGAGGTGAGCTGCGAATCCGCAGGCGCGGCTACTATTCTGAGCCTAGCGAGAGCAGGGGAGGCTGCGTCAGCCCAGATCGACTGATGCGCGAACGGAGGTGTTGAAATTCGCACAATTGCAGCGCTGGAAACTCGTCTGAGTCTGTGACAGACGTCCTGTTTTATCATTTTCTTTCTACTGCCAATGGCTGCGCACTCGTCTGCGTAAATGAGGCCAATCTGGCGGCCGTAACGAGCTTTGGGCGGGCTGAGGCGACGTCAAAAGGACACCTTGCGCTGAACAAGCTCGACCGGCCTATGCAACACCACCACTACGACGGGAATTATTGATTTTACTAACGGCTTCCGGCACCCGTCTTGTACCACATGCATCCCCACAGTCTGTCACTGACTGTCTCGAGTCTCAGAAACTGGGCCGTAGATAGACCATTCCTCATCAACTGTGGCGAGGTATCGATCTGCCACGTTCGCTGGTATGTTGCTTTTGATAGTACCCACACTGGATGTCGCCGATTTTTGTTCGTCTTACTAAATAGCTTCCTCGCAATCTGTTCGTTACACCACGCGTCTCGAGGCGCAGCGAAATGATGGACAAGAGTCTTGTGTATCCTTTTACATACAAGAGGGATTGGCATGCTTGGCCTCCCATCGGCATCCTTCAATCAATCCGAACACCATTTTAGCACATCATCTTTCCCAGCTGCCATCTTGAGACGCATCCCGCGGCCTATATAACGACTCCATATGATGTTGCAGCTTCGGCAAGAGCTGGTCCGGCACCTAGACTTGTCTCACTAAGGATCCTCGGGACTCGTAAGAGACCAGAGCCGAATTTTTCAGCTAACCGTTGTGCAAGCACCGTGCAACAGCTCTTTTCTGACGCGTCCTTGCCCTCGATCATTTGCTTCATGGTTCAATCGGCAAGGTCTGAACACGGCTGGCCGAGACGGCCGGCGTGTCGCGGTAACATAGTCTATTCCCGTCTGGGGGATATAGCCAAGCGATACCAGTCTAAAGAACAGACCCCTGACCCTGACTACCACAGAGCATCTAAGTGAGAATACCGATTCACGTTGCGAAACTTAAAGATTGAATGGATACTGGGACGAAATAGATGTGGATGAGCGCTGCAAGGACCGGGAAAGGCAACGCCTCTGGTAATAATGCATACAACTTCTTCTATCTACTTAAGCAGCGGCAGGAACTGACAGGAAGGTTTCATGAGTCCAAGAAGAGGACCGTTCGATCTATCGGCACCGACAGAGAAAAGTTTGGCATTCGGCAGCTGAACGAGCTTTTACAGTATGATTCTTGACATGTTTTTTCTCTACTCGTACTTCCCTAGGTATACATATGCTAGGCAAACAAATGATTCGCCAAAAATTCCTCATATCCCATAACACTCATTAACCATTACCATACCCGCTAATGATGAACACAGATGCCAAATCCAACACATGGTCTTCCCTGTAAAACCGAATTCGTGATAATACTCAGTCCAACATTATGGTGACAGCTCAGCCTTCTTGGCCTCTGGAGCCCCTTCAACTTCCTCGTCTTCTGCCTTCCTCTTGAGACCACCTGATCCTGCACCCTCAACGCCACTCGTACTGCCACTCGCCGGCGGTGATGCTCCTTGGGTAGCCTGTTGTGGACTCGGAGCGCCTTCAGCTTGAGCTGGGGTTTGGGGTGGAGCATTTCCAGCTTGCCTACTCCGAGCAATGGCCATCGTGCGAGCAAGCTCCGCCAAACCAGGACCGAGAATATTCTTGTTTCCTCGAACCGTCGTGCCGCAATTGATCGTGATACGCATGTTCTGACCCGGGACATTCAGAACCGCGCGATCGGCATTACCAGCAGCATAGACAGTCGGCTGAGCGCCTTCAGCGCCCGGTTGAGGTTTGCCCATCAACTCCCACACGAGGAGCGCGACTTTCTTGGCGTCCATTGGCTCGAAGCCGATGATGTTTCCGTGACCGATGATATCGGTTTGCGCGTTGATGGTCAATTCCGTGCCCTCATCGTCCTCACTCGACTCCTCGGCTTCCTCGTCTACCTCGTCGAAGTTGAGCCCATCATCCATATCATCGAGCGGATGGTATGGGTTGTTCATATTTGGAATGGGCGCATTTGGGTCGACGACCATGTGGTATGCCGGTGGGGACTGTATCTCTGGTGGCGTGCTGGGGATATTGCTCGCGTTGTTGCTAGCCATAATTAAGCCGTGCTGAAGCGGCGTGCGAGTGGAGGGTGGTATCAGGGAGTCGAGTTTGGCGAAGAGTGTGGCCCGCTGCTGCGCTGGATCCATGTTTGGCGTGAGGGGTATGTTGTTATAAATGTTATATTCTCGGTGCTCGGGGCTACTGGGTAGCTTTCACTGGCAGAGCGCGGGCTCAGTCACGGCCTATGTGATCACGCCTCCACGACGGTATGCTCTAGTACAGGCTTCTGCCTTGAGCAAAGATCGCTTGGAGTGAATCGAGGAATTGGTGGTTATGACAGAGCAGTCTTGACAATAATAAGTGAAGGTATCTGGTCCATGAGTTAGTACGGTGTCCAACTACCGACCAGGTAAGAGCTCAACTTACCGTCTACTATCTATAACTCTCTCATGCGCCCCCCCGATACCGAGATAAACCTCGGTATCCGCTCTATTCGTAGAAACAACAACAGGTACAGGTATTGGTGAACGCTCACAAGTATCGTACAATATGCTCACGGTGAGGTATCAAACACCATGAGCGACAGGATGACGGTCAAGATATACCTCCCCACCCCTAGCAAACCCGCTATTCAAGCCCGAAAACCCACACACAATAGCAAGCCATACGCGGGAGCACCCGAGTCCCGACGTCGCACAGGTCCTATTGTCGACGCAACTTCAATAATACCGCGCTAACCGGATCGAGCATCCCGGCAGTTACACCAACCACTCGCCTCACCCATCTAGCCAATCTAGACCGTGCATCAGTCACGCCACATTCCGCTATTCAACCCCAATTGCAGAATAGCAGAATTGCATCATCATCCCGTCTTGCCATCAGAAATAATATTTGGAGATATGGCGAAGGTTGAGCGTAAGCGTTGCCGTGTTGGGAGCACAATAGACCCACTTTTTCGCCTAGCTCGGTGGTAGGGGTTTCAGGAACAATAGGTTCAATAGGGCTTGGCGGCGCGAATAACGGCGCGAATAACGGCGCGCAAGACAAAGAACAATAGGAACGGCAATGCGCGAGATGACTGCTCGAGATGGTGCGATATTCCATGGTTAGATGGTGACACGAGCCGTGCCGTCTGACTCTGAGTGTTGATATTGTTCGTGAGTCGGTGCGACATGCCGTCGTGGCAGGTTATGTTGCAGGTTCTTTAGAGTCGGGCTTTCTTGTTCATTGGAGGTGCGCATAACTTGGCTTGATAATATCTCTGATTAACTAGGTGATTCTATCCCGGCCTGGAAGACCTCAAGGCCTGCAAGTCGCTGTGGCCATCAAACCGTACTGCTTCTTCTAGTGCCAACGTCTCGGCCAAAGGGACCTCGCTCCGCGTATCTGTTTGTCAACTATCTCGTTCACTGCTCTGCCACACTGAGCTCGTGTTCGTACATAGAAGCCAGCGCAGTGCTGGCAGTCTCCTGACGCCACCGCTGAGAAATGCATGTAGTACCCAAACCCAGCCAAGCGCCATATCCTAGTAACACATGGTAAGAATGCTTTTATGCGTTAAGAATGCCGCATATATATCACGAACTTCTCCGCTCCCTCCAGATATAGTTTCATACTCTTGGTGGATATCGTGGTAGTTCGTAAGCCGGTCGGTCGGTGTAGAAGAGGTTTTCTGACCACGGCGGGAGTCGCTTGTCCTTCTCGTAGAGATAGCCGCAATTCATACAGAGCGTTCGTGGACCGCGTGGACCGTCCCGTACCCCCCAAACCGCAGTGCCCCATACCTTGCAATGTGAGCATCGCCAGACTAGTCGTTCGCTGAAAACATGTTAGTGACCGTAAATCAGCCCGGCTATTTGGTACTTACTTCTCCTGCAAACCTCCGCCGACTCCTCCATAACCTGAAGCGGTATCTGGAGTATCGCGACCGAGGGGGCTCAGACTCCTGAACCTCCGCTTCTTCTTGCTTCGTTCGCCTCTGCCCATACCTTCTGTATTCTCTGGATTGGCGAAGAAATCGTTCTGTGGTGTGCCAGCCATGTTTGTCGTAGAAGAAAAGCGCGCCGTTTCTCGTCGCAACCTCCTAATTTGCCGTTCTCGGTCTCCCTCGCGCTTCTCAATCTCTTCTTGCGAAAGAATCTCAATTTTCGGCTCCCACTCATCGCACAAATGTTCGTGATCATAGCGCCATCCAGCGCCATTGGGATAGACCGCGTCGTTGTCGAATTCTCCGTCGCCTACCAGGCCGCCATTTTCGCACGCTTCCTTCTTGAGTCGCAGAACAGCCTCGTATATGGCATGCGTCATCGCTGCCACCCATTCGCTTGCTAGGCCAAGATCGGCACAAGTGACTCGTGCAAACATCTCAGCAAAGCCAGGAGGATGCAGTAGCGACCACTCAAACTTGTCGCTATAGAGTCGGTTCATTAAGTTAATATTGAGAGTGACGATGCAGCGATACGTGTCGTCCGGATTATGAAGGTCCTCTGAAGGTAGAGCTGTTGCTGTTGCAGTGATTCCGTTGGGGACAGGTGCGGGCGTTTGGGTGCCGTTCGTGTGCGTACCGTTGGCCACAGGTGTCGAAACACCATTTGTAGCCACTGCTGGTGTCGAAGTGCCATCTCTTGAAGCAATTGTTGGAGCTGGCTTCACTATGTTCGCGTCTGGTACTGGAACGACCGTCGAGTGGAAAAGTGGATGCAGAGCTACGCCCGCGTATTCCTCTAGCTGCTGCCGTATCTGGTTGGCAATGTTCTGTATCAGCTGTGGTTTCCGGTCCGGAGGAAGATCGAGCTCGTCAACGAACACCTTCGCAAACTGATCGGGGGTAGTAATCGCTTCGTGTAGGTTCCATAGGAAGGTGTCCTTCAAGCGATATGCGGGTGTGACATCCGGCATCTTGTACGCAGGGTTCGTCTCGTCGATGCCGAAGTCGCGGGCATTGGTCGGGAGCGGTAGAGGAGCTTCGGGCCGGAATGGCTGCACATCCATGTCTATACGGATCGGGATGAGAGTGACTGGGAGCGCAGACTGAATCTGCATCTGTCTCTCGGTCAGAGTGCGCCTCTGTCTTCCCATCCAATCTCTCCAGATGCCCTGCAGTTGTACTGGCTCGTGGACCTCCTTCCCCAACGCTGCAATCTGTGCCGATTTGTCCATCTGTGAATCATCCCGCCGAATGCTGCGCAATCCTGTTGCCCGTCGCGGCCCGTCGCTGTCCTCGAAGTCATCATCGTATCCGTCCTCGGCGTAGTTGATAGCTGTTGTTCCGCGCTTGGTCGTTCGTGGAACTGGGAGGGTGTTCGACGGTGGCACGATTGGCGATATGAGCGAGTTGCCGTAGTTTCGCAGGCGCGGCGCATAGCTCGATATGAAGGCCTGCGGCGGTGCTGCCTTGCCGGTCGTTGTGAAGGACATGGCTGCGGGCGCGCGACAGCAACTTCGCCAAAAGTGAGAGCTCAGGGAGCTCGAAGAGAGCGCGTCGCAGTCCTCGGACTCGAATGGCGTGGGCGCAGACGCTGCTAAGAAATCGTGCAAGTCTTTGCGACCGGAAGGAGGAAGTAATCGGGCCGCGTCAGACGTGGATGGACTGCGTCGATGGGGTCCAGATGTCGCGTTCCTGGTCGTGTCGGGATAATTTGGACTTCCTCAAGCATCACGCCAAGGCGCTAACACTCAGCCGGGTTAGCGCTTCAATTCGACGTTGAGTGAACGAGCTCGCGCCATCATCGCACGAACATGATTCATCTCGCCAGTAGACAAAAAGCCGACGTCTTCTGTAAGGGCGAACGATCATATGTGCCCGTCATCACCCGTGCTGTTCCCTCAACAGCGATCCCACACTGTGATCACAAAGACTGCAGCTAATCCCATGAGGTCATTCAGAACCTACGAACCTACCATCGTCACTCTATCTTTGATTAGACATTCACATGGTCATCAAGCAAATATAACACATCTTCCATAGAACCAGACGTTCCCAGATGAGTACCTCAGAGTTTCCCAGATACATATAGTTCTTGAATTGTTCCATTACTGCTTTATCTCATCCCACTCCCTACGGTCCTCGGTTGTTTTTAATCTACATTGTAATAAGCTTTCGCCATTTGCTTATGGAAAATGTCAATAAGCTTAATTTTAATCATCTGCTCATGTGCTATCCCTTGATAGTCGCCCTGCACAATACAATTCTGGCATTGTTCTCTTTGCGCTAGTCTGTTCTACAATGTCTCCATTAATTTCTTTGATCTTCCCCGCTCGAATTCAATTGTGCAGGTCGACACACAATATCATTGTGATTGCGACTCACTTTCACTGGCTGAGAGCAAGCTCTAGTCCCTCATTCTATTGTGTATTGAACCTGTATTGTGCTCTTAAAACAATGCCGTACGAACCTTCCATGAACCTTACATATAAGTACATCTCTTGCCCTTCCCCATATCGTCTCTACATCAAAAACAACAACACTCACGACTATCTGCTACTTGTGGATAAATCGATCCGGTAAAACACACCTACAAACACATACACAACACTTTCAATCACATTTTCAACAGCCGGTCTAACGAAGATGTTCGCTTCAAACACTATGATGGGCGCTGCCTTGATGGCCCTCGTCGCACCAGCTTTCTCACATATGATCATGCGGGAACCGAAGCCGTTTGGCAATCCAAACAACAGTCCACTGGATCCCTCTGGCGCTGACTTCCCTTGCAAAATCGGCACAGTCGCTTTCACTGGCACAGCAACTCCATATAAGTCAGGCGACCAAGCTGTACTTGGCTTCACGGGCTCCGCAGTCCACGGCGGTGGCTCCTGTCAAGTTTCAATCACTTCTGACAAGGTACCTACCAAAGATTCCAAGTTCAAAGTCATCTATTCAATAGAAGGTGGTTGCCCTTCGTACGTTCCTGGCAACCTCCCCGAGAATGCAAACGGGAATCTCGCAACGAACTTCACATTCGCAATCCCGAAGGAAGTTCCGAGCGGAGATATGACACTAGCCTTTTCCTGGCAGAACAAGATAGGTCAGCGCGAATACTATATGAACTGCGCTCCCATCTCTGTCAGTGGTGGTGCTACAGATACCAAGGAGTTCGACGCGCTGCCTGACATGGCTGTTGCAAATATCGCTAGCCAGGGGTCTTGCCGTACGACCGAGACATACGATTATCTCTATGATAATCCAGGCAAATACGTCATTCGCAATGGCACGGGCCCATATATGCCGTTATGTGGCGGTGCTGTCCAGAAGATCACAGGTGAGGCTGCTCCAGAGCGACTTGGAGAAGATCCTGTTGAAGCTGCACCCTCTGGAGCCCCAGCTTCCCAGACTCTAGCCGTTACACCATCTGCTGCTCCCTCCTCGGCGCCTCCCGCACAGGCATCTTCAGCACCGCCCGCCGTCCAGTCTTCCTCTGTTCCAACTCCTTCAGAAGCTCCACCTGCTCCTTCCTCTGCTCCACCTGCTTCTCCGCCGGTTGTTGCTCCTTCTCCGCCCGCTGCCAGCCCTCCCGCTGCTGGTGGCGGCACTGCCTGCCCATCAGATGGCGCTATCGTCTGCAACGGTGAGGACCAGTTCGCCCTCTGCGATCACGGCAAAGCAACCTTCATGCCTGTCGCGGCTGGAACCAAGTGCTCAGGCGGGGCTATCATCGCTAAGAGGGACTACACACATCGCAATGCGCGAAACCGGGTCTAGATTGCTAGTTCGGGTTGTTAGAGGATTTAGAGGTAGGTGAATAGATGGCAGGATGGCAAAGGGTAAGTACAATCTGTTTAGAAAAGCTTCTTCTGTTGTTGAAGTCGACTAGGTGGATCACAAGCTCATTGTTCTTGCATAGCATGGTCAAGTTTTAGAAATTGCAATTTACATATCATAAAAGTCAACTTTTTCCTGTGAGTTTATATACAATTACACACTAGTCGGTATTTCTAATAAGAGTCCTCTTATTGAAGCTATCGCCGATTCTCGCTGATACAGCTCTAGACACCCCATGATACACTGTAATTTACCTTAGGTAAGAAACGTAACGCGCTCTTTTGGCCACCTTGCAAGCCAGAACCTAGACTCCCATGTACTACCGCTCACGCCAGCCGATGCTTCGTAGGTGAGAGATTGCGCTGCACCCTTACAGAATCATACTAACAGCTGCTTGCAGGCTGCTATTATTGTTCGACCTTCTATGCCATCTCTGCTCTCCGCAGCTGCGAAGAAGCGTTGACAGTCTCTCGCAGCACGATCGCACCCCATGTCTCGCAGTACGGCAATGATGGCTACCGCTACCAATGCAGAGCGCCTCCCGCAACAGGCGCAACCACACCGTCCACCTTTGCGCGAGCGCGCCTTATCCTTTCACAAGCTCTCGCGAAATATTTTGCGAAGCAAATGTCTCAAAACGACATTGCCATCTGCTTGATTGAGCGTGTTGCGAAAAACTTTACCAGTCCTCTTTGTGTATGCTCGTAATCCTGCCACGTCGCGAAAGGTCCGAACTCTATCTTCGTTAGTTCCGCGGTTTCGTCCCCATTCAATTAGATCGACAATATTAACGTGGGTCCTTCGAACAGCCTATTTGAAGGGTTAGCACGAAGGTTCAGAGCCATGCAAAGTGGCCTCATACTTGCTCGCATTGATCACACGTCTGTGGAAGCGGGTCGACACCGATAGCATGACAGATGGCATGCCACGCAGCTAGATCATCCTCCTCACCATACCACAGACGTAGTTCATCTTCCAGCGCATCTTGGTAACGGTTCCAAGCATCGGTTGATGCAGCCTCCCCACGTCGCCAGCCCTTATGAGCTTGCAAACAAGCATAGGACGTAGCTGGTGGCTGAGCCGGATCATACTCAAAAGTCTGAAAGGAGCGAAAGAAGGCATCCAGGGGGGTCTCCGGAGGCTGATTGTGAGCCCGGGAGTCCCGGCGGTGCTGCCCGAGGGCTTCTTCGTTACCAAACGACCGATCGCAGTCGTCACAGTCAAACGACACCGCATGCGCAGGTGAGTCCCGCAAGTGCTGCTCGAGGGCTTCTTCGCTACCAAACGACCGATCGCAGTCGTCACAGTCAAACGACTCCGCGTGCGCAGGTGAGTCCCGCAAGTGCTGCTTGAGGGCTTCTTCGCTACCAAACGACCGATCGCAGTCGTCGCAATCGAAGGACTCCGCATGCGCAGGTGAGTCGCGCAAGTGCTGCTCTCTAGCCGTGACGTTGCCGAAATGACGGTCGCATGCCGTACAGTCGAAAGCATGCGCTGGAGAGTCTTGTTTGTGTTGCTGTAGAGCCCCGTCGTTCGCGAAAGATCGATCACAGAGTACGCAAATGGAGTGCATTATAATAACAGTGTTCAGTTGATCTCTGGAGTAAACAAGGAAAACGTTGAATGGAAATTGTGATTTGAGATTGACCGGTCACTCATACTATGGATGTTGTACGAAGGAAGTGGAATGGCTTATGTTGTGCGACCAAAGTTCTTGCTATCGTCCAATAACTCCATGACATGTGGTGAGCTGGCTGAGTTTAGCGATAAGAAGCTCATAAACTTTGGCAGACCCAAATTTAAGTAGCATTATTTGCCACCGCACGAGATCTTTAATCTCTTTGCTAACCCTCACAGCTGCAACACTGTCATGCAGTATGAGGAAGGAGACCAATCCAGGACGAGTTAAATAAGCAGTGACCAACTTTCCCATCTTCCCCAGCGCACACCCTCTCGGGCCAACGTTTGTATCGACAGGATTGTCACGAGCGGACCAGGTTCTTCGACATTTGTTCGCCAGGAAGATCGCAATGGGAGGAACACATAGAAGTCAACTGTTGATGTAACAGTACAGTTTCTGTGTGTTAAACTACCATTTGGTATTGTCTCTTAATGTACGCGGCGCACGTTAAAAATAAGATAAAGCGCATAATTACCAAGAAATCAGATCGAGTATGGTATGCTGCTTTAATACACCATAACATACTTATACCTAATTACATACTTTACCTTTAATACTAAAACCACTTTTCAGCATTCCATCGATATTTTCTAAACATTTACGTTCTTAACTTAGATGAAAAAGGCTCTATAGCATATCCTCAAGGAAATGTTGATACTAGCTAGATTTTCCTAACCCGAGGTGCTCAGGATGCTTTTACATTGAATGTATAGATGAGAATGGGAGAAACAGAACCGAAATGCGAAGCTGTAAGTCTTCTTTAGGCTAGACAGGCTACCCTAAATTAAACCCAGGACAGCTGCTCTTTTCATAAGACATATTCAACGCGTCTTCTTCGTTGCCCAGTATACACCTAGACCAACTGCAGCGACAATGACGAGGACAGCACCTGGCGTAACTTTGACATCGAGCGAGTCATCGTAATACCGTTTCTGTCGATGCCCTTGTCTATCGTTGTACGTCTGTCTCCGTGTGGACTCAGCAACCGGCTGAGAGACCTCTGTCCTCGTCTCTATACGTGCCTGCTCTGGCGTGAAATCGATTGCGCTTCGTTCAAGGTACTCTAAGACAAGAGGGTCTTTGCTCTTGCTCAGATCAATCCAGTCCCTTCTTCCCTGCTCGCCGTGGTCGAGTGGACTGGCTATGTTCAACCCTCCTGGGAAGCCATCCCCATTCGAGCTGGGTGGCAGGTACTTCTGCAGGGTTTCTTCAGGCAACGAGCGTAGAAGTAGACAGCACCACATCTCCAGTATGTTTAGTATTAGTTGGGGCTGATCGATGCCTGGCGCTGTGTGGTACGAGGGGTGTGTCGGTTGTGGAAGAACAGCGAGAAGTGAGAAAATATCGAAACTACTGTACTGCATCGCATGATAGTGCAGTGATGGATGGTCTCGCCTGAATCGAAAGTTCCAGTGTTCTTTGAGCCGTCTTGCAAGGTAGTGTGATTGACCAACATAAATACGGAGACTGCAGCTTGTCAGGGAACGAAAATCTTAGGTGGTTCAATTGAGGAGTTGTAGATCACGTTCAGACGTCAATCACGTGCTGGTATTCACCAGAAGGCATGATGTCAAAACATAGAGATCAGGCCAAACGTACCGCTTATCCAATCCATAGATGCCATGAGCGTAGATGGCTCGACCGTCAAGCTTGAGATCTCCGCCGATATTCCTGATGCTGCATCGCTTTTGTTAGCATGGCAGTGTACGCATTAAGTCGCGCGTTGAACTTACGCATCTGCCGTCCAGCTTCCTAATTTGAGGAACATAAGAACCTCCGGCCGAAGACATCCAAACAGAAAGCGTTCAAGCCCCTCGCTCTTCTTGATCCATTCCTTGTATCTCTTACTATACGGGTTCTCATCATCTTGAAGACTTGCCAACAGATGTTTCAACACGGCTCTCGCTTCCTGTGCTGTCGCTGCCATGCCTTTATTGACGGGTGTAGACGATGTCGAATTTTGACTTTGAGTGTAGTTGCGCCGTGCATAGGACAGCTGTCCCGTATTCTGAGCAGTCTTTATTTTTACAACAAGTAAGACTTTTACACAAAGATGAGCGAAGCCAGGCAGCCCACCCCTTTCGGCTAAGCGCTGAGGCAACAGGGAGGCAACAGGGCTTCCTAGCCTCACCACATCGAGCTTTGCATCGTGCTGCCTAAGAGTCGGGTGTACAGCTAAGCGATTGGATGAAGATGAAGTTGAAAAAGGACGGCGCCGGCCCGATAGTAGTGAAGTTGATGGTGTTGTTGCTGGGTAAACATCAGGAAGTGGAAAAGCAATGGGGTGTCGCGCCGCAATTCCCCGTAAGCGAGGCATGGGTTCCACAAGAGGTTCGTGAAACGCTGATCGTAAACGTTTTAACTAGTGCTCAAGAAGCTTCTGATTGTCCTCTTCTACAATCATTGCTAGAAACAATACGCAGATCAACATTGTTTTACGGTTGCTAAAGTGCAGCAAACTTTCGAAGAAGGTTCCATTCATGTGGTTTTCAGAGATCGCGACTCCGGAAGCAGCTCTGTAATATCAGCGAACGCTAGATCATGAATTCAGTAAGTTGGCAGGGGAAAAGATGGTCTATTTGTATTTTAAGGTAGTCTACCTAACCTCAAGAAGCTTGTCTGGTACCGTTACATGGACAAGGTAGGATGTTCAGCCTACACGAACCATAACGTCTGCTCATATAGAGTTCAGAGTTTCCTATGCTTCTCCTTCCTTGTGGCCTCCAAGTCATGACGCACAGAGGACACATAATGCATCTTGAGCTCTCCTGTATAGTCGTACCCTTTTTCGTTCTAGGGCTGCTTCAGATCCGAGTTCATTAATTTATCACCTTCTAAGTTCCCGCGGTGTGATCGATACTTCACACCCGGTTGGGCGTAAGCGACTTGTTTCCGTTCACTCTGCTTGAAGACACGATGGCCATTTCGACGCTTGCGAATCGACAAACCTTACTCATATGCTTGAGCGCGTTCTTCAACGTGGTCA
This sequence comes from Lophiotrema nucula, assembly GCA_010015825.1. NCBI lineage: Eukaryota > Fungi > Ascomycota > Dothideomycetes > Pleosporales > Lophiotremataceae > Lophiotrema > Lophiotrema nucula. The sequence goes on along the minus strand of ML977313.1, from coordinate 1,219,598 downwards.
TGTCCAAACCTACAGTCGCGTCGATCACAATCTTGGCCTTTCAGAATGCCCTTACAGGCTGGCGCAATACGAATTAACTTATTACCAAAAGCATCTGTCGTAGATACGTATCTCGTGCTCACAACGTCCTCTACAATAGGCCTAGCAGATATAGTAGACTGCGTACGAATCCCTCTTACACTCACACAAGTCGATAGTCGATGCGTGTCCTTGCAAGGAATATAAACAGATTGAGTAGAGAACCTTCTTGGTTGCCTTGTCCGAGAGCTTCTGGAAGATAATATAGTGCTCTCCAGGTTGCTGCTCAAGTGCGGGAGGCATATACGCTTCTACTTGGATTTCTTGAACCTGGTTCATGGCGTAGCGAAGATTCTCTTGCGTGTAGCCAGTACCAAAGTACAATATTCCTTTCCACTTTGTCATAGACTTGCTGGATCCAGTCTTGCAAATATGGGTTGGAATTGTTCTTTGGGGTTTTTGCTCGTACGACTGCTAGAGCCTGTCTCTGCAGCCTACTTTCTTTCGTCTTTGGGCATGATGACGTGAGGCACGGTGACTTTTATTATTCTAAAGGCTACTAGGCTAGAAGAACACACGATAGGTACTTGATGCAATAGTCGAGAAAGATGGTACTAAGTTACACTAATGTTAGATATTGCTGAGAGTTGCTAACGATAATGTCTAATAGGGGAATTCTACATTAAGGGTGGTGTGTCCCTATTTCGGCGCTATTGTAGGTTGTTGCGACGCATCTACGTTAACGCATCTGTGCTGAAGCTATTCCACTCATGTATTCTAATTGAAGCATCGATGTTCCAAATATAGGTTGTACATGCCGCGGTCGCCTGATTATTGGAACGATCTCGCTGAAGTATTTTGGAAGGCGAAGTGAGATTCTACTTAACTGGTGGTTGCACGTTGAAGGGCTTTTGAGTAGTCGTGCGATCTGGACGTCCTCTCGAGGGATGACATATATCAACAATCCTTCTAGACCCCTTGTGCGGTAAACGGGGCAGCGGAGTATATCTAGCTTACTTCTCAAACACGTAGGCTTAAGTCCACACCCAACACCAGCAGCAATATTTTTAACTTGTGTCTAGGATTACTATTAAGCATAAACTACCTACTGCAGGTGTTCCCAGGTTATAAAGAGAGGTTAGGATGTGCTACTGAGTCTGGCGAAGATTGTGCTACGCTTGTTTGACGAGGAGTACTATGTTGAAAATAATACACTCAAGCTCATTGTCGCGATTAATAACGTACAACACCCGCGTCTGAGACATAGAAAGAGGAAGGATTGAGGGACTTAGTATTATAGCTCACCACATCCATCACTGCTTCCCGTCATCCGAACATACACCAGACCGACAAGAAAAAAAATGCAAAAAAGAAGAGAGAAGACAGCCATCTGTTCACCCAACACCTTTTCACCGCAGGTTTCCCTGAACGGATACTTATGGTGTCCTGAACCCTTTGAACAGCCCACTTTGTCGTGTTTGATCGCAAGGATCGGTTCAGCCCGAATCCGAAGATTCCAACAGCCGCCTTCATACCTCTTTTCCTGCAGTCTTTAACAGACCACAGGAGTGTATGCGCTTGGTCACCCAACGCAGTACTTATCCCTCCAAGCTCAGCTTGTAATAGGAGAGTGGTCGCCGTAGCCTCTCCCAGAGATCTCTGTTCGTTAGTAGGATAATTGCTCGGAACCAGAGTATTTAACGATAGAATCAATCGTTCAGCTCTTCACTTTTGGGGAGAGAGACATGCTTACTGCCACCATCCTACCTCCCGCGCGAACGATCTTCAGCGCCACCTGGCACCTGACCAAGCCTGTGCGAAGGCTAGCACCACTGACTCACAGCACCACCCACAGCGGAAGCCTCTCACAACAAAATTCGCGGTTACAATACTTGCACTGTCTTTTTCCCAATGATGACTGCGCGTCGCACCACAGCTGCAACACATCCACCACGTGCAACCTCTGCCACAGGCCTTGCTCCAACCCGCAATCACACCCACCACAGCATCATAGAGGCAGACACACCCATAACAGCGCCGTAGATGTCTTGCTGATATTACAACCTGAATCGTGCGAGGCCTTCTGATACTGCTCCTCGCTAGCACCTCACTTTCGCAAGGGGTCATGGGACGGCGGTCGTCGCACAAGTCTCAAAGTCCGAGCAAACGCGCATGCAGACATCGACGCAGAGTAGATCGCAGAATATCGGATGCGCTCTTGTGCAGGTAATGGTCAATGTCTCAGATGCAGCCAGCCGAGCCGCGATGTCTTGTATTGCAGGGGCTTCCAACACAGAGGTGTTTTGGCGAACCACGACGACGAAGGGGCCGCTGTCGTATCGCGTATACATATGTCGGAGATGCTGATACCTGGACACGCGTCGAAGTTGTTGCTCGCGACAGCTAATGCCATGAATCTCTGGCGAGGCCAAGATCCATCATCTTGAAGGAGAAGATGAGCACGTTTCGAGCAGGAATTCTCGAGTGAGGCCACTGTTCTGTATCTCTGGCGAACTTCAGCAGGCAGAGTTATATTCGAATATGGCTGGGCTCCGACACTGTTTTGCTCTCGAAGCTCGATGTAGGTCTGATAGCCGCGAGTTCCTTCCAGTGATCGAGCAGTCGACGAAGTATGAGTTAGCTTGTCTCATTCTTGAACTATTTGGGTCCACATACCTCACAAACAGCGCTGTGTCTCTCAGCACACATGATGTCTGAGTCTTCTCACACTGCTAGAGTGGTCTCGAAGTACCAACTGGAACAGAATTTTCGTACTCAATCCAATCACAGCCACTAAGAGTCCGGTAGAGCTATGATCCGACTGGTCGCACTCTGAGCTTAAGTCAAGGCCAAGTTGCAAACTGTCGGTAGTTGCGAAGCACATCGGCCAGTCCATCAGGAGCACTTCGGACAATAACCTCGCTTCTACTGGAGGCATAAGAGGGATGCGGATGCCCTTCAACGGCATCGAATACTGGAGATAGTGGAAGTGATATAGAGTGAAGACAATGGTCCAATTATTTCAGGAAGACTGCCAATACTGTAAGTGAAATCGAAGAAGAGGTCTATTGAGGATCGATAAACTTTCAAGAACCATTAACAAGTAGAAGCGGAAAAACAACAACTTTGTCTAGAAGGAGAGAGTCGAAGTAGGACAGATGAAGAAAAGCTGACGAAGTTAAAGATTGAACACAGGTGATAATGCATTGAATCTGAGCGTATATCGGAAGGCCCACTTAGGAATATCAAGAGGAAGAAGCGGCAGTTGGTGCTTCTAATTCCTGCCTTTGATCTTGAGCATCTTGTATGAGCGAAGTAGCGTAAGTAGAATGATTGAGTTCATCGCGATTGTCTGAAACTGGCTTCGTGAATGACCACACAGTGAAGTAAAGCCGAATTGGAAGTCATCGTACAGATTGAATACTGCGACGTGTGCAATAATGCGTCAGAAAGAGATCCTACGAGATTGGGTGACAAAAGAATGTCCCGAAGAAACTGATGCATTGTGGCTGCCTTATAGAAGTTTACTTTTGAAAGAGTGGCTGGAACGTATGATACCCCGCGTGTGAAGAACTTGGAGGCTGATACTGAGAGAATTAACGCGAGATAGAGAGATTTCTGAAGTACTTTAAAGACCAAGAAACCGTGATGGAGTGCGAGGGTTGAAGGGAGGCAAAATTGGAAGCTCAATGCGGTGTGATGCACATGACACGCAAGAGAAGCCTACGGGGTGGTATTGCTACTTTTGAGCCTGTGAGCCGCAGCTGTATATATTGAGTCAGGAGGAATGCAGTGCACGATGGAGAGCAGAAGAGAAATGACAGCCAATATATTTGAGGTGGAATAAGGTTGTTCCATGCCGAGACGCGCTAGCAAATGTTACCCGCGAAAGTGACGATACTACCAGCTTCAAACCATCGTTGCCCGTACGTGATACCCATTTCTTTTCTTTTATCTCAGTCGCGACTTCCTTCTTCTTTTCACCTTCTCTATCACAACCCTCGACCACTACCGCTCCTCCAACGATCCACGAACCTCGCATCACCCGCGCAATGGACGTCGCAACGACCGTGAGAAGCTCCGCAAAGCGAACTCGGGAGATTTTTGCCGCAGACTTTGCTTCGCCGACCGCCGCGCTCGAGAACAAACCTTCCGCAGCAGACCAGATCAGCGTCTCGTCGCGCATACGAAACGAGTATGACCACGTTCGAGAGCTACCACCCGCGCTGGCGGCGAAGATGGCGAGCGCGACGTCCACAGCGGTCGAGCGTCGGAAGAAGATAAAGGCACAGAATGCGGAAGAGAAAGCTTCCGACCCTCAGATGGAGAAGATGATCGAGGGAGCATCAGAAAGAGCAGACCAGGCAAAATCGGCACAGTCAATGGCGCTGACTTTAAGAGCTGGAGGCAAGGGCGTAGCTGCACCCAATGCAAACGGACCAACGCCTCTGAGGAATACTACATCTTCGGCGCTCGTGAGGAAGGACATAGTCAAGCAGACGAAGCCGCATTGGCACGCGCCATGGAAAGTCATGAGAGTCATCAGCGGACACATGGGTTGGGTGAGGTCAGTTTGTCTCGATCCGGACAATCAGTTCTTCGCGACCGGATCGGCGGACAGGACTATCAAGATTTGGTCGATGGTCGGACAACTGAAATTGACGCTCACGGGCCATATTTCTGCCGTCCGGGGGTTAGCCATCTCTGACCGACATCCTTACCTGTTCAGCTGTGGTGAAGATAAACAAGTTAAATGTTGGGACCTCGAGACAAACAAAGTGGTAAGTCTGATATCCAGCCCTCCTGTTGGGACTCAGCTGACGTTTCGCAGATACGACACTATCATGGACATCTGAGCGGAGTGTACGCGCTCGCCGTCCACCCGACCCTTGACGTGCTTTGCACTGGAGGAAGAGACGGAGTCGTTCGTGTATGGGATATGAGGACCCGTACCAACGTCCATGTTCTATCCGGTCATAAAGGCACCATCTCTAGTGTCCTATGTCAATCAGCCGATCCTCAGGTTATATCAGGATCCATGGATGGTACAATCCGTCTTTGGGACTTAGCAGCTGGAAAGTCGCAACAGGTTCTCACGCACCACAAAAAGAGCGTTCGCGCCTTGGCTCTGAATCCAAACGAGTGGACTTTTGCAAGCGGCTCTTCGCAGTCTATCAAAGGCTTCAAGTTCCCGGACGGCGCCCTCATGAACAACTACGAAGGCCACAACTCAATTATCAACACTCTATCGATCAACGAAGACAACATCATGTTCTCTGGCGGCGATGATGGGTCCCTCGCTTTCTGGGATTATCCGACAGGACATTGTTATCAGAAGTCGCACAGTATTGCGCAGCCGGGCTCCTTGGACGCAGAGGCAGGTGTAATGTGCTCGACATTCGACAAGACTGGTCTTCGTCTCATTACAGGAGAGAGTGACAAGTCGATCAAGATCTGGAAGCAAGATGAGACGGCGGACGAAGACTCATTTCCGCTGGACTGGCAGCCTACTCTTGGGAGGAGAAAGTACTGAGGACTTCACGATCAGACTCAAAAAAATCGCTTCTCGAGTTCAAGTGCTGCGACTCGTGTAAGCGCATATATGTGAAGAGATGGGCCGAGATTGAGAAGAACAGACATGTATAGTTTGGACGTCGGTGATGGCAGAGTGATATGTCATTCGGACATTTGGCCTTGTTGCGAGGAGAGTAGAAATCGAAGGAGGTTATGATACCCCAAATGCATTCTCGTTATCATACATTCATCGCCTCTGCCACCACCTGCACATTGTATCAGGTGGTGTGATGTTCTTATATCATTGCGCCTGGTATGCTTGGTGGTGACATCTGGCTCAGGTGCTTCTAATCTCGAACCACTGGTCCTGAGTACTTGGGAACGATCTAGAATCATATGCAAGAATATAGTAGAAGGTACCATTTTCCTATGTAGTGATACATGATGAACGTGAAGCCCATCCCTCCCCTACCGCCGTCATTTGGAGCCGTTCTGGTCACCAGTCCAGCTTTGACCTAGAAGGCATGTAATATGTTCTCGAAGTATACATCCTCGGTATATACGTTCTCCACAGTCTCAGTGATACATATATCATGAGATAATGGTCTGACAGGCGCGCTTTTCTCAGATAAGTAATACCCTATTATTGTGGTGATTGAAGCCTAAAAAGCTCCTGAATGATTTTTAGTTGAACGAAGTAGTCGTGTACTTGAGACTTGTATTCGATGTGTCTTTACATCGATCGCTTCCAATTGCAGACTACATAGAAAATGCTATGTTTACCTCTCTAGAACCTCTCGACCTCGGAGCCATCAAATCCCTCAACCTTCATACCATAACCCCTTCCCTTCAAAATCTATACAAAGCCCAACCATCTTTGCAAAAACTCAGGAGACCAGCTATTAAAAACATGCCTACTATCAGCACCCTACACCATACATGCCCTCTTCGTCAATCTTCCCCTGAAGCCATGCAGCAGGAACCTCGCACCGCATGACGCCAGAAACAAAATCCCAGCGCTTAACTACCCCTCCCTCCCTACTTAACCCCGAGTCAACCTCTCCCTACGCACGTACCTATCGCCAAACCACCCTCAACGGCCGTACCATCCACCCTCCATCCCTGCGCTGCCACGTTAAGTCAAGTCACGCCTTACAAATCCGGCCCTCCACCCTCCCTCGTTTCAGCCCAGCCCAGCTCAGCTCATCTCGCAAGCCCGCGCGAAAGCAGTAAGATCGTGCGAGAAAAGCATAGGGCTGGGACACTCTGCCGCAACCGTTAGCTGCGATTCGTCTGGGGTTAGAATGCTGACAGTAACGGCCCGGGGGAGCCTGCTTTTGCCGTTTGCGGGAAAAGGGTATGCGTGTGCGGTCGGGACGGGTAGGCGAGGTGGATTTGGGGGCCGTGGCCAGGCGTTCTTTTGCAACGCAATGGTAGGGGGGAGCCTACATTAGTCGGGGAGAGGCAGAGCACGGGCGTGTGACTGAGGTGAAGGTCTGTGGAGGCTTTTTTGATACAGAAGAGATGTTTGAAGGACTGTCTATTGAACTATTTCATGGTCGAACGTGCACCAGCACCTGCGTCGTTGGTGGTGGTAGGAAAGCCACTCGGGTTCGGCTGAATCTGAATCGCTCCCGTCCCATCGCGTCGTGAGCGCGGGACGCGGTACGTGGGATGATAGATCCATTATTCGAGAAGAGGGGGATCATGTTTCGAAGAAGCCAGTGCAACGTGGTTCGCATGCACGCTCGCGCCTCATTGTTTCGAGCTGCGGTCTGAGCACCGAATCGCAGCTGCTCAATGGTGACTAATCCCTGCTCCACATCGTATTCATGTGTCGCGATCAAGATCGCGCATGCAGATGGCGTTCACGATAGGGCCAGCGGAAGACTGAGGTGTGCTTCTAGAAAACGACGATTACGAGGCGTTCGCCAATCATTGTGTCACGTATAGGTGCGTTATCATACTAACGGCGAAGTATACCCCTCTTTCCGTCGCAGGAGAGCACAGATGGAATAGGCGGTCAATATGGAGGAAGTCTTGGGTATCATAGTGTTCACGATGTTGGGATGAGGCCCTTGACCTGCTCGTCCTCTCCGAGCGCGAGCCGCACCTCCTCTTCAGCAACACCTAGCCTAACGCGTCCGACACGCTCTCCATGGCGGTTTTCCACGCCCACGATGCCCGCCTCTGCCAGTTCCATGGCTGCAGCGCTGAGTCCTAGCGCGCGTGCAGCTTTCCCAGCGTCGTCCCGTCTCGAGCTCAGACCATTTTTCTGAGGAGAGTTTTGCATCTGAAGCTCCCGCACGTGGCTGGCAGCGCCTCCAACACTCGACAACGTGGTCTTCTGCAGAACACCCGATCCTTGGAGCGCCCCTTCTTCATTTTCAGAGAGAGGTGGTGTGAGGAGGTAGTCATGCACTGGCTGCAGCTGGCTCATCAACCCGAGCCGCTTGACCTCATCAACAACGTCTCCAAGGACAGCTTCACCTATGCCCGTCCGTCGGATCCGTGCCAAGAGGGCAGCTAGGAAGACCTTCGAGGCCAGCGGAAGAGCCCGCAGTGCCTGCTGCAGGGGTGAGCTCGTGGCCTCATTGATAGCTTGTTTGATCGTCGCTATCGTGACGACACCCTTCTTCGCGGGACCGGCGGCACGTTTTCGCAATATACCGTCCGGACCGTCGGGCACATTAGGTCCCCGACTGGTGTTATTGCTCGCTTTGCTTTTGCTGCGGCCTGTTCGACTCGGGGTAAAAGGCTGGGCCTCTTCAATTTCGGTAGCTCCTACTATCGCTTCCGTTTCAGCTATTTCGACAGCACGTCTGCAGATATCGAGTGCTCGTCGTGCGTCACCAGAAACAGCTGCGACTTTACGCGCGGCGAACTGGACGGCGTCGGGGTGAACAATACTGCCCGGCACGCCCTCAAGTCGGGATTGGATAATTAACATTAATTGGTCGTGCGTATACCCCGGGAAGGTGATACGCGTGAGTCCTGGGGGGCGCGTTAGCCTTGCCAAAAAAGTACCCGAAGGATGCCGCGCTGGGACGACTGCAGAACGCTGCAGCTGTCCATTTGGTGCAACATGGGAAGCTCGAGTGTTTGTGTGGGTGTCTGTTTGGAGCAGATTGAGGGGGAATACAGCGCAGCGGCATCCTCGCAATTTTTAAAGGGAAAGGGCGTAGTTGAAGGATTGGCAACCCTGCTTACCTAGGCGGCTACTAATTTTGTTGCTCAATGTTCGCTCGGGGAGATCCATAGTGTTTGCAACAGCCAGAACAATTAACCTGCTGTGCCGCAGCCCAGGCCAGTTGAAGAAATTGTACATTACAGATTGATTCTTCGTAACGAGCTGATCCAGCTCGTCCATCAAGACGACGCATGGAACGCGTCTAGGGCTTGGGGTCGAGAACTCGCGTTCTAGGAGCTCGAGCGCGTGGGACGGGCTGACACGATCTCCCCGCAAAGCTTGCCAGAGCAGCGAGTAAGACTGATGAGGGTCGGTGACTTTCATGCCGTTGATCTCAACGAATATGAAGTCATCTAACTCCTCAGCCTGAACCGAAGCATGCAGCTGTGCCACAACCTCTCGCACGGTAGCCGTTTTGCCTGTTCCGGGTGTCCCAGAGATGTAAATGCAAGAGCCAGAGCCATCAGTGATGGCAGCCTCTAGATGGCTGTAGACTGTCGAGAACTCCTCTTCCCTGCACGGCAACGCGGAGGGTACTGATGAAACATGGAGCTGGTTCCTTGCGAGTTGGAACGGCGAAGAAAGCGCCGACGGGGACAGTATACGAGTCCCAAGAGGAGTAAACTCGAGCGGCTTCTTGACCACTATTCGCTTGTGGGTAGGGGTCAGAAACTTGCGCTCCTTCCTTGCCGAAGTCGGGGTGCTTGCATCGTTCAATTTGCGCCGCTTCCTTGGGGTCTTGGGCGCAGCGCCCTCGTCGTCTGAGTCGGCGACGACGAATTCGTCTAGGTCGCCCGCCGCTGTCCTGGGACGAGGGCCGCGTTTGCGAGTCGCCTTGGTCTGGCTCTTAACGCGCTCGACCAGAGAGTCGATGTCCTGAGCGCCCGTGTAGATGTCTTCCCACTTGAACTCGGCAGTGTATGTGGTGGTGCGGGTGTTGCATCCTCGTCTGCATACGAAGACCTTGCCGTAGTCCTTCGACGTCCTCTTCACCTGGCCGTTGGGGTACTGTCTGTTGAATGCTTCGAGTGAGAAGACTTTTGCCGTGCCGTTGATGCTCGCGAGCGGGTTGTCGTCGAAGGTCGCGGAAATGTAGAGCTCGTTCTGCTGTCCATCAGCATGCGCCTAGGAGGTGTGGGGAGCAGAGCATACGGGCAGGAAGTCGGTGCGCTTGGTGCTCTTGCTGCGGATCTCCTTCTCCGACGAGAACCACAGGAACTTGGCCATCTTCTCGTCGTCGTCCACGTCGTCGTAGAAGTCGCAGACGATGCCCACCCACGCCTGGCTGCCGTCCGCCTTCAGCAGCACCGTGTCGCCCAGCGTGCATCTGAAGCTGCCCATGCGCGCGCCGACGATGCGTCTCGCCGGCGCCGACGAGCTGGCAGCGCGCTTCCGCTTCGGCGTGGCATTCTGCGCTGCCTGTGCCGTCGCTTCCTCGTAGATCCACTCCCACGGATGGTCTTCGTCGCCGAGTTCGTCGTCCGAGTCTTCGCGGAACACGGCGCCGCCGCTGAGGTACTGTCGCGCCTGCTCGGCGCGCGATCGCTTCTGGAGGGGTGCCATGAGCCACGAGCCTGGAGGTTCACTAGCAACAAGTCAGCGGGCCACGCAGAGCGCAGCCGTCGTTGTTGAATTAGTCTGCTTACTGTGTTCGTGGGGGGATGAGACGACGCGCTCCCCGTTGCTTGGCAGAGACGCGACGAGCCGTGACATTCAAACGACGGCGTCGCTCCCGAGGGCCGCGAACGCTGCTTTGACCAGCCCGATGAACGACACTCTCCTTCTCGCATGTATAGTCACGAAGGCACCGAGTCACCCGGGGCAGAAGACACATTGAAGAAGCACAGGACGAGTTGATGAAGTTGAGTAATAATATTCGTTCGCTATCGCGACGCCAGCTGTGCGCCGACAGCGGCAGCGCCTTTTGCAGGCGTCAAGTCCTGATCATCTGATGGCTGGGTCTATCCCGCCCATTCTTCCCAAGTTCCAGAATTGCGAAAGTAATCCTCCCAACCAAGAAGCGCCGAACACCATATTTCGTCGTCAAGCGAAGGCCCATGTCCATCACTCGTGTCCAGTACTAACGACCGTTCGCTGAAATGCATTACAGAATAAACAGAAGGCGTAATAATTTACAGAGGCGTGCAGCCTCTAAGAAGCAAGAAGGTGGGCGGCTACCCTTAGTGGGCTGCTCATATAAGCTGCACTGGGTGCAGCGGAGGCGTTCGCGGCATCGAGTTGGGCGTCCTTGGTTGGTAGCCCGACTCTGGCGGCGAACCGGCCTCGGATGGGACGAACGAGTCGGAGAGTGGTGGTGTCTGCCACTGACTGTCAGCGTGTGGCTCGTCGAAGAAGGTAGTCGCGAGGTGAAGAGGTGGAAGGGAGCTTAATGTGCGTAATAGGGCTTGCGGGGAGGGAGCTTTACATGAGCATCGGAATCCGCGTAGCCTTGGTGGTGAGGGATCTCAAGGCCAGCCATGGCCGAGTAGCCAACGCCGAACGGGCTGATCTCTTCCTCGGAGTAGTACTCGCTCTTCATCGGGTGCACTAGGCTGGGCAGCGTGGTGGGGTAGGCTGAAGAGAGCGGCGGAAGATACGGCTGGTAGAGCGGCATCTCCGGAGTAGCCGTCGACGGTATCGAGTGGTAGGGGGTTGCTGTGGTATAGGGCATCGAGTATGCAGCTGCCTCTGGCGCCGGATACGTCGAATACGAGAAAGGCGGCGGGGAAGTCGAGAGCTGGCGCGTATACTGATGCGAGAACATGCCACGCTCGTCTGGTGCTTGGACGTGGTACGACTGCATCTCGGGCGTTCGTCGACCAAAGTCCGACTCCGACGACGCGGGAGAGGGGAACTGCTGGCGGGGTGATCGGGTTGGCTGCTGCAGCTCAGCGGGCTTCTGTTCCGGTGAAGCAGAGCTGGACGCGGCCCGGCGTTCAAGATCCTCAAGCCTCTTCTTCAGCTTCTTGCCTGAAACTGTGTGAGTACGCCGTCCCGAGCTGCACGAGTAGTCACAGGGCACTCACGGTAGTTGCGCTGAGCAATGCGGTTCTGTATCCTTCGGCGTTCAGCAAGATCTGAGATCTTGGTCCAGTCCTCGTTCGGGTTTGCTGAAGCACTGAAGGCACTTGAAGTGCCCGAGTACCTGTGTGGAGTGGGTGCCGCTGTGGCATACTGGTATCCAGCGTGTCTGTGCATGGTGGAGGAGGGGGGGTGAAGAGGTAGAGAGGTAGGTAGTGAGGTATGGTATGGTATGGTCTGATCAGGAAGGTAGACTCAAGTGGGGGATGAGAGGGATAGATATATGTTTGAGAGGTGAGTCTCTATGGCTATGGATATGGCCGATGTAAGAGGGAGGATTCGAAGGCTCGGGGCAGCATGTGCCATATTTATCAATGGCTCGCACACGCTGTCTCTCAACTGCTTCCGCAGTCGTCCCCAGAGCAGCAGAGACAGGGCAGCTCGGAACCCCTGCTAGCTCTGGTGCCAAATCCATAACTGCTGGAGCTGTGCATAAGGCCCTCACACCCCAGCAGCCCACGGGCCCTTCAGCAACGCCCTGGGAGAGCACGGAGTTTGGCTCGGCCGTTGGAGCAGCATTTCCATTTTCGGGTACATCTCGTAGGGCGCAAAGTGCAACCCTGTCAAATTAGCGTCGAACAAAAGCCGCCAGTTCGAGCGCGCTCGAGCGGCGAGGGGCCGTAAATTTGGATGCAGGCTAACCCTGATGCCACAAGGCTGCAGCTAATCCCATGCCTGTGAAGGGCTGAGTGCGACCGGGGGACGTGTTTTGAGCGGCCTGGCAGCGCGGCCCTGGCACGCCAGAGCCACACACGCGGGTCAACGGGCGCGGTTTTGTATTTTCGAAAGGGGTGTATTGCGAGAGCAGAGGCGGTCAAGCAGAATGCACCAGGGAGCACAAGCAGCTCCAACCCTTGACCACCCTGGCCGAGATAGCGCCCAGCATCTTGGGCTCGTGCCTCGTCGCCAACACTCGGTGTACATCGCGCTGCGAGTCTTGTCGCTCCAGTACGCTACGTACCGTACGCGGGCGGAAGAGGCTCAGAGTTCCGCTACGTCCGGTGCCAGACCGCGACTCCCGGGCGGCGGTCGAGTGATGTCGAGCAGACGGCAAGTTGCGTCCACTGCTACCATTGCGAGTTGCTTCATCATCTGCTTCTAGCAACCTCTTCGCAGTGCTCTCGCTGCTGAGTGCGCTGTTTCCCGGGTCGCCGTCCAGCAGCAGAACGGCGAGGTGTATGCACCGGGGGCCAAAAGGCATGCAGCGAGGTCCTCTCTCGCACGCTGGTTAAATTAGACGCGCAAAGATAGCCAGCCTTATGCTGCTACTCCTGGGCGGATCAACGAGCGACGACGCTCTCGCTCCTCGCATCCTCTGGCCGTGATATTGAGGTCTCTGCTCTCTAATCGCCTCGGCCTCGAATGCTGGAGCGCGACAAATCACCGTGGTCGGGCGCAAAACTACGGCCGCGGCTGCCATTGGCTCTGCCTGACGCGAGTGAAGCCCTCCAGGTGTTGTGATGCTGCTGCGTAACCTCGCAGGCCAGAGAGGGCCGCACACCGCTTAGGGCTGGCAAGGCCTCTCGCGAAATGACGATGTGGAGATTCCAAATCGGCGGACGAGCGACCGCGACTAGCGGGAGGACCGTTGAAGCAGCGCAGCGCAGGCTTGACGGACGGAGACGGCTCTGCGGCGGCCTCGCGGTGGCTCTGAGTGGAAATAGGAAGTCTACTGGAAGGAGATGCTGCTCGTTCACAGCGTTTGCTGCATGGGGTCTAGCGCGCGCTCGTTTGACAGCCTGTGAGTGGCTCGCCCGTGCTTTGACGGGCCGTGTTGCGGTTAGTGTGCTTGGTAAGGACGTCTAAATTTACGTCGCACCAGTTACCCTTCAACCACAGCGCTCTCCTCTTCCGCCAGATGGCGAGCCACACTTTGAGCCCCAGGGGTTCTGGAAATCAAGCATCTGACACTGGCCTTCACCCGAGCAGCCCTATGCACGGCACCCACGCTTTCCCACTAGCCTACCCGGCCCATCAGCACTCAAACGACGTCGCCATACAGTCGGTGAACTTCCGCACTCGAAGCCTCGCAAGTCTGACCCCCGCCAACTTCCTGAAGCAGGCTGGCGTCAGCGACTCACGAAGCTTCAACGCTCCACGTAACCGTTGATACACGGCTCGACGCCAATCATCGCATTTCGCACCGCGACGATACAGATGACAAAGGTCTCTCTGCGCGCCCCAAGATTAGCTTCTGATTATCCTTCTGGAGCGTTTCATCCTGCTGTGCGCGGGTGTAACAGTCCCGCACGGCGTGTCCTGAGGCTGGCGGTGGAGGCTCTGTCGGGCGGTCACGTTGGCGCCAGCTGCGCCCGCCTCTCTACGCTGAGCCTCCATTTCGAGATTAGGATATCTACTTGACCTAGTACTTGACCTAGAAGCACTCCGATTACGGAAATCAATGGTATAGTGCTTGTCAATCACGTCGGTGCTGTTCTGCTTCAGTACTCCTAACATCTTGGGTGCAGCGGTTCGCTCATCCAGGCAGGGTCGGCTACAGACCGCGTGCTTGGGTTTGTTCCCATAGGACTAGGATCACCGCTCTCTACGGCTTGTGTCGGCGAGTCAATGGACCGTCCAATTTCCCAGGCCATCCACGGTTTGCGCACCAGTTGTTCTTAACTTAGCACCTCCTCGGAGCCTTTCCGGAAACATATCCAGCCTCTAGATCGACGTGCTGGTACTCCCGACTCCGTATGTTGAACCCGCGAGTTCTGTGTGTACGGGCGTACACAGCTGAACTCTGAGAATGCCTTGAGGAGTGCCTGCAGACACGTACCCTAGCAACATTGAGCTCTAGCTGCAACTTGCAGTGTCGTTGGGGGCTACATAACCAGGAGCACGGCCCTGCCCGATTGTGTGAGGGATGGGTAGTGTCAGGCCCGAGGCCATGACACTTTCATGCCGCCCTATGGACCCTGCTAATTCCACAACGGGCGGGCGGGAACATGCTGCCCAGAAGTCACTGCACGCCCAGCAAAGCAATAGCGATATCGAGATGGTTGAATGGCCTATGCATCTACCAGGTGCAGCACCAAATTCGTACGACTGATTCGGCACGTAAATACGCCCAAGACAAGCATGTTTTAGGCTGCTGAAGCGCTTCTCACCCCGTTATCCGACGTTGAGGGTCAGGGCGGGATCCCGTCATCTGGGGGGACGGAACATGCTTTCGCTGGGAATAGGGATATTGTGACCTCCCCTTCCATGCCTGGACAATATGGCCGTATGCAGTAACGCCTTAGGTACGGCCTGGAACATACAGGAGCGTATTTCCAATCTTCGCAGCACGTTGTCATAATGGCTGCCCCAGTACGGCATATCCAGAGAGATGCGACAATCGTAGGTGAACGCCCGATGGACAGCGCATCTGTCTCCCGCATCTCATGAAACAGTGGCAAAGAACAAGTTAATCCCTATTGGAAATGTCGCATACTCCAACATACACATGGATGGCATGCTCCAGGCCTTCTGCGGCACCTCCAGGAAGACTGCAGCCGGCATGAATTACCCCGTCTCTGGGTCAGCACTATGCTAGCTGGTAAATTGGCTGAACGATCATTTTCTCCTATAATGGCGATCCGATAGATGATAAGGTTTCGTGCCTCAAACTGTCCAAAGCTCATGATCGGTACAGGAGTATGGGGTCCCAAGTACGACCCACTTGGGACTACTTTGGCTGAAAAGCAAGGACACTTTGTTCCGCCCTATTCACAAAAACCTGACGAAGATATTGGCCATGTTCTACCTCAACTTGCTTTAGTTGATGCTGTTTTTGGGTCATGTGAGGCCCCCTGACTGTGCTGGCAATGCCACATCGCTGGTTCATGGCTCCACAGAAGCAATGTGTCGGCAAATCCCTTCTTCAACTACTGTTGTGGAGCCCCTTTGATTACGTGGTCAACAAGAGCTAGCCAGCTGCGTCCGTACGGACACAACTGCACTGCTACGGAGCAGATCCTCCAAGTCCACAGTTCAATGGAGTCTTGTCTTAGAGCCAGAGATACATCCTTTCCGGCTGCATAGTCCACACCGAGGCGGCATTCCCCCAAGCCGGCGGTGTCCTTTCTTCCACGGACACTCGGTCCCTACCGGGTGAACGAGGAAGTTCCAGACGTTGAGCCTACCACCACTCGAGTTGTAGAGGTGCCAGGAACAATGCCTCTGCCACCTGGTACGAATCTGGACGAGAGGCTGCTCTGTGGTCTCGCCTGCCTTCAATGCCGTAGCTTCCCAGGAGAACACAGCAACGCCCTCAGTACGTTGTTGAGTAGGCTCAGAAGAAGGCTCACTCGATTTCCATCACGATGTTCTCATCTCGAACTAAAGCAGATTGATTCAACTCTATTCCTGGGTAAAGAGTCATATTTCGCCCCTATCGCTCCACCAAGATGCTTCGGAATCTCCCTCGTTCCAGACTACACGATGCTAACTCCTTTTCTTGTAGATTTGTCCTCGTCGAGACATGCCTCTCGCCGAGGAGCACTTCACCGCGCACAACCGCTGACTGACGGGCACTGTCGTAGAACCTTTTCGCTCCCCGCTCGGCGTTTCAATTCGCTACCCTACGCCTTCCTCAGAACATGAGCTTGGAAGACTTGTACAATGAACTGTTCATAAACTCACCCGTGGAAAGTACCCAAGAGCATAATGAGAGTTGAGCACTTCACTGCGTGCGCCTAGCTTGAGAGCTTCACTGTTCAAAGTCGTAGTCGCTAGCTGCATGCCACACGGATAGCGGAGAGGGGGCACAGATACCCAGTCTGCTTTACCACTCGGGAGCACTTCAGCCGTCAAGACCCGCTATAGTGAGGCCTTACCTCAACTGCAAAAGCCCTCCTGGGCGGCTGTTACAGATGCATATCTGTACCCCGACTCCGGGCATACAGAGCATATAGAGTCTGAACGAATGCGATTGGTTGCTGCTAAAGCGCAGTACAATACACCGATGTCCCTCAGCTCGAGCGACAGCGAGAGGGTTCTGCCATACTTGCGTCTATGATACGGCTTCCTCTTTGGGCGACCGTATCGGCAGGGTGTATCGGCCATGCCGGTAGCACAAAATCTGTAGAAGTAGCAGCGGTCCTGTTGCGTTAGTCACGGAATATAAATTAATTATTGAACTTCGCAACCATGTGTACTTGCGATAGTGGTTGCTCTGTTGACCGTTTGCTTGACCACTGTACGAGGCTGCTTACTGCCTTCGACGCTTGCAGGTAGAGAGCATAGGCAGACTCGCGCGTATCGAAAATACGAAAACGCCTACATAGCCGCCGAGCTGCGGGCGTCACTTTCCAACTCTACCAAAATATCTCGTTCAACGACACAACATTCCCCTAATCCACAAATTGCGAAACTCGCTTCTTAGCCGCGTAGAGACGCTGTGTCTTCCTATTTTAAAACACCTTGCGAGATGCTGTTGTCGTTGGACAGGCTGCTGGACTGAAGGAGCATGCGTGGGTACTATTTTTAGGACCAGTCCCGGCTAGACCGAATGCGTGCTATCCACGCGACAGCACCTTGTTAGACATCCCTCTAGCCCTACAGCCCGACCATGCGTCACCGGTGCCTCGTAGGGCTGGCCAGCAGCAAATGAGCTCTGGATGGCCTGCACCCTCCCCACAGCTGGCTGCACATGGACGCCCGAACCCCTCATTTTGTGACCCCTGGGCGTCGCGATGGAGCGACTCTCGCACGACTCGCACCACCATCTCGAGACAGTATGAACGGCCGTTCACCGACACTTCCAGGGATCGCTTCGCTGCAGACCTTCATCAAGATGTGCTTCGAATATACAGTAGTACTAGCTGGATGCCCAAGGGGCTGGGGTCCACCGGAGCCGTGGTGATCACAGTGCAGCGACATGCCGGCTTCAATGCAGCATATGCTGGTTTTCAATACGCGCAATTGCCCGACTCCGCTCTACTATCGCTACTGCTGCAGCATACAAACGCCCTGCATCTCTGCGAATATCTTTGCTGTTCAGAAGCGCTTCAATATACAACCCTATGCCTGCTAGCTGAAATTGTTGTAACTTGGAGCGATCCGATTTAGCGATGCTTCACTGCACGCCCGCATGAGGCACATTCGCATGGGGTCAGACCTCGTGGCAGTCGAGACTCCAAAGCTTTGAAACGAGCGCGAGCAATCAGCGGTGTTTCCTCCGTCATCATGCATCGTCAGGTAGACTCCATTGCCGTGGGGTACCCTTGTAGGCGCATCCTTGATGCTGGCTTCGAAACACTCGATCAATCACAGGCTGCAGATGCGGCCCAGTGGTCACCGTTCAGGCCTCTTGGTGATCCATTCGGCGACAGGATACGCATCAGGTGGTCGCACAACAGCAGGCACAGCATGAATTAATCAGCCAAATTACTATTCGGGACGCTGAACGAGAGCTTCGCAAGCGGCGGCAGCTTCAGACGACAGCCCTACCGCTTACCGTTGTACCTTCTCACCTGTCAGGCGTCGTGCCAAGAGGAGCGTTCGTTTTGGAGCTCGATGCCATGCTTAAGGTTAGCTACTGGTCTGCGGGAATCCTTCAGGATCGTCGGGAAGCCTTGGCCATCCAGCCGATGGCCTTCTCGAAGCGCCGACGTGCCACTACCCAGCATTCTTGTAATCAACATTCAAAATTATCGCCGGAACTCCACACCACACACTTCGGTTAGAAGTTTGGTTATCTGCATAGATTTCCTTTCTTTCTGGACTTTGTCATGTCTAGAGCTGATTCGTTTAGAAATGGTGACGGGACGCGTCTGCGATTCTGCGACCAGACCTTGCTCCGATGCGGAAGACGGGGGCCATTAGCAGGGTCGTTGCGACTACCGCATTAGGTTCTTGCTATCAACTATCAGGGTCGAGACTTAACGATCGACCAGCAATTTCGCGGTGTCTCGCCTCTGTCTTCGGTATCTTGCACCAGATGCTCGACTCTGAGCTAGCTTCTTGCCGATACGCAGGTCTTCCTAATCGGCATCGTGATACTCTGGCAAGTAATTGCAGAAGCGCGGTAACGCCATCACCCTGAAACATTACAGGGAACGTCTACAAAGGCTTTCCTTAAAAGGATAGCAATCAACACATGGAAGCAGTTCGATGCGCAACCTACACCTAGCTAAAGCTCTAGACAGACTGTTGAAGTGCTTCTGCCCGCTCGATGCGATCGGCTATCAGCTTCCTCTTCTGAGAAACGCGACAACTCACCGGCACTCGCAGCCTTGCGTCGCAGGACAGCAAGACTAGCATTAGTTACCCTGATTGGGCAGTAGAACGCCAATATCATGCGGGCACAATAACAAGCGCAGGAACTCCACCGCCTGCAGTATCCATCTGCAGCCCTGCGAGGTCGAGATTCAACATCGCTGATTATTCACCAAAGCCACTTGGAAGCTCTGCGCCGCTGCGCTCGTACTGCGCTCCTCTATGCAGGGCAGCTTTCCGATCTTGGCCAAAGTAAAGAGACTCGGCATTACGAAGAGCATCGAGGCTTGCCACAGCTGCCGGTCCAAGAGAGTGACAAAGCACGATTTGGAATGCCAGTTATTTACGGTGGATTCAGTCATCAGATTTAGCTGGCGAGTGTTTCACTATGTCTTTCTTTTCATCATCTTGAGTAGCGTTTGTTCCTATAGATCCATTGAAATATTAGCTATGTTGTTAGTCCCTCTTCAGGTGACAGTCGCTGCCAGGGCCATCCAACCACCGACTCGTTGGATGCAGGGTGTAGGCTTGGACAGCCACATCCGAGTCGCTCCGATGCATAGCATCAGAGAGGTGTTGTTGCACAGCAGGA